>JARKIC010001685.1:0-102407 GCA_029378375.1 Mycena olivaceomarginata | reverse complement strand
GTGCGTACGAGTTGCGGTGTACAGTGACGCGAAGGATAGGGTGCGACACCTACGGGCGCGCAAAAAGGCCCACGCCGCACACTGAAAGTGACTTCCGCCCGCCTGTTCGCCTGCACTAATCATCCCCCTTTCACGCCCCTGCTCTTTCCCGCGAGCAAACCCACGTAAGCTGCGCTATCAAATGTAGTCAGGGCCGGAAGGAACGCAGATAAATGCAGGGGGGCGACGTACGTGCAAACGGAGTACATACTAGTCGCCCTTCATTACTAGCCTTACCGGAGGATGGTGTCGCGGTCGAGGTAGCTCGGAGTCTGGTACGATGATTGTTTTGGACCACGGAGAAGGAGTACGAGCGGCAGGAGGAAGATTCGTAGGGAAGGAATGGGACTTTGCGATGGATCAAGTAGGAAGGTAAGATCATAGAGGGTATCGTGATCATCGCAGTCGTCCCAGAGATAGAGCGCCGCTGCATCCTGAGTGGCAGCGCCCAAAAATCCCGCATAATTTCTTCAGTGTATCGCACAGTAGCGAATCAAGAGCTATGCATAGAGGGGCGTCGACGGACAGCCAGCAGGGCCAACAACAGACTTCTGTTGCGTTGTTGTCTTCGTGCTTGACTGCAAGGCGCCGGCACGTGTGGGTCCCAGCGCGCAGAGAGTGCGCAAATGTCCAGATACAACTCGAAGAGGACCGACATAAAGCTTAAGAAACAATTTGGTGGAATAGTTCTAGGATTGATATCATTAGCGTACAGAGGACCAGAGACGCACGCGGCGTGAGGCGTCCGAATGTGAAGAGTCTTGGGTTGATGGGATCAGTGCGCTGTTTATTCGACCGACGACGCGAACTGGGAATGCAGCTTTTGGCTCAACGATCCTCTGACTGGACTGTGAAATGTTGTGTTTAATTGGAAGATGGCGCTTCTGCGTATTTCCAAGTTCAGTTGGACATCTTTCTACGTTCTGGACGGATGTGCTTCAGAAGTTCAGCAACGCTGTGCGACTTTTTGCAGCTGTGCCAGCCTGACTCGGAGCGAGCAAGCGTACAACTCGATCTGTGGCATCGTGCTCGACGCAGATGAGGTTGAGCGATTTGCCTAGCGTCGCTGCCACTGGTGGACTACTTGGACTCGAAGTCGGCGGTCTCCCTTCCCCGCTTCGCCCGACCAATCTGGCGGTTTGACCGCCGCATGAGGCACGTCTGTCTGGAGGAACTCGAGGTGTGGTACGTGCTCTCTGGCACTTCTTTTTTTCACGTTCGCTTACTCGCATTTCAGTACCAGCGCGCGCCGAGTCAGTTATTGGGCGCAGTGAAGTCAGACGAGGTACCGCGCGCTCCAAGCTTGCGTTTTTCTTGCCTCAGCCCTCTTTTCGATTGGTTCGTCGATTCTGCGCTCTCGCCGCAAATGAGCCGACTGCTACCGGCGCGCGCCGGGGCGTCTTGCTCCCGCTCCCACACTTCCCTCTTTACGGCCGACGGCACCCGTCGGGGGCGGGGATGCCTTCGACACGTATGGTCGCTCTTGTGCCTGACCCATCGTATCGCGGCTGAAGACATTGGCGGCCCCCTGCTACGCGGTGCATACGCGCGCGCAGTGCTGTTGTCGAGGGAGTCGAGATATGGTTCTGCTGGACGCAGCAGCGGGGAGCGCATAAGCGAGGGTGGTCGTCTGGCCGCTATTACCATCATATCTCTTTCGTCTTGCGCGATGAGGATGGGTGTGGGATGCGTCGTGCGCAAAGTGACTTAGGTGTCGTAGACCTCCGCCTTTGTGCTTGATTTTCATGGGGCGGGCAGCCGGGGATAGTGGGACACTGGGTGGACGTTTTCCCTTCTTTTTCTTTTGCGCAGGGTTACGGGGAAAAGAGGGAGAGCTGCGTGAAGGAGGAGTACGCCATCGCGTGTGGGATGGGGGTGGCTTGCGCGTGCTGATACTGGATTCTGGATGGTGGATATCGCGATCGGAACGCCGCGCTTTACGATATTCCTTTTATCGGCGCTCGTCTCTCCCCTTTCTTTCTTCCCACTCTCATGCACATGCACGGCCGCATCCTGCCTTCCGCTCGCTTTCATTCACCGACCGCGCCGCGCTCGCTTTCGTGCACGGGGTGGAAGGAGGACGGAGCAAATGAAGAGCGCGAGAAGTGGATGAATAGAGAGAGCCCAGGACGTGGGAGGAGATGCAACGAGAATGCACGCGCGCCCTTGCTCCGGCGCTCCTCTCTACCTTCTCTTTCTCTCCCCCATGCATGGCAAGCACGTTTCCAGTGTCGCCAACTCGCGTAGACTGGCGGCGCCGCAGAGGAGAGGGGCGTTCGTCAGCTCGGGCACCTTTTTTTTGGCGGGACGTCTTATCCCGGTTACGCTTCCCTCTTCCTGGTTGCGCAAGGATAAGTAAGCCCAACAGACGTCGCCGGCTCACAGCTGCTTCCACCGAGGTTTCCGGGGACCAGCCCCGTTTCCTTCGCGTACGTATACATCCGTCTTCAGGTTAACGACTATTTAAAACTTTTTGTAGGGTTTTTCGCGACCGTCTGTATATGCGAGTGGTCCGTGAGACACGAGAGAGACGGAAAGAAAATATGTCCTCGTCCAAGCATGAAAAAGCAAGCAAATCGGAACAGCGTCTTAAGACGCCTCGTCGCAAACCGAATCCGCAGGCGCGAATGCACCTTAAACTTCACAACCATCTTCTCCACACACCAGCCCGTCCATTCCTCCTCTTTCCACCTCAGTCTCCTTGACGTCGATCTCAAGCTCGACCCCTCCCGCTCCTCCTCCCTCATCGCCGCCGTGATGCCTAGGTCGCCCCATCGAGGGATTGGAAGTTCGCCGCGCCAGCCATCGTAGCAGGGAACAGCACGCGCGGAGACAGCACCTGCGCCCATCCCGCCTACGAGGCGCCCCACGACGTGGACCGCGGCGCGAGCGCAGGTATTGACAGAACAGACGTGCTGCCGGGATGCTCGTTCGTGCAGCGAGGCGAGCGGGATGGGGGTGGCGGGGGCGGCGCATTTGCTAGTTCTCGGTGCGAGTATATGCACGGATATATTTCCTGCTCGTGCTGCCCGTGCATACGAGCGCTTGTGGGCGCCGGCGGACCGGCCGCGGGATGGTGCTGTCCTGCCCGCCTCGATTCCATTCGACTCTGCTCAATCCCCCCAACTCAAGCACTCCCTCATCATGTCACCTCGACTCGACTCGATCTACTTGCTCTCGACTCTGTCTGTCCGCACACCGCATCCATTTCCAAGACATTGCAGCAACTCGTGGACTCATCCCAATCCATCGGCAACGCTTCGCGTAGCGTCTAGCAGCGAGGAGAGGGGGAGGAGGGAGGGGGGATGGGAAGGAGGTGATGGGAATGCGAGAGTGATAGGCGCGCGCGGGGGGTGCAAGCAGGATTGGGTAGGATGAGAAGGAGCGGGTGGGAGGGAATGCGAGGTGGGTGAGATGAGCACGGATGGAAGGGGATGAAATTGGAGAGAGTCGGTGCCTATGCACTTGGGCAGCGCCGTTCCGACTGAGTAACGAGTGAGGGCGCGGAGGGGGGCGTGCGTGGTGGATGTCGACGGCGGAGGGACGGGGTGTGGACTCAGGGGAGAGAAGTAAAAGGTTTTTTAATTTTTAATTTTATTCATGCAAGCGCTACTTACACGCTGTATGCGTATGTGCGTCCCTTCGCCTCTTCCCTCCCCCTAACTGACTTGTTCTCTAATGGTAGTCAAAAACGGCGCACAGTGGAATTGCGACACGATGGAGGCTGGACGATACAGCCCAGGCGCGCAGTGCGCAGTAGCCTGGGTCGATGGTTAGACGCGCGAAGGGCAGAGGTGTAGACGGTGGACGTACACAGTTGTTGGGCGCGGGGTTGGCGCAGACTTTGCGGGCACCACGTACGTCGCGGTCGGGAGGTTTTATTTGACTGGACTTCGACTGTCCATCAAATCTCCCTATCCCTTCCTTTACCTCCATCTTCGTTGGTCTCGCTCTCTTTGTTCGCTGTAGGACGGGTCGTCGTCGGACACACAGCTGGAGGAACCCTTTGTATGGCCTGGTGCGTTTCTCGTTTCTTTCTTCCGCTAAACAAAGGATTTGACAGGGCACAATAGTAGATAACCCTGGACATTCCACCGAATTCTTCGTCGACAATGGACCAGAAGAAAGCCCCCCCAATTAGCGCCACCATCTTTCCTTCATTACACCCTCACCAGGGCCGTCACCCGCCGGTTTGCGGGCAACAAGCGACGGCTCGTCCGTTCTGCCTTCGCCCGCGCCGACTCGCTCTCATTCAGACGGATGTTGTAGAAGGCGGAAACACTCGCCAAAGGACAAGGCGACAGCAGCTCTGGACCCACAACGTACGTTATTTCATTTCGAGTATGTCTCAGAATATCATCTGACTGGTAATGAAGCAACCCTCAAAACATCCAATTCAGCATCCTCGTCCCCCGCACCTTCCTCCTTCTACCGTCAGAAACGTGCAAAGGTCGCCATACCCGACCCATCTCCACCGTGGCCAGCATCCCGCACGGGCAGTATGTCCGTCGCAAACATGGGCTCCACCCCACCAGCACTCACAACACGCCGGCGATCCAAGAATTTGTGAAATGTCGTACGCGGCATCGCGCATGTCTCAGGTTTTTATCCCCATCTCTGCGCTCGTCTCCCCGCACGCGCCGTCCGTCGCGCTCTGTGGGATGGCCATGGCGTACCACATGCAAAACCCACCCAGGCCGGCGCGCACACAGCCGACGGAGTGGGGACTCACACAGCCGACGCGACGGGGCGGAACACGTGGCTCTTCTTCGCCGGCTTCGTGCTCTTCCGCTGTGTGGGTCGCGGCGTTCGGCGTGCCCATACCGCAGACGCGGCGGCTTGGCGACGAAGAGGAGGGGGACGAGAAGGGGAAGGGACGGGCGCAGGTCGTGCTGGATGACCCGTAGGTGGAATTCGGTATGTCGTTCCCTCTCTGTCGTTCCCTCTCTGCTCGTGATGTGAGGATGTGTGTGGATGCAGATGCGAGGTCGTGGCGGAGACGGTGTCGAATCATGGCCGGCGTCTCGCTGGTTACATGCGTGCCCTTCATCATTCTGCTTGCGGTCCTCCTGTCCCGGCGGTCATCCATCCGTTCGTCCTTTTCATCGTGCCGTCTTATGCTCTCGCACCCTCGGCGTTATCTATGTTATGTAGGACTCTTCCAATTTGCTTTGCGCATGTCGATGTTCTCTGCAGCCCGTAGCACCTCCTCCCACCCACCGCCCTCCTTCTCTAGAAAAATCGAAATAGCTCCTACTGTCGCTCGCTCCACCTAGCCGTTCTTTCTCCGTAGTATCACCTACCTATCGTGTCACTGTACCCTGACGAGCCCCCAAAAAAATGTGAAAACATCCTCGAGGAGCTGAAGATTTCGTCCTAAGGTACCTTCGGCACGAGTTACATTTTCCATTCGCAGAGCGCGCCGCTATCCAAGTGTAGTAAGATGTTCATGTCGCGACAGGCCCCGGGAAGCTCCAGCAAAGGCTTGTCTGAAAAATTCTGGGATTTTCGCCTCAAAAACCTCATGTCGAAGAGGGTCTGGGGCCTCACTTAAATCGGACAGGGGTCGTCTCTAGGATACTGATCCTGAACGACTATTCAGAAAATCACGAAGGTACTGTAGTAAGTATTACGTTCAATTTGTAAGGCCATTTTGGCTTTTTCGGTGTGACGACCGGAACCTTCGTAACCGAGCCCGTTTAGGCAGTTTGATCCGCCGGCAACGCTCGGCTACGCTCGGCTATCTCTGCTAAGACCAAAATTGCTCTGTGACGCAGTGACTTACGAAAATTTTCGTAGGTTTTTGGCCGTGTGACGCGTGACTATACGAATTGAACGTAATACTACAGTACTTATTCTAGACTGAGGGCTGATTCTGAAACGAGCCTAGGTCGTCACGTGTAAGGCAAAATTCGCAATGAAGAAGAAACCATTGGATGCTTCCACCTTCCTATCTTCAGTGAGGTTCTCGACCTCCGTGTTCACCCTGCCACGACTCAACAATGGCTGCTTCGTTGGATCATTCTTGGAAACTTGAATCTGGGCTCAAAACCTTAACTTTGGACAAGGCTGGCCTCAAAAACCTTGATTTTGGACAAGGAAATTTGAAATTTTCGCTCTGAAAAGCCTTAACTTTGGACAAGCCTTTAGTGGAGCCTATCATGACTCGAGCCCACGACTCTTTTCCGGCTCCCTTGTCCTCTTCCTCTGGCGCTTCATTGTCCGTACCAAGTCCGTACTGTTTTCGAGGCGCAGACCTTTGCTCCTGACACATTCTAGCTTCTTTTTCAGCCAATAGCACGTAGTAATACTTGCAACAAAGAACGAGCTCCGACAAACTTTTAATGCGTACTGTTGTATTTCGTTCAATTCGTAAGCACTTTTGGGGTGTGACACCATCTTACAAATTGTATCTTTCGTATGAGGCCCAGTGACAAATGTGACTTACGATTTTTTTTTTCGTAAGCCCGCTTTTTCGTGCACACAGCCCGCCTCTGCCTCCGCCAGCCCCATGAAGCCACAAGGGAAGAAAGAAGCACTGAGGATCCCACAAAATCTACTAGAAAAGCTTTTGCCAAGCTCATGCTTTGGTACAAGAACTACTTGCACATAAGTTTCCTTATCGGCGCCCCAGCGCCAACAGGACTGACGCCACTGCATATTTGACCGAGGAAGCACCAACATGCCCCATGGGCGATTTCACCACCCTTGCCATGCCTCCCACTTCGGTTATTCAGGCTATTATTGATGCCGTGCATGGACCAGCATAGGGCAATCAGCTGCACCCACATCCTAGGAAACAACAACACTTACCCTCCCTGGATTTTGACGTACTGGGCCGAGCTCAGAACTCTTTGGGAGTCACGGAAGTGCTGGGAGGGGGCATCCATGCATTGGAAGAACAGATTCAGCAGAACAACTTTGAGTCATCAGTCCGAATTGCCGAGCAGACCTTGGATCGAGTTTTTGCTCTACCTTGGTACTCTGGCCTTCGCGGATTCGACGAAAGTGATGTTGAGGGCCTTGTCAACCTGTGCAAGCCCACTGTATGGTTGAAGACCACCGAGATGAACCAGATGCTTGAGATTCTCGACGACAACGAGATGCTACAAATCCGAGGAATACGGGTTTCCTGTGATACCTGAGGAATATCATCAGGCCTACAAAGACAGGGATTACAATCATGCACCTCGATATTAACAGCTCTGCCTGCTGGGCGAAACCTTTGTGAACGGAGATGCAAAGGAGATGGCAACGATCACCAATGTGGATGGCAATCACTGGGTTGCAGTCATCACAGACTTCACGTCCCAGACTGTCTATTATTTCGACTCAGCGAAGTGTCCCATTAATGCGAACTTACGGGCGGCCTATGACTGGTGGATCAATCAGCACCATCACACGGAATTTGACTGGATTCCCCTACCTTGCCTACAACAAAGAGACAGCTACAATTGTGGGCTGTTTGCAGCGAACCGTGTCGCGCATTACATCAACCCCAAGAAATATCCACTCTTGGATCCGCAGGCGTGCGACAACGAGCAACTGTATGCTCGCAAAAATTCTGGATTGACAAGTCTCTGTCAGAAGTAAGTCTGTGTTAAATACCGGTCAGCCAAACACTTATCTGCCTGTGCGTAGGACTTCCAGCATGTCACCAATAAATTCTCCTTTACATTCCGCTGTGATCTCGGCAACAACATTGTCTGTTGACGGTGATCCCAACCCAAGGACCCCCATCAATACCCGCCTCCTCTCCAACCCACCTCCTTCGTTCTCCGATGAAGGGTGGGAGGAAACGCACGCTCGGTGATCGAAATGTATCATCCCCGCCGGCAAGTCCCGTAAAGAAGAAGCCTAATGCCGAGAAGGAAAAGATCATTTCAGCGTCGTGCGAGGACTGCAGGAGATGTCATCAATCCCGCAGGAAAAAAGTCGGACTGTTCAAGTTTTTGAAGAAGGAGACTGAGGAGGAGAAGTGCGCAAGGGAGTTGAAGCAGAAGGAGGAAACGAGAGGAAGGCAGAACGGAGGGAGGCCGACGAGACCCAGAAGGCGAGGGACTGAGTCATGTCCGCGGACAAGAAGCGCGAGGCTGTCACAGGCCGTAAGCGCAAAGAACAAGAGCTCAAGTACACCGCAGATATCGAAGCTGGGATCCAGAACGACGACTTTACTCTCAAGGTGACAAAGAAGAGACGAATAGTGTGTTACTTGCCCAATACTCAATACCAACTCATTTTGTTTAGGTTAAACCCGAGCTGCGCGATGATTCAAGTTCCAACAATATCGGGGAGCTGTCACGTCCGGTGCGTCAGATCGAAACCAGATACAAGGAAAAACATTGTGCTCACCGCTCCGGGAGGAAGAAGATCCGCAAACCAGCAGAACGTGTCTACAAGAACTGGAAGTCACCATTTTGTTGGATAGGATCCTCAGGGGCCAGGGCAGTGATACGCACCAAAGATCCCAACAAAGGGCTGTCGTCGATGGCAATAGTCAAGGATCTTCATATCTGAGGCCGCAAAACATTCGGGAGCCTATCTGCCACCACGATTCAAGCGTGGTTCGACCGTGACAATCTGGGTAGACACATTTGGAAGGAGTCGCGTTGGAGGCAGCAAAGACGAATGGGAACTCACTGGGGCATGAGAAAAGGGCGGAAGGGTGCACTGGTAAGCAAACAAGTCAATGAAGACACATTACTGTTGACGTCGTGGCAGTCTGCTTACCCAGAAGTCGTTGAGAGAATCAGGGAGCAGCTGACACGTCTACGAGAGGCTGGCGTACCATTGAATCTCATTGCCGTACGCGCTGTCATCATTGCAACCATCCAAACAATGGCTCTGGAGGTCTTCGAATTGCGATATTCAGATGGCTCGTACTTCAAAGTTTCCGACTCCTACTGCCGCACCTTTGTTATATCCGTGTCGGAAAAGGCCGGAAGGACGGAAGACCGGAAAGACGTAAAGGCCGGAAAGACGGATAGGGCCGTAAGTGATACCACGTAGGAGATCGGGTACACCAACTAACTTGGCTCGACGACGAAGAGAGCAGAAGTCAGACCACGGAGCAATGCGGAGGCAAAGCACGTTAATTTTCACTAAAGATACAGTAGAACATAATACGTATTTATACTAAATACGGAGATAAGTCTAATGCGGAAAGAAGTATGTAAAAGACAATAAGTACAGAGAAAGACAATAAGAACAATAAGAGAGCATAGTTGCATAAGTCATATGTTTGATTTGGGGAACGCTCAGAAGACCTTCATTGCGAAAACCCCAAGGTTTGTGCATCAACGGAACTAGCCGGAGCAACGGAAAGTTGGTTTGGCCGTAACGACCGTAAAGACGGCCGTAGCCAGAAAGGCCGTAAACGGCCGTAAAGGAACCGGAATGGATTGGAAAGTGCATGGTCGTAACAACCTTCCTACGGATGACCATGGAATGGTCAGAGCAAAAAGCGACGAAAGCTGCGCAACACACACCGAAGAACTGGGAGGATGTCTGTGACCGGGCTGCCTTGCATTGCGCATACATCATTAAAAGAGAAGACATACCTCCCGAGCTCATCATCAATTCTGATCAGACCGGTGTCGTCTACAATCCCGGTGCAAAGCTCACATGGGCTCCACGGGGCTCTCCGCAGGTTGTGGTCATTGGTGTTACTGTGTTGTTAGCGATCAGTTTGTCGGGAAAGGTCCTGCCACCTCAGTCCGTGTAGGTGGGAGCCACCAATGTGTCCTGCCTGGCGCCTACCGCGCCAAAGTACACGGAGTGTGCTGCGGCAAACTTCAGACATCTTCCCTCCAAGTCAGGGAATCACTGGGCGAACCTTGGAACCATGCAGGACTTCGTCATCCACATCCTCGACCGTTACCTCAAGGAGGAAAAGAAGCGCCTTGGCCTCCCTCTCGATCAGAAATCCTATGGATACTAGATGTATGGTCAGTTCAGCATTCCAAAGTGTGGTGCGACTGGATGCGCACCAATTACCCTAACATCATTCTCAACTTCATCCCCGGAGGCTGCACCAGTGTCTCACAGCCGCTGGACGTAGGAATCAATAGGCCATTTAAGCAAGCCCTGAAGGCAGCTTACCATGCTCATGTTGCCGAAACCCTCATGGCGCAAATGGAACGTGGTGAGGAGGTACATTTCAATACTCATATCGGCCCTCTTCTGATGCCAGTGTCGCATGGTTATGGGCGGCTTATTCTGTTATAAACAATCCGGTTCTTGTCAAAAAGGTGTGTCTCAATTCATACGAGGAATATTACTCACAGGACATGCAGTGTTTGCACTGCAAAGTGCGCGAGTGGGACATTTCTTATGAAAGTCTCACCTCTCTGCAAATCCGTGCAAGGCTGCGCAACGAAGAAGCTGACAAGACGGAGTTGTGGAAGGAACTTCAGGGAAGCAAAGCCGACCAAGACTTACCTCTGGAGAGTAAGGAGGTCGCCGAGGATGTTGTTGATGAGGAGGAAGGGCCTGACGACAGCAATATCACCCCTGCCGCTGTCGTTGCGGATGTCACAGTCAGTAAAAAACGGAGAGACTGTGTAGCGCGGAAGACCAAGGGAAGCGGCCTTCGTTCTGCGGCGCACTGATGATATTGATGCGGTTCCTGAGCCAATGTTTGAGGCGATGGATGGTGCAGAAGAGGTGAAGGAGCAGGGGACTGGGAGGCCGACACAGGCCAAGAAACCGAATCGGCATTACTTGCGGCCCGGGTGGTTGTCTCATGAGGACGAGCAAGACTTGACAATGAGGAGTCTGAGGTGTGAGGGCGGATGTGGGTGTTGGTGGGAACAGTCCGACGGCCGCGGCAGCAATGTCAATCGCTGGCAGCTGTCAACTGTCCATCAGCGGAAGCAATTTTGTACTAATTGTAGCGCTACACATAGAATCATGCCCCACAGGGCCGCTTTTGCCTTTTTTCACTGGTTTTTGAATCCGACGGACCCATTCATATAGGACCCTTGTGACACTGTGACTTACGATTTTTTTCGTAGATTTTTAGGGGTGTGATGCGTGACTATACGAATTGAACGAAATACTACAGTATAGTTCTTGTCATACTTTGCCCATCTAATAGGTACAGCAGACTCTCAGAGCAACCCACATCGTGAAGCCATTTCTTGGCAGCAAAAATGGACTCCGCACATCTTCTTAGTCAGATGTTGACTGCAATGAGCCCAAATTTCGAGTCTCTGGCTAAAATTTTTATCGAGGCCTCGGAGGCCAACATTGCGTGTATTGAGTCCCAGATCAGGGACCTGGAGCGTCTGCGTGACCGGGAGTGAGGTCTCATTACGCGACTATGGCTCGTGGTTGCTCCAATTCACAAACTTCCTGCCAAGATCCTGGTGGAAATCTTCTGTCTTGCACTGATACGTGGAGCTTTATGCAGAAGCAACACATCCAAAAGGTCCAGGCGCTGTCCCACGTCTGCGCATATTGGAGATGTGTTGCACACACCACTCCCCGCTATGGACCGAAACACTTCTCACAAGACTGGATAAACACCGAAAAGCGATTACATGGCTTGCATGAAGGGATGGCTGGAGAGATTGGCCCCCATGCCCATTGCCATCAACCTCGAAATTTCAGGGAAAGCCAGAGACACAGGCGAGGCCTTGATGGACATAATCACCACCACGGCTCATCAATGGTCAGACATACATCTCAAACTCCCCTCACTTTCTATGCTTTCTCACATTCCTACCGCCTGCCTGAAATCCCTCGAGTGCGTATTCTTGTGAAGCACAGACACGTACCATTATGCGGATTTGACCGGGTCTTTCTGATGGGAGCACCTTCATTCCGCCAACTTTGCCACCTGCCACACCGGCCAACTGCTGATGCCGTGGTCTCAGCTCACCGAGATTAAGGTCACAGACCTCTCACCCCAGGAATGTTTGGATACTCTGTCCAATGCACGAGTATTGTTTCTGCTCGCTTCGAAACCGGGGCCTGGCCAGATGTCCCTGACCTGTCCCAGCCGCCGATCACTACTCTCGGACAATTGGAGGACCTCTCCGTTTCTTTAAGAGGTTGTGTCGTACCGTTTTTCGTGTGCCTGGCACTGCCCGCCCTCAAGAAGCTCTGCCTGGACTCCCAATGGATGGCAAGTGGTCTCCCTGGGGGTCGGTGGAGTTTACCCAATCCAGCTCAGGTCTCTAGTATCCAGTGCCTCGAGATCAGTTCTTCGTACTTATTGTCCAGTGATCTGCTAGCTGTACTCCAACATGTCCCCCTGCTGGCAGAACTGCAGATGGACTCATATCCAAATACATTCCATGATTTCATCGTGGGTGCTCTCCAGTAACCACGCAGACCTTACCTTTGGTCCCCAGACTGGAGGTCATTCAATTGTATTACGAGATGTCAATTTCGAAGAAGATGTGTTGGATGCGATGATACAGTCGCAATGGTGGACAGATGAGCAATCCTTGCTCTTCCTTCCCCTCCCAAAGTTGCCCGATGGTCACACATTGATATCCACTGTGGGGACAAGGGGAAAACGTCACTGGGGAGCTCGAGGCCAAGTTGGAGCAGTATCGATCTCAAGGTCTGGACGTATTGGTGTGTTGACATATCAGGTATTTCAGTTTTCACCTCCTACTGCATCTTCGCTAATAGTCTTTCAAGCCTGTAGAAGATGTCCTTGTATTCGTTTTTTTGTCTTTCCCCAAGGCTTTCTCGGGCCCTTGTTATGTATCACCTTGGTCGGGTGTCGCATCGATCAGCTTTCCTGAGCTTCTCAATATTAGGTGTACCATATTCCGCTGAAAACCCAGGCTTCGCCTCAAGCCGCAGCTCTGCCCCTCGCCAACACTCAAATACATGATGTGCGCAACATCACATGTCTTGAGCATCCATCCCCATCTCTGTGCTCGCCTCCCGCAGGACCCACACAAGCCGCCGTGGATCCATGTCACGACGGGGTGGGAGCTCCAATTTGACGACGGCTGGTGATAGACCTGCGGCAGCAGGAGGAGCCGTGCACACATGACTTTTCTTCGTCAGCTTCATGCTCTTGTTGTGTGAGGGCTCAGTCCTGACGGTCTGTGTGTCTGTGTCAGAAACAGTATCAAAGACTCTTACATACTGGTTACATACCTGTCCTTCATCTTTCTACTCGAAATAGCACTTGCTGTCGTCAGCCGGGCTTCGCCCCCACCTAGCTGTTCTTTCTCTGTAGTACTAGTGGACTCCAAATAAATGGCAAGATGTGGCTGTGCGACTGGATCTGAGCCACAACTTGGCCACACTTTTCATTGTTCATATTCAACTTTTGTCAACTTTATATGACTTTATTGATTATTTCAGCTTGTTCCGAATGTTCTAATTCATCTAACATGGGGAGACCCCTGCGGACCTCCCCTGACGCTCACTGCTAGGCCCACTGCATGGGGCTCGGAAAATATCTTCAACAGTGTTGGTTGACTTTACAGCTCTTGACAGACATTTGAAATTATTTGATGTGCTGTAAGTCCCACTGTGCACTTAGCCGAGGCCTGAGTCACTGTCGGGTGTTAGCCGAAGTTTAGCCAAGTCTCCTCTTTTTCGACATTGGCAGCTTGGAAGTTACTTGTTTCCTGTGTGGCATCCAGACCCACATCCATTGCACATACCTCAGCTCAAAAAATCTTCACCTATGGAGGTCTACTAGGTCTCCTGTTCAGATCCTAAAATGAGATGGGCTTCCCACTTACTGCTTTCTTGTAAATTTTGCTGAATACAAACACCTCAATAACTTCAATATGCCTTCAATCTGCTCTCAAATAGATCAAAATAATATGTTTGGAAAACACCATGTCGCATATGGTGCATGCCCTGTGAATCATATACCACTGCAGGCTGGTTTCCACCTCCAAACTTGCATCTTGCACTCTGTGCTTTGAATTGGCCAACACTGGTGGAGCTCAATTCAAGTCTATCTGATACTTTAACTTACTGAAAGCCCAATGTGTTATATGGAAGTACTTGATTTATCTCCACCTCCAAAATTCTACTAAAAGGACCTGTGCTGACTCTTCTCCTGGCAAGGTCAAGTCCATTTTTCTTTCTTCCACTGTGTGGGTCTAAACCTGAATCTAGACTCACAACCAACAATTTGATTCCAACCCCAATAGATTTTGACTTTCTTGCGCAGTGCTGGTGTTTGGCTTTCATTTTCAAGATTTAGTGAACATTGAACCCCAAGTTGAGCTTGAATTCCTATCCCAACCCCGATACCATGTACAGTATGCTGCCAGTGTGCAGGGGACATAACCACTGCAGGTGCAGGGTAATTACAGCTGTTTGAAGAAGTAATGACACTCATCAAATTTTTATAAATAAGAGCAAATTTGACTTCTCATTTTGTTGAGCTCATTGCCAGCTCAATTCTCAACGGATTTCTCGAATATAGGCGCGTTCGAAAGCGGAGAAGTGGGGCTTCCAGACCGTACCCTACCCGCTGGGTAGATTACATAATTTGTATGTCCCAACATTCGGGCTGCCTGGTTTGAACCAGATGCGGCAATGGCCATATCTTCACCATCTGTCAACCAATTCCCATAAATTCAGATGTTTCTGAAGGCTAGCATGAAGGCAATCACTAGTGTGTATTCCCAAAATGAAACATGAATGATTCTCACCTGTAAGAATGGAGTTACAGATCTGGACTGAATATCAGACCCTACGGCTTTGCCTCAATCCTAGCTTTCAGAATCATCTGAATTTAGGCAAACCGGTTGACAGATGGTGAAGATATGGCCATTGCCGCATCTGGTTCAAACCAGGCAGCCCGAATGTTGGGACATACAAATCATGTAATCTACCCAGCTAGTAGGGTACTGTCTGGAAGCCCCGTGTCATGAACCGTCTTTTCATTTTACTTCCAGGACCCGAACAACCCGAACAACCCGATCATTGATCAGATCAACTATCTGATCAATCGAACTTGGATACCGTTTTAGGATCCCAAACGGTTATGATCGGTTTCCCGACCTTCGGGTTCCCGATCACCCCTCTACGTTCCTATACCCCTTCATTTACTTCGCATTAATCTTGTCCGTTGTCATTGGACACTGTACCTTAATTTACAAACCCCTAGGGACTTTAGTATATAAACCGTAGTTATTCTCCTGTACTTTACACTATTCTAGTCTAAACTCCAGGCTTATTCATTGGAACTCTTCGTGCTTCAGTCGCCCTCGTCACCTCAGAACCCGGAATCTGCTCTGTGCTGACACCCTGCTCCACCGCTTTCGAACACGTCTATATTCAAGCAAATCCAATGAGAATTGAGCCGGCGATGAGCTCAACAAAATGAGAAGTTAAATTTGGTCTTATTTATAAAAATTTGATGAGTGTCATTACTTCTTCAAACAGATGTAAAATTTGGTGTGTTTGCTGCTCATCTTGAATAGTAAAGTGTATTCAATTACCAACCTGTATTTGTCTTCTTCTGCTGCACATAGTCAGATGTAGGTATTCAGCCCCTACCCTCCTTTTCTATTCCTGTTGCACAGGATGTTCAAACCACCTGTTTGAAAGCCTCAACCATCCATCTCCACGGGTATTCAAATTCAGCCATCCTCTGAGCTCAACTTTTTTGCTCTTCCTCTATGCGCATGTGTGGTGTGCTTAAATCAATTGTGTGTGTCTCCTGCAGCCCTTGATTTCATTCAAGGAAAACTCTCCATATGATTTTTATCTACTGTGCAGGCCAGTCTAGCTCAGGTACACACACACTGCTACATGTTAGGTGGTTGACAGACAAAATATTTTGGCCATGTTATCTTGAATTCTCAAGTATAGGGTAGCACTAAACCTTTCACATACAGTGCAGCTGTGTTTTGTCTTCTGCTGTGCAGACACTGTCAGGGTATGACTAGACTGTTAACTTTACCTTATGTGAATCAAATCATTGAGCTGAGTGAATAATAATGAATCCCACCAGAGAAGAAAAATATGCTCATACCTGAGCTTATATTGAATTAGATCATGATTCTGAGTCAGGTGACCAAAGAGAAGATAGAATGCATACTGGTAGTGAAGCCAGACTGAACACCTGTTGTGTAGGGCGACTACACTGAAGGTGTTTTTGGATGGAGAATGACTTGGGTTGAATTACCCAAATAGCAGGCTAGTTGGTCATTGAATGATTTGACAGTTGAAGTCACAGAGCCTTGGTGTTACTTAGTTGAACTGGTTACTTGTATTAGGATGAATGAGCCCCTGGCTCAAGTGCAAGGCTGTCAAACCATATTTTGGCTCACACTAAGTGATATCATTTACAAAACTGGCGATACCAGCTCTCCATCAAAAAACAAGAATCAAAATCGTTTATATTCACAAAGATCAAGTTGCTCCTGCTATTACAAACTTTGCAAAGAGCTGTTCTGTTCAAAGATTGAATAACGAAATTATCACTATGAAATTCTTATGACTTACAAATTCCTCATGCTGTGCTTGCAGTTCCTGTGCCTCTTGGTACTTGCCAAGCTTGCAGTATATTGCAGCCAAATTTTCAGAGAAGACAATGTGTGGAGATGGCCAGCACCGAGGAGCTTTTTCGTTTTTCCAGGACAGTGACCTCAAGAGGCTCAGCTTCTTGGTATCTTCCAAGCTGGCGGTATGTGGTAGCCAAATTTGCCATGGCATGCAATGTGTCTGGATGGTCTGCACCAAACAGCTGTTTCCGTTTCTCTAGGACAGTGACCTCAAGAGACTCGGCTTCTTGGTATCTTCCAAGCTGGAGGTATGTGGCAGCCAAATTTGCCATGGCAAGCAATGTGTCTGGATGGTCTGCACCAAACAGTTGTTTCCGTTTCTCTAGGACAGTGACATAAAGAGGCTCAGCTTCTTGGTATCTTCCAAGCTGGAGGTATGTGGCAGCCAAATTTGCCATGGCATCCAATATGTCTGGATGGTCTGCACCAAACAGCTGTTTCCGCTTCTCTAGACAGTGACCTCAAGAGGCTCAGCTTCTTGGTATCTTCCAAGCCGGCGGTATGTGGCAGCCAAATTTGCCATGGCAAGCAATGTGTCTGGATGGTCTGCACCAAACAGTTGTTTCGTTTCTCTAGGACAGTGACATCAAGAGGCTCAGCTTCTTGGTATCTTCCAAGCTGGGGTATGTGGCAGCCAAATTTGCCATGGCATCCAATATGTCTGGATGGTCTGCACCAAACAGCTGTTTCCGTTCTCTAGGACAGTGACATCAAGAGGCTCAGCTTCTTGGTATCTTCCAAGCTGGAGGTATGTGGCAGCCAAATTTGCCATGGCATGCAATGTGTCTGGATGGTCTGCACCAAACAGCTGTTTCCGTTTCTCTAGGACAGTGACTCAAGAGGCTCAGCTTCTTGGTATCTTCCAAGCCGGCAGTATGTGGCAGCCAAATTTGCCATGGCATGCAATGTGTCTGGATGGTCTGCACCAAACAGTTGTTTCCGTTTCTCTAGGACAGTGACCTCAAGAGGCTCAGCTTCTTGGTATCTTCCAAGCGCGCAGTATGTGGCAGCCAAATTTGCCATGGCAGCAATGTGTCTGGATGGTCTGCACCAAACGGTTGTTTTCGCTTTCTCTAGGACAGTGACATCCAAGAGTCTTAGCTTCTTGGTACTCTTCCAAGCTGGCAGTATGTGTAGCCAATTTGCCATGGCAAGCAATGTGTCTGGATGGTCTGCACCAAACAGTTGTTTCCGGTTCCTAGGACAGTGATCTCAGAGGCTCAGCTTCTTGGTATCTTCCAAGCTTGCGGTATGTGGCAGCCAAATTGCATGGCATGCAATTGTACTGGATGGTCTGCATCAAACTTGTTCACTTCTCTAGGACAGTGACTCCAAGAGGCTCAGCTTCTTGGTTATCTTCCAAGCTCACGTATGTGGCAGCCAAATTTGCCATGGTAACACAATGTGTCAGGATGGTCTTCCCAAACACTTTTTTCCACTTCTCTAGGACAGTGACTCCAAGAGGGCTCAGCTTCTTGGTATCCTTCCAAGCTCACGGTATGTGGCAGCCAAATTGCCATGGCACGACAATGTATCAGGATGGTCTGCACCCAAGGACTGTTTCCGCTTCTCTAGGACAGTGACCTCAAGAGGCACAGCTTCTGGGTATCTTCCAAACCTATAGTATGTAGAAGCCAAATTTCCCATGGCAAGCAATGTGTCTGGATGGTCTGTACCAAAGAGTTGTTTCTGCTTCTCTAAGACAGTGACTTGAAGAAACTTTGCCTCTTGTATCTACCTGAATCAAAGTATATTTGAGCATATTGGTGGGAACACTGGCTTCACAGTTGCTGGATCCTGGACAAGAGAGTCCACATGTGCAATCAACCCAGTTCTGAACAGCAGATCATCAGCAGTAAACCTGAACTGACATTCCCAAAAGTCTGTCATACACTCTTGAACTTTGTGCTCATGGTGAGAGTATACGACACCACAACTGGACAAGTGGATGAATTGAAAGTATGTTCCCAGCATGTCTAGTAAGCAGAGAATATCCTGCAATTTCAGCAATATATCCATGAAAGCCTGCTGGTCCCAGTTGGCCGAGATTGAGAGGAAACTCTGAAGGAAGGCTCTAGCTTGCTGCAGATTTTGAGTATCTGCAGCATCATCAATTGTCCATTCTGCAGCCTTTTGGAAGATTGCCTCTGGAATGTTGTCATAATGAAGCAATGAGCACATTTGTAGAAGCTCTGCTGCTAGTGGGCCCAGCTGTTTTAAAGCTAATTCCCAAGTTGTATATACAGTCCATTCATAATCATCATGGGACTGTTCAGGATGCTGTTGAGCAGTCTGACATGATTCTCCTTGTACAGAGAGAGATACTGATCAAGACAATTGAATTTTGAAATGTAAGCACCTGCTTGAATGATTGCAAGAGGCAGATAGCACAGTTCCTAAGCATATTTGATCAGTATATTTGCAACCAAGGGCTATGGGGATCAAATACCTTCACAATTTCTGATGCTCTTTTAGCAGTTTCAACAGTGTTATCCTCAACTGCACTCAATAGTAGCAGATCTATTGCATCAGTCTCCTTCATGTCCCCAACTTTTGAATGCGACTTAGGTCTATGAACAGCCAGCCGTGGGTTTCGGGAGGTGATAATGATATTTCCGTGGGTGCATTGGGGGGAAAAACGGAAAGAGATTGATATTTGGATCATCTGCATTGTCAAATAACAACACCCCACTCTTCCATGCTAGTGGTCAGCCATAATAAGGCATCTGGCAGGCTGTTTCCAATTTTATTCACAATAGCTATATTCTTGAAGGCTGTATCCCAGAGCTTGCAAAGACCCAGCATTGATAAAGAACTGCTTTGTGAATCTGAATATGACAATTGGCAGGAATTAAATTAAATTTTGGTTCAAATACCGAGGAGTTGGATACTGGTTCGTTATATCCAGGAATTTCAGAGCTATTTGTGTTTTTCCAGAGCCACCCAGACCATGGAGAACATATATATGTCTCTTTCCAATGTCCTTTGAAAAGTAATCATCCATTTTTGCAAGAATGGCTTGCCTGCCCTGAAATATTTGGGAGGGAGGTGGACATCTGGCAAGAGTAGGCCACTTGAGATGGGCCAATTTCAATGGCAGTTGGCATGGGAGCTGAAAACAATTCAACCATATATCTGACATCAACTTAAGAACCTTTACCAAAACTACTAGTAGAAACCTTTCCAATCCTGTCTGAAAGACTCTTTGCTGCATCGGCCAGTTGATTTGCGGACTGGCTGAGATTGTATATATTGCCTTGTATTTGCAGCTACATCCCAAGTCTCTCCCATTGATTCAGCTGGATATTCTGCATTCCCTGTTCAACATTGAAGCGGAAGTAGAGGTTTGCAATCTCTCCAAAATGATGTGCAAAGGACTGATGTTCCTTTTCACAATCTGTAGCTATTCCTTCTATAGCCTTTACAACATCCAATGGGAGAAAATGATTCAGCAGAGATGGTTGAGGAATGCCAATGGTATGAGACTGCCCAGTGCCAAGGCTGATGATACATGCAATCTGGTGATAAGGAAACAAAATCTTGGCCTCTGATAACAGAGAAGCTGTAGGGTTGTTGTGGCCAATGCCACCATCCACAGATGCCTCCTCTATGGCAGAAAGTCCAATTTTGATCTGTTTGAAAAATGTCGGAGCAGCAGTGGTGGCTCGTCCTGCCTGCCAAATTGTACAATTCATTGCTGGGTAATCAAGAGTGTTGTATGTGCGAAACAGAACTGGTAGAGACATATTTGCTGCATTCATTGCACATACAAACCTGAATATGTGTTTCACTATTAGCTAGTCAATGATGTGATATTGGAAACACACATTTTGCATGCATTGTCTTGAATGTCTTCCAATCTGTCCTCTGGGTTGTGAGAAGCCGAATATGTTTTCACAATTTGTTTGATAGCTTTCTCCAATTTTGAGGCCTTGAACTTTCCATCACTCCCGTGGAACTTGACATCTGAGAAGACTTCTTTGGCAAGCTGACCATAGGCTTTCTTGGAGTCTTCAACACTCATTCGGAGACGGCCTAACATCAAGGCAATCAAACTGGTGTGATGTGAGAATTGTGTTTGTATATCTTTTTTAGCGGAGGACACACCCGCCTGTACTTGTTCCCCCAATTAGATCGAAATAATCACAAGGATGGGGAATGTCAGGAAGATTTTCAGCAACCTTGAGTTTGTACATGAGATGTTCAAGGATGAGAAGCATAGACAGGCCACGGATCCCCCCGCCATCTGTATGTCAAGTTAGATCATTGTTCTGAGACTATGTATGCATCACTTGCCGAGTGAGAGTAGGCGTAGTCCTGGGGTTTGAGGGTCGGCCATGGCAAGAAAGAAAGTGGTGGTGGGTCAAGGCAAAGAGCGGCAAAGCTGTGTGACAGCAGCCTGCAAGCACGTGAGATCACACGTCAATCGATCTCCTCATGCATTTTGTTGATCGGGCAGCATTCGCGCACCGGTCCATTAAATGAATGACAATTGCACTCTATCTAAACGATGCTCCTGCCTGAGATGGTAGAAAGCCAAACGCGGACGCAATGAATTGAAGCCCGAGCCCGACTGTTATTCCCCGAACTGATCCCATTCCGACGGAAGTGTCGACATCTCGGCGAGGCATTCCGTGGCAGCATCGCGCCGTGGTACGGGAAATGAGAGCATGGAAGGCGAGGGCGCGTCGAGGATGCTAAGAGCTGGGTTCAGTGAAAGGAGCTCTCCGTGACCGCGAAGATAACAGAACGGGCCAGCGATTTAGGTCCATTAATGCGTGCACAGAAAATTGGTGTGCGTGGGTGCACCTGGTCGTACATGGTGAGAGCGAAAATTGAGCTTTGATTTTGTGGACTCGATTCGGGCCGGCTGAGCTGAGTACTTGTGCAGATTCTGTTTTCTGACAAGGGGAGCGATTCCCAATGCTCCGAGTAAGATTGATAGCATTCATGCGGGGCAATATAACATAAGGAACTCGGCGCCGGTAATACGAAGAGGAAAATAACGAGGGGTCAGGAGAACGTGTCCGTGGCGCACTCGGGATCGGGGCAGGAGGGAAGAGGAACGAGGCACACACCGTATTAACCCTTTAACTCCGTCTCCACGACATCCAATCCCCAAGTCTTCATCCCGCGCTTGATGCCGTGGGGCCGCGACATGCTCATGCGCAGCCTGGGATGAAATGGGATGGAATGTGGTGCGTACGGCGAGTATACGATGGCAGTCGACACCTACGGGGGTGCGAAAAAGCCCACACCACACGTGGGTGATTTCCTGCTGCTTGCGTTAATCGTCCCTTGCACGTTCCTTGGTCTTCCTCCCACGAGCAGGCCCTCCTCTGCTTGCGCCAAAAAAAATTCATCAGGGCTGGGGGGACACAGGTAGTTGGAGGGGGGACGTACAGAGTGCTAGATGCCCTTCATTACTAGCCGTAGATGGTGCTGCAGACGAGGTAGTTTGGAGTCTGGCATAATATTGAGGGGATTTCTTGTGACCATGGAGAAAAAGTACGAGCACGAGGAAGCCCGGGACGCAGGGGATTCGGTAGCGAGGACTCGCGATGGAAGTAGCGAACGCCGAAAGGCAAAAATAAAACGGGCATCGTGCACATGGAGTATCCCAGGCAGCCTAGAAATGGAACACCACCGCATGGGTGAAGGCGCTGCATCCTGAGTGGGAACGTGGGCTCTCTCAAAAAAAAGCCCGCAACAAGCTCAGAGCGAGTCGCACAGTACTCGCGAATCAGGCAGTCCGCAAAAGAAACAAGGCGTCACCGAAGCGGATAGCCAGCGAAGACATTCTATTGCGTTATTACAGACCCTTGTGCTTGACTACAAGGCGCCGGCACTCCGAGCTGTGGGTCCCGCGCAGCCTGAAACTCAGTGAGGGCGCAAGTCCAGAAGTGTCCAAGATGCGCCCGACCAGGATCCCAGAAAACCGCTGACTGGAACAGATCTAGATTGGATACCATTAGGATAGAGGGTCGTTGTAGAGAGCCAGAGTCTTAGTGTGAGCACGTCCGTCGCACAAATATGATTGCAACTAACGAGGCGTTATTGATCGCATGTGCTCGCTAAGATGTGTTTTTTCCGCATTGGCGCGAGCACGGCTTAATCACGCCCAAATGCCTCGCTGCTATCTACTGTATTTACAGTATGTAGTAGATATTCTCCTCCGAATAGATAATGACGGCCATCGTTGCCATCATCCCCGGCGCGCTTGATGGCGTGAAGGGCGCGCCATCAATCCCATCACCACTGCTGTCCGCCCCCGCCGTCTCGTGCACAAGTCGTTCAAAAATGCACGGGAATTCATGAAAAAAATTGGAGGGCTTCCCCTTGCTATTAAGAGCGATATACACAGCTTGTAATCAAAAAAAGAAACAATATACCCTCTGTGCACACAAGATAATCCTGCCCCACTCACGCAGCTGTCTCCACATCGTGTGCAATGCGCACGATGTTCTCGAACGCATCCACAATGGCATCCATGTCCCCCTCGTCCTCCTCGTCCTCCTCGTCGAGCGCACGCGTGCGTTGTTCCGTCGCATCCGGCATGTCCACATCGCCGGCTCCCAACTGCTCCTCTGATCCACTTGAGGCACCCCCCGGCACCTGTCTCTCAGTCGAGACGGCGACTCCACGGGAAAGATTTCCTGTGAACCCCGGCACCTTCGCCAACTTCCAAAGCCGCTCGACGTGCCCATCGTCGAAACGCCCGTGTTCCACGCGATGCCGACGAACTTGGAGCGCCAGCGCCTCATTTCCTTCCTCCTGTAGGCGCTGCTCGTGGTGGACCAGGAAGTCCCGCTCGTCCCCCATGTAGGTCATGAGGCGACGCATCTCCACGTTAAGCCGCTCGATCTCCTCGTCGGCGCGCCAAATCTTGAAGTGTTGGTCCATTGCGGTGCGTCCTGCGGGGAGGGCCCAGGGTTCGGTGCGGATGTCTTCCCGTCCCTCGCGCAGGAGGTCAAATTCTGCCAGGAAGGCGTACTCGACGACAGTCTCCCATGCGAGGTGGGTCTTGGGCGGGTCCATTGCTGCGGCGGCGGCGTTGTATTTCTGCAGAGCCGTTTTCACGGCTTTCGATCGCACTTGGAGGGCCTTCGCGATGTGCTTCCGTAGCTTATATCCTAACACATGTACCGTCAGCGACCTTATAATGAATGCAGCGCATAACTCACCGGTGCCCGACATATTCATCTTTGAAAGCTCGAACAGCCGCGCGACAATTAAGCCCTGCAACTGGTCAAGCGCCCGCTGGTAAACGCGGCTACTCACCAGCTTGGCTGCATTCTTCCACTCCTCGCTCCCCGCTACCCATCGTGTGGTGATCCCAAGCCGCTGTTCCAAATCCTGCACGGCATCGAGCCTCTTGGAGAAGATCTCCGAGGCGTGGCGACGCTGCGTCTCGATACGCCGCGTCTGCTTCACCGACTCGGCATAGCTGGCGTCGGTTGCCGCTGGTATGAACAGCGTGTTCACCCCCATGTGCTGCGGAGGCGCTCTCTGGATGAGTTGTTAGCAGGATGGACAGACATTTATGAAAAGTCAAAAACCTACTCGCTGTCATAGTACTGTTCCAGTTTTTCGTAGTACTCCATCTCCAGTGTCTCCTCCAGTGGCTCCTTCTTCATCGATCGAAGATACTCCTTCTCCTTTTCCAGCCAGGTCTCGAATACGTCGTGAGTGGGGACGTTGAGGGATTACATGGCCTCCTGCAGCGCAGGGAGGCCCTGCTTTATCTTCAATGCACGCCGGTACTTGTTGCTAATGATTAACGCTGGCCAACAGGAACGTTAACAACATCCAAGAGATGGAGGCGTAACGCACTTACTCAGGCCCTGGTACGCGTCGCAGACATCTGTGTGCTGCATGTACGTGGTTATTGCCTGTTGCCGATGGAACACCGTCGAGTAGCGGGTTGAGGACGCGAGGGCGTTCAACTTTGAGAAGTAACTCTCGCAGTTCTCGCAGTCTTCCAACCCCATCCCGTTCACGTACATGGACATGTGGCACACCGAGCATAGACGACCGTGTCCGAGGCCATGGAATGCACCCACCACCCTTTGAAATTGTTTTGCGAGGCAAGCTCAGAAAGGCAGGGGTGGGCCTTCACCATCCGTCCCGTCTTGCAGCCAACGTCGATGCCCATTGTGACCTTGCCCAGAACGCGGATGAGATGATTGATTACGGCCAAGCCGTATTTTGCGCTGCGCGGGACAAGAGTTAGTTACGGTGATTGAATAAATAAAGCCCCACTTACAGTTCCCCGCTCTGGACCATGTCGACAACGACGAGGACAAAGCCATGACGGCAAAGGGCAGGGAAGATCCCCGTCTCGTCGTACATCCCCCACGCCCGCGCCATGACTGCCTCCTTCATGTTCTCCCAGCGCTCGTCGCAGCCTGCGCCCTCATCCTCGCCCTCTGCCGCCCCCGGCTGAAATCCCCTCATCACTTCGTTGGTCTCGTCCTTTGCCCATTCATCGATGTCAGACCGCGACAGATAGTGGTCCCCCGGGGCCTGACGATTGTCCCGCCGCTCCTTGGACGCCCCCGGAATTGCCGTGCCATCCGAGAGGTATTCTCGCTCGCGGCGGTGGAACCGCTTGAGGGAGTTATTTCCATCCTGGGTGGCAATGAATGGGAGGGTGAGTTTTGGTTCCCCTTCCAGCTTGTACATGCAAGCCGGGCATGTGTTCTTCAGACACCAGTTGGGGACGTCTCGCCCTAGCGCAGCCTGTACGCGTCTCGCCACCCTCGGCACGAATGGACAGATAAACGTCGAAGGCCGTGGAGAACTGTGCCCCCAAGTACGGGCGAGGCGCAATGCCATGGAGGTCGCACAGTCCACGCACGAAGCTTTGTATGCCAAGGCGAGGGCATCGCAACTGGAGGAGCCGGAACAGCTCAAGGGCGCGGACGGTGATGACGACGCTGGCATGGTGTGGAGTCGAGGGCATTAATCCCTGACGGACATACGCGGACGCGACAAACACGTTGCCTTCCGCAATCGGGACCTCTCGCCAGCGCGCTGCTGTCCCAGATCTCAGTCTCAATCCCAGAAGAAAAAAACACACGCGTAACGTACCAAATAAATCCACGACCATTACTTGTCGCGTCTCTTCAATTACCGCACCTTCCGGCAGCGTGTATTCATCCCCGAGGTCCTTCTCCGACATCCCAAGATCCCATGTCATGTACGCGTCGGCCATGCTTTCGAGCTGCGCAGCAAAGGCGTCCACCAGGATTTGGGTTCGGTCGGCGCGCGTGCGACGATCTCGCGGTCGACGAGAGAATATTTTACTTGAAACAAGTGCACCATGTATGAGCAAGAAGTCAGCTAGAAATATTAGTCCAAGCACATACCTCTGTTGCTCTCGCAGCATTTCCAACAAGTCTTTGTCCGCCCTGTCCTCCTCTGGATCTTGGATAGCTTCCCCAGCATGGCTAATCTCTGCGGCCGTGGTTCCTCGCAAGACGTCGCCCTCGTAACCGCCGGAGTCGTCGTCAAAGCCGCCGGAAACATCCAGGAAAGCCTCATGCTCCCTCCGCTCTTCTTGTGTCATGGCTGTTGAAGCGATAATTTTTTTGACTTCCTTCATAGCAAGCATACCCTACCAGCACGGTGTTCTGTTTCCCTGGCTGCCTCGTCTTGCTCCAAAGCACGGACTTGCCCCGCCGTCAATGTAAGGGTTTCATTCCTGCGTCGGCCATTGGTGCCGGTGCGCCTGGTGCGGGTGATATGAATCACATTTGAAAGAGACGTTGCTGATTTTATGTTTGAGACGCGACGTTGGGAGCTGAGAGGAATGCCCGCTGGCATTTGGTGAAGCAAGGGAAGATCGGCCGAAAGACGCCGAGACGCGTCTGTAGATGTCACATGCGTATGTATGAGTACATCAGCACGTGCACATTCACGCTCTCGCCACTTCCACTTCCTCCTCGACGCATTGACGTGTTCCTCTGGTAAGTTGCTTTTTTATCTTGTCTCTGGCCTGGCAGTCATCTATTTTGGAATCCTCCGCGTGAAGACTCAAACCTGGGACTCAGCGGAGATCCAGAATAAATGGCTGCCACCGAGACATCTAGTGCCACTGAGCTTCAGCTGACGCATTTTTTTTTGCAGAAATGCTCTGGACGCCTACACAGCGAACGGTAAGACACCATTCACCTCCTATTCATGCGCTCACCACCTCTAAGACACGCAGTGGCACAGTTTTTGCCGCGTGGAGCAGCGCCGTCGACTTCTTTGCGCCTCTGCTATCGCAGGCCGTGGCTGCTGAGTGCGAGGCACAGGAAGATCGCGAGCCGGACGACAACGTGGTCAACCAGCACTGGACCCCCGAACCCCTCAACCAAGTCGACGAGGAATGGCCGCCGCCTGACCCAAGCAATGATGTCGACGACGTACCCGCCACCACCTCGCGAAAGCGGCGCGCCTCTCCGACCTTCGACGAGGTTGTTGCATCCGGCCCCGCACAATCTGGCGCCCACTGGCGCCGCGCACTTAAACGCGCCAAAGCCATCGAGACCAGCGGACACATCGCTCGGGGCGCCACCATGCGCAAGTACGTGGAGCCAGCCAGCCCAGTTGGTGTCCCTCCCTGCTTTCAACGCCGCGGTTCTTCCCGCCGCCCAAGGCGCGTATGCAGCCAAGGTCGAGGCCAGGGCTGAGAAGCACGGCAGCAAGCAGTGTCGCACCCTCGCCGAGCTGATGGGCCTGGGTTTCCAGCTCATCCCCTGGAACGGATGGTGAGCATTCTTCCCCCCCCCCCCCCCCCCCCCCCCCCACCCTCCATGCTGCCTATCTAACGTGCTTGCAGCGACCCGCAGCCCCTCATCAACAGCGAGGGACGCATCTTCCTGGTCCTCGCGGGACAGCCTCGAGGTTCCGGATACCCAGCATGCGTCAATCGTGCTTACGACTTCATTAAACAACAAGGCGCCACCTCCCACTTCCCTGCCGACTTCTGCAAGCACCGGTGCGGCCTCTTCGCCGCCATCAACGTCGGGCTGACCTTCGGCAAAGGACAGACGCTCCCCACTTGGCTGGACAACAAACCCACACCAGCCTCGTGGAGCGCCTTCTCAATAACAAGGACATCGCCCGAATGGCGCACTTCGCTAGCGGTGAGTGTGCTTTGATTTCTGTCACGTATTCGGCACTGAATTCTCCTATAGCTGCTTTCCGAGTCTGGGCCCCACGTCTGCACCAGTACTACATCGACTACAACGCCCGGCTCAACTTACGCCACCCCGACCTCAAATGTCCCTTCCCCAAGTCCGTCTTTTCATGCGTGGTGTTCAACCTTGGCGGCAACGTGTGGACTTTCAAACACCGCGACGTTTGCAACCTTCCATTTGGATGGTGCGCAGTGCAGTCGCTTGGGAACTTCGACCCCCAGCTCGGCAGGCACCTCGTCCTGTGGGATCTCAAGCTGGTGGTCGAGTTTCCAGCCGGCGCACTGATTCTTCTCCCCTCGGCCACTGTTGCCCATTCCAACATCCCTGTCCAGGATGGCGACGAACACGTCTCCTTCCCGCAGTTCACCGCCGGCGGGCTCTTTCGTTACATGGACTACGGCTTTCGCACGGAGGCGGAGCTGGCAGCGGAGGACCCTGCCGAGTATGAGCGAGTAATGGGGCGGCGGGAAGGGCGATGGCGGGAAGGGCTCAATTTGTTTTCTACTGTAGCAGAATTGGCAGCACTGTCGCAAGATGAAAATAATATTGGTTAATCATGCCTTCTCAATGAACAGACTGAAGTGAGGGACGGAGACGCGACTACACTAAGGGATTCAAGTCGTGAACTGACCATTCGTGTCGGGAACTGACTAGCCGCAATCAGCTCCTGTCGGGAACTGATTTGCAGGCTTGAGTTCGTACTCTTTGGCTTCACCGTTCACTCTCAAATTTTGGGAGGTGTTTCTGGTTCATATTGCGTATACTTTTGATTTTTTGACCCAGTAAACTTGAATTCAAAAATTGCGGACGTTCAGCTTCAAGTTAATTCTTGTTCGCCCATGATTCATAACATCTACTCCAGTTGTTCTGATTTTCTTGAGGTTTTAGGGCTTTACCACGAAGAGGTAAGAATGAAATCATTGAGACAATGTGTCGGGAACTGATATTGTAAGTTAGATCTGTTTCTACATGAGGTGGCTATGCGACCATCCCTCTCTCTTCTCCAATATCATCAGCTCTCTCTCAGTTGGCACCAATGCCTTCTCGACGGGTTCAACTTGAAGAAGAAGAAAGACGGCAGCTTCGAGCAGCAAGCCGCAGACGGTATGAGGAAAAGTGCGTCCCAAATTTCATTAATATTGTATCTTACACTAACTATCTAGCAGAAACAAAGAACGCCGCCGGGAGGCTGCCAAACTGCGCATGCAAGGGTAATACACTACCCTCTGCCATGCCTTCCTGACCACCTTTTCCCCAGCACTCGATCCAAGATGGCGGAGGCTGAGTACCACACCCGACGCAAATATCGTGAGCGCGTCGCAGCCCACTCGGAGAGCTACCGCAACCGGTGAGGAGTCTCCTCAGTATTTCCACCCCTGACAGCAACTGGGTGCGACAGGCAAGACACAGCCAAGCACGAGCAAAGACGCATCGCTGACGCCGAAACTCGGCGGGCAAGGTGCGCCGTCTCTGATTTTCTTTGCCATCTCCTCACTGCCAACCAGGAAACAAGAAGCGAATACTCTCAGCAAGAAACACGCACGCACGACCCAGCATGAGCCTGCAAAGACATTTGCGTTCAATACCCCGCGCAAGCCTGCCAAGAAACTTGTGTTGGACGCCCCCCTCAAAAAGCAGAATCCCCGTCCTGTGCTCTCTGCAGTGCCACGCCGCCGCGCTATCTCACCAGACGAGGAAGAAGATCCCGAGGATGGCGAGGAGGGTGGGACACAGCGCCCCCTCCCGCAGCTGTTCTTCGAGGCTCGTGCCCCGCACCCCACTCGACTACGGTGCAAGGCATGCGGGCTCGACGACTGCCCAGGATGCGCCTGCATGTGTGAGGTGTCCGACCAATGGTTTGACCATCCCGGTGGCCATTTTTTTCCCGACTGCAAGAGTTGCGGCGGGATCGACTGCCCTGGGTGTGCATGTACGTGCCCCAAATCTATTACTTTCTTGGAGCACGGGGGACATCTAAGATAGTATGTATATTTTGCATAGGCAGACTACGTTTTAAATACATGATTTTTCATTCAATCAGACGTCTGAAAATCTGAGGCAAAGATGCAAGTCTTTGCGTGACGATCGTGACTCTCTTGCTATCTCTTGTCTGTCATTCAGATGCCCTTCGGCGCGCCGCCATACGACAACGGGGTTTTGCTTTGCATCCCCATCTACAAGGCCGACCTCGGCCACGAAGATAGAGACGCACACACCGGCGGATTTTACGCCGTGGTTCACCCAGAATGGATGGGAGCGGTAACCTCTGGGTGTGTGTTTTGATCCTCGACATTGTTCTTCACTAAATGCATCAGGGCGTCCCTGGAGCGCCAACTGAAGCGATATCCAGGCGCCCGCATGTTCAGCGCATTCACATGGTCCAGGTTTCACGACCTGTGGACCCTCGACTGCAGCGAGTACCACGAGCACGAAAACGAGTCGCCCCAGACGCGCGCCAGGCATTCCTTGCGGGTCCGACAACAGCGCCGAAACGAGGAGCACTACTTCGAGCTCGTGGCTGCGGACGAGGCCATTCGGGTGGAGGAGGAGGGGAAACGGGTGAAGAAGGAGGAGATGGAATACCTGACGGCGATCAGGCCACCACCGGTCCCTCTCAGCCCCCAGCGTGCCCGTCTCCAGTTCGAGTGCGTGTTGGGACCGGGGGCTGGCACGTGTCCTCTTCTCGAAGCCCAGAACTCACCCTTCGTCGTCAGCGACCCGTCGCCGTCCTCCAGCCTTGATCGCCGCGTGGTTATGGACGGCAATGACCATCTCAAGCGCAGCCGCAGCCTGCAGGCCAACGTTGGAGGCGCCCCTCCTGCGTACTCCGACTTCGACAACTCAGAACCCGGCCCCAGCACGCCGGTGGGCATGAAGAACGAGCCCCGCCTGTATGCTGTGAGCGGCCACAGCCGCGTCTTTCGTTCCAAGTGAGCCTTAAAGGTTTTTTGGGGCATACGACTGACTTTTCTTCAGGGATCGCGCTGTTCGTGCCCTGCAGAACACGCCCGGCGCCGAGCTGTTCTGGAGCCGTGATCCCAAGGAGGAGTGGAGTTTCATCGCCAAGGCTCGCGACTGCATGCCTTAGTTTACTTGTGCATCGCAATTTTGAATTGATTTTTTTTGCATGCTTGCTCTGAGGGAAAATTTGAAGTACGAACAGCATAAGTGTATTGTATTGTATGTGAGGGAATACAAATGTTGTTCATGAATCACTAATATATGTAGTCGTCCGGCCAGCCGTCTGTACGTGCTTGCGCTGCGCGTTCGGAAGTCATTACACAAATGACACCATAGTCAGGCTGGTGTTTGCAAGCCTCTTTTGCAGCTTCGCTGTGGGACGAGGTAAAATAGAGACTCCATAAAAATGAGTATAAAAACGTACCTGGTGTAATAGACTTCTCCATCGTTATCTACGGCGTAGTAGAAGGGTTTTGTGTTTAAAAATCTACCTGCCTCGTCCAGTGCAAAGGCATCTTGAAAAGCCTCGCAGAGTGGCAGGTACTTGAGCGCGTCCTCAAAAGTACGCGCAAAGTATATGGGGTCGGCTTGAGCCCAGGGGTCGTCTGAAGGTGTCTGCAGAAAGAGTAGCCAGTGGCTGTTACTGAGGACAGAAGTTTTAACGGTAGCTTGGAGGACTCACCAGTCACGGGTAATTAAGCCCCAGGAATTTACATACCACCCCTCCTCATTGTCCAGCGGGGTGGGCGGGGGTTCGGGCACGGGAATGAGGATGACACCAAAGAGATATTTGATTATACGCAAGACGAGTGTAAGAAAAAATTGGCGCGACATGGAGGAAGTGAGTAAGCGCGGGCAGAGGAAAAAGGAAACAAAGACTTGCCTAGCCCGTGGGTCGAACAAAAGACCCAACCGCTCAAGGGTTGGGTGCGGACGTATAAAATTACTAGATTTTATTGGCGGCGCACCCAACCCTTGAGCCATTGAGGCTTGGGGGTTGTGGTCGGTGGGGAAGGCGTGAGTTGGTCATGCCGGCACAATTGGACAGAAAGTGTCACGACGTAAGTAATACACGTACGCGCTTCTTTGTTTGTTGACAAGTGGCTGTGGAAATGTCACCTTCTCTTCTTCCATTCCCATGGCCCACGGCATCACCTCGTCGCACGCTCTCCACAACCCAAGTCGCAGAGTGCAGTTGTCGCGTGTCCGTCGCGTAGGTGCCTCCGGCGCTTCCAAAGCCACCCAGACACTCCTCACTGCCAAGGCAAAAAAACGCAAAATCGACCTCAACAACGAGGTCGACGACTTCTTTGCTGCGCGCAACAAAAAAATCACAGAGCTTGCCGCGCGTTACTGCAAGAAGGAATCCGACATCCGCGCGCTTCTCTGCAACACCAGCCAGCTCAAGGCCCACCGCAGGCCCAACTTGCGTAACGGTGTCCTGCACCAACGGGCCCTCGACCTGCAGGAGCGCGGTGCGTCGCGTTTTTCTTTTGTCTCCAGGCACGCCTTGACTCTTATTACAGGCATCTCAAAGCACTTGAAAGAGCTGCAAGCAGAACTCGACGACGACATTTTGACTGGGAAATTCAGCTATGACTCGATCAGCAAAACCGAAAGGGAGCGCCTCATTAACCAGGTGCTCAGGAAGCGCCACGACCGCAGGCGCAGTATGCGCGCTATGACCAAGGCAGCGCAGCTTGACACGAAGCTGACTGCTAAACGTATTGGGGACGAGGTATGTGGTTTTCATTTGGGCCTGTGTACATGACTGGTTTGTTGATTTGAATGTAGCTGCTGGACCTGTTCGAGCGCACGGGTGTTCGGGGCCTTCGCGTTCTTTGCGCGTGGGAGTGCGGATGACCCGTCACGCGCGCACTGCGTCGACTCGGACGATGCGCTGGACTTCTTCATCCAGCGGCTGGACTTCACAGCGCCTCACTTCATGCGGAAATTTGAGCAGTGGTCGTGTACGCTGGACGAAGGTAATGTCGTTTCTTTACGAGTCTTGACTGGCGCTGACGTCTGTCTTTTGAATTCAGGTGCGCGTCTGAGGAACGGCGTCAACGCGGTGCGCAAGGAAGTGTCGGGATTGCTCACAGATCGCCTCCGTACGTCCCAATTCACGTCCCATTGCTGTCCGCTCACTGCTTGTTCAGGAAAAATTACAAAAGACCCCAAGGCAAAAATGGACTACGTGGGGTTCCGGGTCAAGGTCATGGGGAAGTACGGGGTCGAGCTCGCCGGCTTCGAGCTCCCTGGTACCCGCCCCGGCACCTGGAACGTCGACCTCGCCCGCTTTGTGCGGGACGGGCTGGTAGACGGGACAATCGACTTCGTCCAGATGACACCGGACCAGCGCGACGACCTGGCCGCCGAATTAAATGCGGAGCGGGCAGCACAGGGGTACGCTTCGAGCCGCGCCCAGCGTTCCGATAAGGGGAAGAAGCGCGGCCCGCGCAAGGAGAAGTTGAGCGTCGCGGCGGGGAAGAAATCCAAGAATGTGGTGGAGGACAGCGACGACAACACCGATGGGGAGGACGATGGGGAGAACGATAGGGACGAAAACAGTAGTGACGAGGAGAGGGTTGTGTGTGCCACGCCCCGACGCATGTCTGCGGTTGTCGCAGCGCGTACCGTCCCCAGCCCCCTCTCCGGCAGCGTGCCCCCCATCCGCACCCACAGCCCATACGGTGTGCTTGCAGGCCGCCAGCCCATTCAGGGTCATGCGCCTAGGCTGTCCAACCCCGCGTCCCACTTCCCCGCACCTGTTCCGAGCCCCGCGCCCACTCAAAACCCCCTGCCTGCTGCTCAGCTCGCACCCGTTCCAAACCTGAATGCCACCCCCGCGCCTGCGCCCATCTCGAACCAGAACCCCGACCCCGCTCCTGCGCCCATCCCGAACCAGAACCCCGACCCCGCGCCCGCACCCATCCCGAACCAGAACGCCGACCCCCTTATGCTCGGCTCCTTTTCTGACCACTGGACTGGGGCGATCGGAATGAATGACGGGTTCGACCCGTTCGGCGGGTTGGGGTTCCCAGACCCATCCCAAATGCCGGCGCTGCCATTGGACTTGGACCTCGACTTGGAAGGGATCCACCGCGGTATGGAGGAGTACAGCAGCGGGAGTGTGGGGATGGGCATGAGCGCGCGCAATGGGACGCCGCTGTGGCCGATCCTCAACATGCCCGCCGCCAGTCCCAGCACTGCAGGGAAGCGGGGACGTGACGAAGGCGAGGAAGACAACAACGCCGACCAGCCTGCACCGCAGAGGCCGCGCAAGGTGCGCAAGGTGCGCAGCGACAAGGGAAAGAAGCGCGGCCCGCGTTCTACTTAGATGCGCACTCCACTGGCCTGTCCCTGTGAAACCCCATATGCCTCCCTGACTTTGCTACATACATATATGCCGTCGTTTTGTGTTATGCCACCTTCTGTTCTTACATATGTCTTTGAAACTGTCTTTGAATACAATTTTGTTGAGTCCTATGCTACATGAAGGGGGGAAAGTCGTCCTAAGTATCCTCCCTGTTTATGCGGTGCCCTCTGAATTTTTCGTGAATTTCTGTGCATTTTTGAAGGACTTGTGCACGACCCGGCGGCGGCGGACAGTAGTAGTGATGGGATTGATGGCGCGCCCTTCGCGCCATCAAGCGCGCCGGGGATGATGGCAACGATGGCCGTCATTATCTATTCTAAGGAGATTATCTACTACATACTGTAAATACAGTAGATAGCGGCGAGCATTTGGGCGTGATTAAGCCGTGCTCGCGCCAACGCGGAAAAACCACATCTTAGCGAGCACATGCGATCAATAACGCTTGTTAGTTGCAATCATATTTTGGGCGTTACAGGTGGTCCATCGAATAAAGAGGAATGAAGAGTCCTAATTGGGTTGCATGGGTGATGGGATCAGTGTGCGTTGTTTCTCGAAAGACGACCAGCGTCGAGATGACCGACGCGACCTGGGAATACATTCACTAACTCCTCTACTTGGACTGGTCTGAGTTTGTTTGACTGGACTTGAACCGGAAGATGGTGCGGTTCCTCGGTTCCTCCAGGTGGCTTTATCTGGGTTCTGATTCCAGACCAAGTGTGTACGCTGCTTCTCCGGCCGCAAATCTACACCTACTTCCAGCTGGATTGGAGGATGAACAAACTCGGAGTACGGACGCGACTCGACCTTATACAGCCCAATGAGCCGAGTGTAAGACGTGTAGTTTTGTTCGCGAGCGATCGCATGCCTCGGACGCGGAGCGGATGAGGGTGCGCTGCCTGCCTAGCGTCGCTGTCTGTGGTCTTCCGTCTCTGCAGTCATGAGGCCGAGGACGACTCATATATGCGAACGAGACGCGGTACGCATTGTCCCTTCTTTTGCTTTCATTTCTCACTCAAAATTCAGCGGATTTCAGTACTACAATGGCGTGTGTCGTATCAGAGATGGGGCGCGGCCTGGCGCGGCGAAGTCGGACGAGGCACGGCGCGCGCACTGCAAGCTTGTGTCTTTTCTTACTCCGGCCCTCTTCTTTCCTTTGGTTTGTTGATGTTTCTGCGCTCTCACCCACGAACAAGCCGGCTGCTACTGGCTTCCGCCGGGATTGCTACCGCTCCTCCTTCACTTCCTTCACGGGCAAAGCCGTCAAGGGCGGGGATGCCTTCGACTGGCCCATCGGATGACGGCTGAGGCGGCCCTGGTCCAACGCCCGCTGAGGGAGTCGAAATATGCCTCTGCTGGTCGCAGCAAGGCACCGCACACGGGGAGCACACATGCCAGGTGCGGTCATCTTGCCGCTGCTACCGTCGCATCTCTTTTCCCCCTGCGCGATGAGGATGAGATGGTGGATGCATCGTGCGCGGGGATGCTTAGTGCCATGGACCTTCTCCGAGTCGTGCTACTTATTTCCATGTGGCGGGCGGATAGCGGGATACTCCAAGGGGCTTCACTTTCGCGAAAATCGGCACATACCTTCCATTTTTTTTTTCAGAGCCTTCGGGGACCCCCCCCCCCTCCCCCCGTGGGAATTGATTCCATCAATCTCCACTTCGGGAAACAAATCCGAACACACGTGAACTACGACTACCGCCGTTTCCCTCCACCACAACTGTCCTAGTCCTGAACAAACACCGGATCTCCCTCATCAATAGAAGTCTTCCTGCCACTATGCTCCCGGCGGGCCCCCAAGGTCATATTGGTCTTATAATCCCACCGTGCACGCTGTTTGACCACAATCTCGTCTAACATGATAACCCGATCTGACCCAGACTCATCGGCAATGGAGGTAGCACTAATGTAAATAATTGAGGACACTGATGCAACAATTGAGTGGACACTTACAGCATGGGAGACAGGGGGAGGGAATTTTCTGTGCCGCTTTCGGATGGTGGACTGGATGAATATCGTAAGAACAGCTGATGGCGGATCAGGAAATCCACTTACCCACCCACCGGCAGCAGAGCTTGCTGCACCGGATTGGCAGCAGACGTGGGAGGTTCTTCTGACATCTGCGGGTTGGTCCGAGGAAGAGGAGAAGAAAAAGTTCGACAGCTGTCAATCTGCTTACATACTGTACTTTTTGATGGCAGAGTTGCGACGCAGGTCAGCGCGCACAATATAAGTACCTTATTCTATTGTGCTCCCAGAACTCTGAGAGTATTGAGCAGTCTGGGATAGTGTTTTGCACGGCCCGGCCTGAAGCCCTCAAGCCCGCCAAGCCGGGCCCTGCAGGCCCGAGCCGAGCCGGGCCCTACACCGGGCTTCATCTGGCCCAGGGCTCGGGCTTGACATTTTTTCAAGCCCTAAGCCCGGGCTTGGCCGGGCCTGACTCGCCGAATATGACCGCGGCGTCAACTGATGTCAGTGATGGTATTTGTTTTCTTCTAAATCTCTTACCTTCAACAGGTGATGTCTGTTTTGGCACCAGTCTCGCTATCCGGTGTAAAACTCAGAAACCCCGTGACTTCGGTTAATTTCCTCTGGGGACACCGCATATACCACAACACTGTCAACGATGTTAGGAGGTCACAATGCACCAAGGGCACCTCACGTTCGAAAGGCGCCCAATTGAGCTGTCTCGGACAGCTCCGGTAAATATTATATTTTTGACTGCCAGGCCCCGGCCTGAGCCCAAGCCGGGCCGGGCCAGGCCCTCCTCCAGGGCTTTGGCTCGGGCCTCAAGAAATGGAAGCCCAAGCCCGCCCAGGCCGGGCCCAAGCCCGGGCTTTCAGGCCGAGCCGGGCCCTGCAAAACACTAGTCTGGGAGTCCAGGATAGAAGCTGGGGAAGCTTTTCTGGCCATATTACAGCATCTGTGTCCCTCAGAACGAAAAACCAAAATCCATACAATTTTTTTTTTCGGCACCCAGGGAGCCCCCCCCCCCCCTCCCAAAAAGGAAATTGCTTATCTCCGAAGCCCCTTGGGATACTCGGCGCACATTTTTTTATTTTCTTTCGCGCTGGGAGATGGCGCGAGTTTCGCAATGGAGTGCAGGATGGTGGGAGAGAACGGGGAATGGCCCGCAGCTGCGCGTACCGGATGCTGACTAACGGAACGCTGCGCGCTGCCCTTTATTAGGCTCTCGCCTTTTGCATTCACTTTCTTTTTCTATTCTCTTCATGCAGTACCGCGTTACGGCCGCGCCCTCTTCCTACCCCCGCTCGCTTGCATCTACGACTGCGTCGCGCTCGGTTTCGTGCAGGGGCAGAAAGTGGTGAGGGGAGGACGGAGCGAGGGATGGATGAATGGAGAGGGCCCGAAGCGGAGGGGGGACGTCGGAGGAGATACAAACGAGGGGCGTCAAACGAGGAGCTGAGGCGGGAATGCACGCGCTTCCTTTGCTCGGGCGCTCTTCTTTCTTCCCCCTATGCATGACGGGCATGGCGAGCGCGTTTCCACTGTCGCCAATTCTCATGCACGGGCGGCGGCGTTGCAGAGCAGAGGGGCGTGTTCGTCGGCTCGGGCACTTAGTGTTCTTGCGGGACGTCTTATCCTGGTTATGCTGGACTCGCCAGGTCGCGCAAAGACAAGCACGTCGGACGTCGGCAGCTCACAGCTGCCTACCGAGGTTTCCAGGGACCAGCCCACTTTATTCGCGTGCGTACGTACGACATAGTTGTTTTACGACTGTGTTAAACTTTTTGTAGGTTTCTCACACATGCTTGTGGTCCGTGATCCCCGACGAGGAGACAGAAAATGAGAAGAGCAAAATGCCCGAAATAAGCAAGTCCGCGACGATTCAGAACAGCCTCTTCGGTCGTCGTTGCGAACCGGATTCGCAGGTTCTCGTATCCATCTTTTTCATACACCAGCCCGCCCATCCCTCTGAAGCTCCTCAGTCTCCTTGGTGTCGACTTCGAGCGGTGATGGCGGATGGGAGGTCTCTTGCGAACCAGCCCACGTCCATCTAATCTCTTAGGGCGGGTTTGCACAGTGTCGATGGTTTTGTGCTTCGACCGCTGTCTGCGCTTCGCCTCTCCTACAGACGAATACGCCACGAGATCAGACGATACCGAATTCCGTACATGTTTTCACGGACCAGCCTGCATTTTACGCGTATGTACTACATCCATCTTCGTTTTTGCCGCTATTTTAAACTTTTTGTAGGGTTTTTCTCGCCTATATATGCTATCCTAGTTTGGTCCATGATCCACGGCAGAGAGAAGGAAAATGACGCAAAAGCATGTCCGAAATAAGCAAGTCCGCGACGACTTAGAACAGCGTCTTCAGGCGCCTAGCCGCGAATCGAATGCGCAGGCGCGTGTGCACCGTGAATTTGATGAAGCCATTCTCGCCATACACCAGCCCGTCCATCCCTCCGCGTTCGAAGTCTTCCGTCTACTCTACTTTGACCTCGAGCTCGACCTTCCCCCGCTCCTCCCTCGTGATTCCCAGCATCGCCCCATCGAGGGACTGAAAGTTCGGCGCACCAGCCATCGTAGCAGGGAACAGCACGCGCGGAGACAGCACCTGCGCCCATCCCGCCTACGAGGCGCCCGACGACGTGGACCGCGGCGCCAGCGCAAGTATTGACCGAGCAGACGTGCTGCCGGGATGCTCGTTCGTGCAGCGAGGCGAGCGGGATGGGGGTAGCGGGGACGGCGCATTTGCTGGTTCTCGGTCGGGATATATGCACGGGTATATTCCCTGCTCGTGCCGCCTGTGCGTATGAGCGCTTGCGGGCGCCGGGGACCGGCCGCAGGATGATGTTGTCCTGTCCGACTCTGCTCAGTCCCCTCCAACTCAAGCACTCCCTCCTCATCATGTCGCCTCGACTCGACTCGATCCACTTGCTCTCGACTCTCTGTCTGTCCGCCACACCGCATCCATTTTCCAAGACATTGCAGCAACTCGTGGATTCATCCCGCGATCAACTCAGCATCGCGTAGCGTAGCGTCTAGTGGCAAGGAAGCTGAGAGAGGATAGATGGGAAGCAGGTGATGGGCATGCGAGGGTGATGGGGCGCACAGCGAGGTTGCAAGGCAGGATTGAGTAGGATGAGAAGGAGCGGGTGGGGAGGGAATGCGAGATGGACGAGATGAGCACGGATGGAAGGGGATGCGATTGGAGAGAGTCGATGAAGGCGAAGGTGCTGATCAATGAGGAGAAGGACCAGCATGATCTGAATCCGGGTGAGTTACGACTCATCTTTCCTTCCGTCTTGAGATGTGAATACGGTCGCTGATGCATGACCCACCGCGCACAGGTTTCAAAAGCAAGAAAATCCAGGTGAATCTGAATCTGCCGATTAAGGCGGATGTGAAGGCCGAGTCGAGTGGTGTGCTCAAGGTCGTCGATGAGGATCGGAAGTATGTGATTCAGGCGACGATTGTTAGGAGTGTATCCCGTTCCCCATCTCAAGATGACACAACTCGACGCTGACACTTCCCCAAGAATCATGAAAGTGCGCAAGATGATGAAGAACCAAGCTCAGCCGTTCGAGGTCAGCCGAAGCACCTCAGGACCGGCTCGTCATATCTCCGCTAAGTTGGGTCCAGAACCTGTCAAAATGCAGTGATGGCCGGAAACTCAGTCACTTGCATGCAAGAACCTGTACGTGGAACTCCTTGTGTTTTCCATATGTACAACTGATGAATAGACCATTCTCAGCGTGAAAGAACTTATTCGCAAGCAGCAGGACACGGCTGCCAACAAGGCGGCGATGATACAGGTCCTGGAAACCACAGAACGGAGGATCCAAGAGGCCACAAAAGCTGCATCAGAGAGTGTGGAACACAGATTGGCAGAGGTAGAGAGGAAACTCATGGAAGAGTGCGCCCAGCGGAGAGCCGGGGGCCAACAGAGCTCTGTGCACATTGTGCACCTCTGGCAGGAACAGATAAACACCGCCAGTATGCTCATTCCTGAGCAGGATGTGGTTGAGGTGCACAAGTTGTTGAGCCACAGTATCCAAGGCACGTCTGCGCAGATAGTTGAATCTTAGGGATCCCCACCGTAACCGTATAAAACCTTAATACGGTTACGGTTATACGGTTACGGTACCGTACCGTACACTCAGAGAGACCTTTTACGGTACGGTGATAACCGTACCGTATACCAGAATGACCCGTAAAATACGGCCGTATACGGGTTTTTACGACCGTAAATTCACTTGATATGGTTCGATTTTGAAGCAGTTCTTGATCCTTGTCCCAATTACAAGAAGCTCCGAAAAGATTACGCTGGTGATCACAACCTTCTCAAGTATCTCGAAGAGCAAAAAAAAGAGCTTCGTGCTTACTTCGATGAGCACTATCCAGCTTCTGAGTCGTCGAGTAATTCTTCTTCAGTTCCTGCAACAGCCACATTGAATACCTTCGGGGCTCATGCCGGTCCGATTAATTTTGCTTCGATCAAGGGTTGGATGATGAGGGGGATGCGGATGAGCCGAACACTTACTTCAACGCGCCTCATGTGCTGCTCCACACGGACCCTGTTCAGTGGTGGTATGCTCGCAAAGCAGAATATCCGTGTCTGTATCGGTTCGCACGTGATATTATATCAATCCCAGGTAGCTTTTCTTAATCCTCGACACCCGAACTGCCGCTGATTTTTTGAACAGGTTCTGTCGTTGCTGTGGAGCGGGTTTTCTCTGGTGGGAGAGATACAATCTCCCTGCGACACTCCCATTTGAAACCGGAAACCATCCGGACTTTGATGGTGCTTCAGCACCATCTCTGTCTCGAGCGCAAAATCCTCGAGAATCTTGTCGACAATACCAGGGCGGCTGAAGGAAGAGTAGATACATAGATTTAGTGAATTATTATATTTTATGTCAATTCATACGACTGTATATGGCCGTAATAACTGTACCGTAACCGTAACTGTACTGTACAAGGCTATGAGAGAGTGAATACGGTTACAGTTATGGCCGGTTAGGATCCGTAAATACCCGTAATTCTTATGGTTGTAACCATATACAGTACGGTGGGGATCCCTATCATTGATTGTCATTTCAGCTGACCTCAAGAATTAGCACTCAATGACATTGTCTCAATACTAGTCGGGTTCCTGGGACAGGCCCTTGAGCCTTTGTTTTAACGGAGACACAGAAGAACCTATTGAAGGACAATAAGCCGAACTACAGTGTACCAACATCCATCCCCACCTCATATTGTCCATCCTGACCATACTAGTCACTAGGCTACTCAATGTTCCACAGCACAAGTTGTCCAAAAACAATGCGCTCAAGCGCACGCACACCGCCGCCCTCAAAGTTCTCTCACCAAAGGAACAGGAGCTCTGCAAACTTCTCGGGGATGCATTGGATGAAAGTTGTGAGTTAAGGAATATACAATAACACAAGAGACTCAACACAGCTACCGCCCTGGAGCGCACAAGCATCACCACCGATATGATATGCCTCTGGATCTTTACCAAATTTTAGAGGGTTTATTGGCGAGCGACCATAGGTATTTAAAGGTCGGGAGTAAACAGGAACGCAACACACCCGAGGTAGATTTGCACCTATTTGCTCCAAAGGGTACATGTCTTGGTGGGTCAGATGCACGAAGATCTTGTGGTTATGAGGAGGGAGTTGGAGGAGCTCAAGGAACGGCTTGCAGAGGAGCAGGTGGAGAAAATGGCGAAGAGAAAAGTGAGAAAGGAGGCAACTGGGGATGCATGAGCAAGGAAACAGCACTTTTTTTTTCATATTTCTTATTTGAACTCAGCATCACTTTGCATAGCATCTAGCAGCAAGGAAGCTGAGGAAGGAGGGATGGGAAGGAGGTGATGGAATGCGAGGTTGATGGGGCACACAGCAGGGTTGCAAGGCAGGATTGGGTAGGATGAGAAGGAGCGGGTGGGGAGAGAATGTGAGATGGGTGAGATGAGAGCACAGATGGAAGGGGATGAGATTGGAGAGAGTTGATGTCTGTGCACTTGGGCGGAGTCATTCCGACCGAGTAGTGAGTAAGGGCATGGAGGGGAGTGTGCATGGTGGATGTCGATGTGGAGGGACGGGGTGTGGACCCAGTGGGGAGAGAAGTAAAAGGTTTTTTACTCATGCAAGCACTATTAACACACTGGATGCATATGTGTGTCCCTTCCCCTGAACTGACTTGTTGTTCTCTAATGGTAGTCAAAAAATAGCGCATGGTGGAATTGCGATGTGATGGAGGCTAGACGATACCGCGCAGGCACGCAGTGTGCAGTAGCCTGTGTTGATGGTTAGACGTGAAAGACAGAGGTGTAGACAGTGAATGTACACAGTTGTTGGGGCCCATGGGTTGGCACAGACTTTGCAGGTGACAGAGACACCACGTACACACGGTCAGACGGGCTGGATGTTGGATTCATCATCTGTGTCATCTGGAGGAATTGACTCTGGAACAGGTGTAGTGTCTGGGGTTGAGCCATCCATTGGGTCATCAATATCTGCTGCTGGTGTGCCTGTGGGGGTGTCTTCATCCTCATATTCATCTTCCTCAGACTGTGTAGCCTGAAGATACTGTTCCCTCCACTTGTTGAATTTATCAGGGTCAAAATTTGTCTCTTCATCACATACTTCTTGCACATCTGTCTCTCCACCAACTTCAGATATATCATCATCAGTCCAAAGATTTTCATCCACTGCATCAAGCTCTGCAAGATTTTTCGTCCACTGACCATCACACCCTATCTCCCAAAGTACCTGCAATTGGTGTTCAAGGACACCTTGGAGCCAGTTGTGCATGAAGCCCAGTATGGTGCCATTAGAGAGCTTGTGCATCAGCCACCGGTAGCCACCGAGTGGCTCGGCAGGCATGCGCAAACCAGTGGCTCTAAAAACATGGCAGCTGATGGAATTTGATACATGAGGTCAATGCGTATAGCAAATAGGAATGTTTTTACACCTTGTTATTCATCATTATGGAGAAAGCCATCTCAGAGTACAGAATTTACTTCGCTGCCATTCTTAAAGCAGTCTCTGATGCTTGGGATGAACTCCCAGAAACATCGCACCTTTGCCCGAGTGGTCAGATTGGGCTCAACGCCATTCAGGACTATCAATGAACGACATGTTTGTACTGCTAAAAAAGGTGTGTCATTGCTCACATGCTGCCAATGGAGCCACTGATTTGCGCATGCCAATTTAGCCACCAGTAGCCACCGAGTGGCTACTGGTGGCTCTGCGCAAGCTCTCTATTTACAGGATCACAGTACCAGAGAATATGTGCAGAGCACCACTGGACCCCATTCTTCCTTTGCAGCTTAACTCTTTTTCTTTGGTTGGTTGTCTGAGCCATGCTTTTGCCTGTTTTAACCACAATGGCAGCTATCTGCATTGGGCTATGCCCAATAGTCCAGTCGACCCTTTTCTTCACTTGTGAGAAGACAGAATGAGCAAAACATTGTTGCTGAGTATGAAAAAAAATCCGCCTGCTTCTCTTGCTGCTGGAAGATCTGCTACAAGTGGAATAATCTGTGCTATAGCTTTCATCCCTTCTGGGTGGGAATACGTGTTTATGGTCTTTCCTGAGAAATCATACGAAAGAACCATTGAACAATGTGCTCTGAAGTAAACCCAAACAACCCAATTATCGCCCAAATATAACCCAAGTCTTTCTGAAATAGGCAGTAAAACCCACAGAATAAGACAAGAATCAGAAATAGCTGATCAGAGAGCACAAGAGCTGAGATTCAGACAAGTGATAGTCCCTTGACAGGTCCTAACAATAGGTTGAAGGGAAGGTATAAGATTCTCCTAGGAAGATGAACCTTCACAAGATATCACCAAGAGTTGATCTGAGTGATAATTGAGCGATGGAAATAAGATGTTTAAAAACTTCGCAGCTTATGAGACAGCAAGTGTTGTGTGTGGTTGTGGTGGTGACGTCTGCTGATGTGCAGGAGACCTCAAAGAGGTTGACAATAAGCAATTCCCAGATGATACAAGCTCTGAAAGCTTATTTCCCCAGATGGCTCTGAGACAATGAACAATGGCAATGACAATGAACAATATACAATGTTGATGAACAATGGACATTGGTGATGACAATGAACAATGACAATGATGATAAACAATTTGATTTCCAGACGCTAGATAGCCTCAATCACGTCCAAGACATTTCCAATAACCAAATCCTTATTTCCAACTCAGGTTTCCCAATGTTAAAGTTCAATGACAATACACACTGTGCCAACCCCAGAAATAGCCCAATCACAAGCATTCAGCCTACTAATACATGGGTAATTCTGTACCCTACTTCAACAATGTCCTGATTACTCATACAAACTCCAAAATCATATGCAAGTCCAAAAATGAAGTAGAAATTAGTAAAGTCGCCCGACTTCCCCCTTCCTAGCTGTTTATCTGTCAGAAGGCTTCCCATGAGTGTATTGCCATTGGCCAGTGTACAGGTCAATCCTGATGTCCAACTGTGCAGTGTTAGTCACCCTAGGGGTTTGAAACCCTCAGTCTCTTAGCTGACTGATATCATGTCATTCGCCTTATTTCCTGTCGTCCCAGGTCCTCTCCTGTCACTCCTTACCATCAAGTTGTGTTCCCCTGGCCTCCAGCTCCTCGTAGATACCTATAATAAGACTCTTCCCAGAATGGGCTCTTATTTCCCCAACTCTCCTTACTCAGAATAAGAACAATCCCATTAGATTGCCTTAGCCAACCTTTGCTTATTCTGGAGCTTCATTGGAATATACATCCCTGGGCCCCTAACATCTATCACATGGAAGGCACATGGCTTATTGGTAATAAGGCTATTTCCACATGCCCCATTCCAAGTATGTCTGGCCTATCCATTATGTGGGAAAAAGACCAGAAATAGTCCCTTAAGAGGTTTGTGGGCTACAGTGCCAGACAATTAAAGCCAACAAATTGATGGGCCATTTTTGTGGGTCCAGGAAAGTAACCAATAAGCTTCTAACTAATGAAAGATGTATATTTACCTCCAAATGGTTCATATTGTACAAGCCAATTCCCTATAAATTCAATTTTGAATTTTGAGGCCTGAAAATTTGGCCAAACACCTAAAAACACCCCAAAATTCATGAAATAATTGCAATCAACTCCTTTTCACAAGCACTTTCTGACTGTTAAAATCAAGGAAATTCAACAAGCCGCGCTTTCAAAAAAAAAAAATTCACTTTCCTTTTTGGGATGGCAGGTGGGCCAGACAACCGATAATTAGATCACATGGTCATGCAGCATGGATTTGGTGTGGATGCCTTGAGGCACAACTTGCGCCCAACCCTTCTTCACTTTGTTCCCCCATCTCCCACCCATACTATGTCCTCCAAACAAGGCTGTGGCTGTCCAACAAAGGTCAAATTAAACTTATCTGGCCTCTGTAACCAGAAACCTTTGCTCTCCAACCCCTGACCCAGAACCTTCCCAGCCTCGGACCCAGAATACAGCCCAGACTGGCCCAGTGACCTCGTTGACGAAAGCGAAGATGAATCTGAGGCTGAGGAATTTGATTTGGCTAATGTGGATGGAAGTCCAAGCTAGGATCTGACATTGATGTTGATTCAGATGTTGAGGTGGAGGAAGAAGACCAAACCTTTTCCTTAGCTACAGAGTTTCTCAAAGATGATGGGCTCCTTGAACAGCTACTTTCACAGGTAGAAAAGCATGGTAATGATGCAGATGAAGAGGAATGGGTACCACCTAGAGTTTCATATATGTTGAATAGCGGCTCGGCAATCGAGTCAGAGCCGGGACTCTGACTCAGTATTTATTATGACTCATTCATATTCTTTCATGACTCATTCTTCGGTAACTCATTCTTTAGTGACTCATTCGTATAGTATAAAAGACTGTAGTAGTTTACATACAATTCAGCCTTTTCACCCAACTTTGTGCTTGACTGAGTGACTCCTTACAATATACATAGTAGCCATTCACACCATCGTGCAAACAAGAATAATATCTGATTAAACACTGTATTGATCCACGGTAGATTGGGGATATCCAAACAATGCAACACAAGAACAAAGGAACATTGATCATTTGTGCAACACCATGGCAAGTATTGGTCACACATCAATCAAACACCATGAACCCACACCCATGGTGCCTGCCCGCAGTGTCCTTGAATGATTTGAGGAGTTGAAGTCACAGGCAGCCTTGGTTGTTACTTAGTTGAACTGGTTACTTGTATTAGGACAAATGAGCCCCTGGCTCGAGTGTAAGACTGTCAAACCATACACACTGTTCAAAGTAAAGGATTGACCTAGGTAAATACACCTGCTGAAACATTGTGGGTTTTTTGCCATTGGTCCGGGAAATACTCCAGACCAATGGCAGAAAATCCTGCAATGTTTCAGCAGGTGTCTTTACCTAGGTCAATCCTTTGCCTTGAACAGTGTGATATTTTGTCTCACACTAAGTGATGTCATTTACAAAACTGGCAATGCCAGTTCTCCATTGAAAAACAACAATCAAAATTGTTTATATTTACAAGGATCAAGTTGCTCCTGCTATTACAAACTTTGCAAAGAGTTGTCCTGTGCAAAGATTGGATAATTAAATATCACTGTAAAATTCTTATTACTTACAAATTCCTCATGCTGTGCTTGCAGTTCTTTTGCCTCTTGGTACTTTCCAAGCTTGTGGTATGTGGTAGCCAAATTTGCCATGGCATGCAATGTGTCTGGATGGTCTGCACCAAACAGTTGTTTCCGTTTCTCTAGGACAGTGACCTCAAGAGGCTCAGCTTTCTTGGTATCTTCCAAGCTGACGGTATGTGGAGCCAAATTTGCGTATGGCATCCAATGTGTCTGGATGGTGTGCACCAAACAGTTGTTTCCGTTTCTCTAGGACAGTGACATCAAGAGGCTCAGCTTCTTGGATTTTCCAAGCCAAGCAGTATGTGGCAGCCAAATTTGCCAATGGCATCCAATGTGTCTGGATGGTCTGCCCCAAACAGTTGTTTCCGTTTCTCTAGGACCGTGACCTCAAGAGGCTCAGCTTCTTGGTATCTTCCAAGCTGGCGGTATGTGGCAGCCAAATTTGCCATGGCATCCAATGTGTCTGGATGGTCTGCACCAAACAGTTTTTTCCGTTTCCTTCCACGACAGTGACCTCAAGCAGGCTCAGCTTCTTGGTATCTTCCAAGCCAGCAGTATGTGGCAGCCAAATTTGCCATGGCATGCAATGTGTCTGATGGTCTGCCACCAAAACAGTTGTTTCCATTTCTCTAGGACAGTGACCTCAAGAGGCTCAGCTTCTTGGTATCTTCCAAGCTGGCGGTATGTGGCGGCCAAATTTGGCCATGGCATGCAATGTGTCTGGATGGTCTGCACCAAACAGTTGTTTCCGTTTCTCTAGAACAGTGACCTCAAGAGGCTCAGCTTCTTGGTATCTTCCAAGCTGGCGGTATGTGGCAGCCAAATTTGCTATGGCATCCAATGTGTCTGGATGGTGTGCACCAAACAGTTGTTTCCGTTTCTCTAGGACAGTGACCTCAAGAGGCTCAAGCTTCTTGGTATCTTCCAAGCTGGCGGTATGTGGCAGGCCAAATTTGCCATGGCATGCAATGTGTCTGGACAGGTCTGCACCAAAGAGTTGTTTCCGCTTCTCTAAGGACAGTGACCTCAAGAGGCTCAGCTTCTGGGTATCTTCCAACCTGTAGTATGTAGAAGCCAGATTTGCCATGGCAAGCAATGTGTCTGGATGGTCTGCACCAAACAGTTGTTTCTGCTTTTCTAAGACAGTGACTTCCAGAAACTCCGCCTCTTTAGTATCTAGCCTGAATCAAAGTATATCTGAGCATATTTGGTGTGGAACACTGGCTTCACAGTTGCTGGATCCTGGACAAGGGAGTCCACATGTGCAATCAACCCAGTTCTAAACAGCAGATCATCAGCAGTAAACCTGACTGACATTCCCAAAATGTCTATCATGCACTCTCGAACTTTGTGCTCAGTGGTGAGAGTATTACGACACCACAACTGGACAGTGGATGAATTGAAAGTATGCTCCCAGCATGTCTATTAAGCAGAGAATATCCTGCAATTTCAGCAATTATGTCCATGAAAGCCTGCTGGTCCCAGTTGGCTGACATTGACAAGAAACTCTGAAGGAAGGCTCTAGCTTGATGCAGATTTTGAGCATCTGCAGCATCATCAATTGTCCATTCTGCAGCCTTTTGGAAGATTGCCTCTGAGATGTTGTTGTAATGAAGCAATGAGCACATTTGTAGAAGCTCTGCTGCTAGTGGGCTCAGCTGTTTTAAAGCTAATTTCCCAAGTTGTATATACAGTCCATTCATAATCGTCATGGGACTGTTCAGGATGCTGTTTGAGCAGTCTCACATGATTCTCCTTGTACAGAGAGAGATACTGATCAAGACAATTGAATTTTGAAATGTAAGCACCTGCTTGAACGATTGCAAGAGGCAGATAGCACAGTTCCTAAGCATATTTGATCAGCACATTTGCAACCAAGGGCCATGGGGATAAAATACCTTCACAACTTCTGATGCTCTTTCAGCAGTTTCAACAGTGTTATCCTCGACTGCACTCAATAGCAGCAGATCTATTGCATCAGTCTCCTTCATGTTCCCAACTTTTGAATGGGATTTAGGTCCATGAACAGCCAGCCGTGGGTTTCGGGAGGTGATAATGATATTTCCGTGGGTGCATTGGGGGAAAAATGGAAAGAGATTGATATTTGGATCATCTGCATTGTCAAATAACAACATCCACTCTTCTGTGCTAGTGATCAGCCATAATAAGGCATCTTGCAGGCTGTTTCCAATTTTTATTCGCAATAGCTATATTCTTGAAGGATGTATCCAAAGCTTGCAAAGACCCAGCATTGATAAAGAACTGCTTTGTGAATCTGAATATGATAATTAGCAGGAATTAAATTAAATCTTAGTTCAAATACCGAGGAGTTGGATGCTGGTTACTTATATCCAGGAATTTCAGAGCTATTTGTGTTTTTCCAGAGCCACCCAGACCAGTGGAGAACATATACATGTCTCTTTCCGATGTTCTTTGAAAGTAAACATCCATTTTTGCAAGAATGGCTTGCCTGCCCTGAAATATCTGGGAGGGAGGTGGACATCTGGCAAGAGTAGCCACTTGAGATGGGCCAATTTCAATGGCAGTTGGCACGGGAGCTGAAAACAATTCAACCATATATCCAACATCAATTTAGGAACCTTTACCAAGACTACTAGCAGAAACCTTTCCAATCCTGTCTGAAAGACTCTTTGCTGCATTGGCCAGTTGATTTGTGACTGGCTGAGATTGTATATATTGCCTTGTATTTGCAGTTACATCCCCAAGTCTCTCCCATTGATTCAGCTGGATATTCTGCATTCCCTGTTCAACATTGAAGCGGAAGTAGAGATTTGCAATCCCTTCAAAATGATGTGCAAAGGACTGATGTTCCTTTCACAATCTGTAGCTATTCCTTGTATAGCCTTTACAACATCCAATGGGAGAAAATGATTCAGCAGAGATGGTTTAGGAATGCTGATGGTGTGAGGCTGCCCAGTGCCAAGGCCTGATAATACATGCAATCTGGTGATGCGGAAACAAAATCTTGGCCTCTGATAACAGGGAAGCCATGGGGTTGTTGTGGCCAATGCCACCATCCACAAATGCCTCCTCTATCCCAGAAAGTTCCAATTTTAATCTGTTTGAAAAATGTTGGAGCAGCGCTTGTGGCCCGTCCTGCCTGCCAGATTGTACAGTCCATTGCTGGATAATTGAGAGTACTGTATGTGCGAAATAGGACTGGCAGAGACATGTTTGCTGCATTCATTGCACATACAAACCTGATTTTACTATTAGCTGGTTAATGACAGCATATTGCAGCAAACACACATTTTGCATGCATTGTCTTGAATATCTTCCAGCCTATCTTCTGGGTTCTCAGAGGTTGAATAGGTTTTCACAATTTGTTTGATGGCTTTCTCCAATTTTGAGGCCTTGAACTTTCCGCCATTCCTGTGGAACTTGACATCTGAGAAGACTTCCTTGGCAAGCTGACCATAGGCTTTCTTGGAGTCTTCAACACTCATTTGGAGACGACCTAACATCAAGGCAATCAAACTGGTGTGATGTGAGAATTGTGTGTGTATATCTTTTTTAGCAGAGGACACACCCGCCTGTACTTGTTCCCCCAATTAGATCGAAATAATTGCAAGGATGGGGAATGTCAGGAAGATTTTCGGCAACCTTGAGTTTGTACATGAGATGTTCGAGGATAAGAAGCATAGACAGGCCACGGATCCCCCCGCCATCTGTATGTCAAGTTAGATCATTGTTCTGTGACGAGGTAGTATGCATCACTTGCCGAGTGAGAGTAGGCGTAGTCCTGGGGTTTGAGGGTCGGCCATGGCAAGAAAGAGGGTTCAGTTGGTGGTGGGTCAAAGCAAAGAGCGGTAAAGCTGTGTGACAGCGCCTGCAAGCACGTGAGATCACACGTCAATCAATCTTCTCATGCACTTTGTTCAAATTGTTGATCGGGCAGCATTCGCGCACCGGTCCATTAAATGAACGACAATTGTACTCTATCTAAACGATGCTCCTGCCTGAGATGGTAGAAAGCCAAACGCGGACGCAATTAATTGAAGCCCGACTGTTATTCCCCGAACTGATCCCATTCCGACGGAAGTGTCGACATCTCGGTGAGGCATTCCGTGGTAGCATCGCGCCGGTACGGGCGATAGGGCATGGAAGGCGAGGGCGCGTCGAGGATGCTAAGAGCTGGGTTCAGCGAAAGGAGCTCTCCGTGAAGATAACGGAACGGGCCGGTGATTTAGGTCCATTAATGCGTGTGCAGAAAACCAGCCGATGCACTCAGGTGCGTGGGTGCAGCCTTGAGTCTGATAGAATTTAAACAGTTTAACAGTATGATATTCGTCTACGTATGAAATACTTAGGTACAGGTACCTCGACGAACCAATATGCCAAATGTAACAAAGGAGTATCATAGATGAGTTAGGATGGTCACGAATTCATCATGCTGCCGCAGCAACTCCGACGACCACAACGTACGTCGGCTCTCCACGTCTGCCGCGCTGGGCATGGGCACCCGATCTGAAGCATCCGACGTGCACTGCTCGTCTCCGTCTCCGTGCCCCCTCGCGCGCGCCGCCAAATCGCGAGCCCAAAATACCAGATGCATCGAAAGCAAAAAACAAAAAACAAAAAAGCCGCACTCACCTATTCCATGCCACACCTAGTCTTCCCCGCCTTCGTGCGCTCGCCCGGGACCATCGTTGTTCAAGCAAGCTAAAAGAAATCGTCAGTAAGGACGTCCGTCGAATCGAAGTGGGGATGTACATGCCCTTTACGTCCTCCTCTCACCCCTGGATCTATTTCGGCCAACCTCAGGGCTGTGACAGGTGTGCGGAGGAGCGGCGCCCTACCCGAAGGCAAGACTACCCACGGACCGTACTCTCTTCCATACATCTCGCTAGCCCCCGAGTATACCGATACGGACAGCGGTGCGAGGTTACTCTAGGTGCGCCGTGTCCGTCCGCCCGTCTTCCCCTTCCCTCCTGATCTCCCTCGGCAGCGCTGCAATTCCTACGGACGGAGGATAGGCTGGAAAGCACAGCGGGGGACGGCGAGGGACTGCGGGTGCGGCTGGGTTCCCATGATATTGTATCATATCGCGAAAGCGGGGTGGGCGTACTTGGGATAGCCACGCAGGCAAGCCCGCCCATCCGGTACGTGCGTACAGGGACCCAGCACAGCTCGGAGTGCGCGCGGCTGGCGCCGTGGTTCTTTCGCTGCCGTGGCGATTGCATGCGCTGTAGAGTGGGAGGAAAGAGAAGAGAGATGCGGGCAGGAATAGCTGGGTGTGGAAGGCAGCCGAAGTCGCGGAGCGGAGCAGGGATGGGCAAAGGTTGGACGAAGCGGGAGGGCCGGAGTAACTTGATGGTCGTTGCCCGGCACAGCTGATGACCATGTGTATGTAGACGAAGGAAGGGATCCTGTACGTGGGCGTCAGTACGTTCATGATCACTCTCACCCACGAAGAGGAACAGAAGGAAGGGGCGCGCCGGCGGTGCACTCGGGATCGGGGCAGGAGCGAGGAAGAAAGACACACACCGTATGAACCCTTTACCTCCGTTTCCACGACACCCAATCCCCGAAGTCCTCATCTCACGCTTGACCTCCCGTGGCACCGCGACCTGCTCATGCGCAGCACGGGATGATATGGGGTGGGATGGGGTGCGTACGAGTTGCGGTGTACAGTGACGCGAAGGATAGGGTGCGACACCTACGGGCGCGCAAAAAGGCCCACGCCGCACACTGAAAGTGACTTCCGCCCGCCTGTTCGCCTGCACTAATCATCCCCCTTTCACGCCCCCTGCTCTTTCCCCGCGAGCAAACCCACGTAAGCTGCGCTATCAAATGTAGTCAGGGCCGGAAGGAACGCAGATAAATGCAGGGGGGCGACGTACGTGCAAACGGAGTACATACTAGTCGCCCTTCATTACTAGCCTTACCGGAGGATGGTGTCGCGGTCGAGGTAGCTCGGAGTCTGGTACGATGATTGTTTTGGACCACGGAGAAGGAGTACGAGCGGCAGGAGGAAGATTCGTAGGGAAGGAATGGGACTTTGCGATGGATCAAGTAGGAAGGTAAAGATCATAGAGGGTATCGTGATCATCGCAGTCGTCCCAGAGATAGAGCGCCGCTGCATCCTGAGTGGCAGCGCCCAAAAATCCCGCGATATAATTTCTTCAGTGTATCGCACAGTAGCGAATCAAGAGCTATGCATAGAGGGGCGTCGACGGACAGCCAGCAGGGCCAACAACAGACTTCTGTTGCGTTGTTGTCTTCGTGCTTGACTGCAAGGCGCCGGCACGTGTGGGTCCCAGCGCGCAGAGAGTGCGCAAATGTCCAGATACAACTCGAAGAGGCACTCGACCATAAAGCTTAAGAAACAATTTGGTGGAATAGTTCTAGGATTGATATCATTAGCGTACAGAGGACCAGAGACGCACGCGGCGTGAGGCGTCCGAATGTGAAGAGTCTTGGGTTGATGGGATCAGTGCGCTGTTTATTCGACCGACGACGCGAACTGGGAATGCAGCTTTTGGCTCAACGACTCCTCTGACTGGACTGTGAAATGTTGTGTTTAATTGGAAGATGGCGCTTCTGCGTATTTCCAAGTTCAGTTGGACATCTTTCTACGTTCTGGACGGATGTGCTTCAGAAGTTCAGACAACGCTGTGCGACTTTTTGCAGCTGTGCCAGCCTGACTCGGAGCGAGCAAGCGTACAACTCGATCTGTGGCATCGTGCTCGACGCAGATGAGGTTGAGCGATTTGCCTAGCGTCGCTGCCACTGGTGGACTACTTGGACTCGAAGTCGGCGGTCTCCCTTCCCCGCTTCGCCCGACCAATCTGGCGGTTTGACCGCCGCATGAGGCACGTCTGTCTGGAGGAACCCGAGGTGTGGTACGTGCTCTCTTGGCACTTCTCTTTTTTTCACGTTCGCTTACTCGCATTTCAGTACCAGCGCGCGCCGAGTCAGTTATTGGGCGCAGTGAAGTCAGACGAGGTACCGCGCGCTCCAAGCTTGCGTTTTTTCTTGCCTCAGCCCTCTTTTCGATTGGTTCGTCGATTCTGCGCTCTCGCCCGCAAATGAGCCGACTGCTACCGGCGCGCGCCGGGGCGTCTTGCTCCCGCTCCCACACTTCCCTCTTACGGCCGACCGGCACCCGTCGGGGGCGGGGATGCCTTAGACACGTATGGTCGCTCTTGTGCCTGACCCATCGTATCGCGGCTGAAGACATTGGCGGCCCCCTGCTACGCGGTGCATACGCGCGCGCAGTGCTGTTGTCGAGGGAGTCGAGATATGGTTCTGCTGGACGCAGCAGCGCGGGGAGCGCATAAGCGAGGAGTGGTCGTCTGGCCGCTATTACCATCATATCTCTTTCGTCTTGCGCGATGAGGATGGGTGTGGGATGCGTCGTGCGCAAAGTGACTTAGGTGTCGTAGACCTCCGCCTTTGTGCTTGATTTTCATGGGGCGGGCAGCCGGGGATAGTGGGACACTGGGTGGACGTTTTTCCCTTCTTTTCTTTTGCGCAGGGTTACGGGGAAAAGAGGGAGAGCTGCGTGAAGGAGGAGTACGCCATCGCGTGTGGGATGGGGTGTGGCTTCGCGCGTGCTGATACTGGATTCTGGATGGTGGATATCGCGATCGGAACGCCGCGCTTTACGATATTCCTTTTATCGGCGCTCGTCTCTCCCCTTTCTTTCTTCCCACTCCTCATGCACATGCACGGCCGCATCCTGCCTTCCGCTCGCTTTCATTCACCGACCGCGCCGCGCTCGCTTTCGTGCACGGGGTGGAAGGAGGACGGAGCAAATGAAGAGCGAGAAGTGGATGAATAGAGAGAGCCCAGGACGTGGGAGGAGATGCAACGAGAATGCACGCGCGCCCCTTGCCTCCGGCGCTCCTCTCTCTACCTTCTCTTTCTCTCCCCCATGCATGGCAAGCACGTTTCCAGTGTCGCCAACTCGCGTAGACTGGCGGCGCCGCAGAGGAGAGGGGCGTTCGTCAGCTCGGGCACCTTTTTTTTTTTGGCGGGACGTCTTATCCCGGTTACGCTTCCCTCTTCCTGGTTGCGCAAGGATAAGTAAGCCCAACAGACGTCGCCGGCTCACAGCTGCTTCCACCGAGGTTTCCGGGGACCAGCCCCGTTTCCTTCGCGTACGTATACATCCGTCTTCAGGTTAACGACTATTTTAAAACTTTTTGTAGGGTTTTTCGCGACCGTCTGTATATGCGAGTGGTCCGTGAGACACGAGAGAGACGGAAAGAAAATATTGTCCTCGTCCAAGCATGAAAAAGCAAGCAAATCGGAACAGCGTCTTAAGACGCCTCGTCGCAAACCGAATCCGCAGGCGCGAATGCACCTTAAACTTCACAACCCATCTTCTCCACACACCAGCCCGTCCATTCCTCCTCTTTCCACCTCAGTCTCCTTGACGTCGATCTCAAGCTCGACCCTCCCCCGCTCCTCCTCCCTCATCGCCGCCGTGATGCCTAGGTCGCCCCATCGAGGGATTGGAAGTTCGCCGCGCCAGCCATCGTAGCAGGGAACAGCACGCGCGGAGACAGCACCTGCGCCCATCCCGCCTACGAGGCGCCCCACGACGTGGACCGCGGGCGCGAGCGCAGGTATTGACAGAACAGACGTGCTGCCGGGATGCTCGTTCGTGCAGCGAGGCGAGCGGGATGGGGGTGGCGGGGGCGGCGCATTTGCTAGTTCTCGGTGCGAGTATATGCACGGATATATTTCCTGCTCGTGCTGCCCGTGCATACGAGCGCTTGTGGGCGCCGGCGACCGGCCGCGGGATGGTGCTGTCCTGCCCGCCTCGATTCCATTCGACTCTGCTCAATCCCCCCAACTCAAGCACTCCCTCATCATGTCACCTCGACTCGACTCGATCTACTTGCTCTCGACTCTGTCTGTCCGCCACACCGCATCCATTTTCCAAGACATTGCAGCAACTCGTGGACTCATCCCTCAATCCACTCGGCAACGCTTCGCGTAGCGTCTAGCAGCGAGGAAGCTGGGGGAGGAGGGAGGGGGGATGGGAAGGAGGTGATGGGAATGCGAGAGTGATAGGCGCGCGGCGGGGTTGCAAGCAGGATTGGGTAGGATGAGAAGGAGCGGGTGGGAGGGAATGCGAGGTGGGTGAGATGAGCACGGATGGAAGGGGATGAAATTGGAGAGAGTCGGTGCCTATGCACTTGGGCAGCGCCGTTCCGACTGAGTAACGAGTGAGGGCGCGGAGGGGGGCGTGCGTGGTGGATGTCGACGGCGGAGGGACGGGGTGTGGACTCAGCGGGGAGAGAAGTAAAAGGTTTTTTAATTTTTAATTTTATTCATGCAAGCGCTACTTACACGCTGTATGCGTATGTGCGTCCCTTCGCCTCTTTCCCTCCCCCCTAACTGACTTGTTCTCTAATGGTAGTCAAAAACGGCGCACAGTGGAATTGCGACACGATGGAGGCTGGACGATACAGCCCAGGCGCGCAGTGCGCAGTAGCCTGGGTCGATGGTTAGACGCGCGAAGGGCAGAGGTGTAGACGGTGGACGTACACAGTTGTTGGGCGCGGGGTTGGCGCAGACTTTGCGGGCACCACGTACGTCGCGGTCGGGAGGTTTTATTTGACTGGACTTCGACTGTCCATCAAATCTCCCTATCCCTTCCTTTACCTCCATCTTCGTTGGTCTCGCTCTCTTTTGTTCGCTGTAGGACGGGTCGTCGTCGGACACACAGCTGGAGGAACCCTTTGTATGGCCTGGTGCGTTTCTCGTTTCTTTCTTCCGCTAAACAAAGGATTTGACAGGGCACAATAGTAGATAACCCTGGACATTCCACCGAATCTTCTTCGTCGACAATGGACCAGAAGAAAGCCCCCCCCCAATTAGCGCCACCATCTCTTTCCTTCATTACACCCTCACCAGGGCCGTCACCCGCCGGTTTGCGGGCAACAAGCGACGGCTCGTCCGTTCTGCCTTCGCCCGCGCCGACTCGCTCTCATTCAGACGGATGTTGTAGAAGGCGGAAACACTCCGCCAAAGGACAAGGCGACAGCAGCTCTGGACCCACAAACGTACGTTATTTCATTTCGAGTATGTCTCAGAATATCATCTGACTGGTAATGAAGCAACCCTCAAAACATCCAATTCAGCATCCTCGTCCCCCGCACCTTCCTCCTTCTACCGTCAGAAACGTGCAAAGGTCGCCATACCCGACCCATCTCCACCGTGGCCAGCATCCCGCACGGGCAGTATGTCCGTCGCAAAACATGGGCTCCACCCCCCACCAGCACTCACAACACGCCGGCGATCCCAAGAATTTGTGAAATGTCGTACGCGGCATCGCGCATGTCTCAGGTTTTTATCCCCATCTCTGCGCTCGTCTCCCCGCACGCGCCGTCCGTCGCGCTCTGTGGGATGGCCATGGCGTACCACATGCAAAACCCACCCAGGCCGGCGCGCACACAGCCGACGGAGTGGGGACTCACACAGCCGACGCGACGGCGGGCGGAACACGTGGCTCTTCTTCGCCGGCTTCGTGCTCTTCCCGCTGTGGTGGGTCGCGGCGTTCGGCGTGCCCATACCGCAGACGCGGCGGCTTGGCGACGAAGAGGAGGGGGACGAGAAGGGGAAGGGACGGGCGCAGGTCGTGCTGGATGACCCGTAGGTGGAATTCGGTATGTCGTTCCCTCTCTGTCGTTCCCTCTCTGCTCGTGATGTGAGGATGTGTGTGGATGCAGATGCGAGGTCGTGGCGGAGACGGTGTCGAATCATGGCCGGCGTCTCGCTGGTTACATGCGTGCCCTTCATCATTCTGCTTGCGGTCCTCCTGTCCCGGCGGTCATCCATCCGTTCGTCCTTTTCATCGTGCCGTCTTATGCTCTCGCACCCTCGGCGTTATCTATGTTATGTAGGACTCTTCCAATTTGCTTTGCGCATGTCGATGTTCTCTGCAGCCCGTAGCACCTCCTCCCACCCACCGCCCTCCTTCTCTAGAAAAATCGAAATAGCTCCTACTGTCGCTCGCTCCACCTAGCCGTTCTTTCTCCGTAGTATCACCTACCTATCGTGTCACTGTACCCTGACGAGCCCCCAAAAAAATGTGAAAACATCCTCGAGGAGCTGAAGATTTCGTCCTAAGGTACCTTCGGCACGAGTTACATTTTCCATTCGCAGAGCGCGCCGCTATCCAAGTGTAGTAAGATGTTTCATGTCGCGACAGGCCCCGGGAAGCTCCAGCAAAGGCTTGTCTGAAAAATTCTGGGATTTTCGCCTCAAAAACCTCATGTCGAAGAGGGTCTGGGGCCTCACTTAAATCGGACAGGGGTCGTCTCTAGGATACGTGATCCTGAACGACTATCTTCAGAAAATCACGAAGGTTACTGTAGTAAGTATTACGTTCAATTTGTAAGGCCATTTTGGCTTTTTCGGTGTGACGACCGGAACCTTTCGTAACCGAGCCCGTTTAGGCAGTTTGATCCGCCGGCAACGCTCGGCTACGCTCGGCTATCTCTGCTAAGACCAAAATTTGCTCTGTGACGCAGTGACTTACGAAAATTTTCGTAGGTTTTTGGCCGTGTGACGCGTGGACTATACGAATTGAACGTAATACTACAGTACTTATTCTAGACTGAGAGGGCTGATTCTGAAACGAGCCTAGGTCGTCACGTGTAAGGCAAAATTCGCAATGAAGAAACCACTTGGATGCTTCCACCTTCCTATCTTCAAGTGAGGTTCTCGACCTCCGTGTTCACCCTGCCACGACTCAACAGATGGCTGCTTCGTTGGATCATTCTTGGAAACTTGAATCTGGGCTCAAAACCTTAACTTTGGACAAGGCTGGCCTCAAAAACCTTGATTTTGGACAAGGAAATTTGAAATTTTCGCTCTGAAAAGCCTTAACTTTGGACAAGCCTTTAGTGGAGCCTATCATGACTCGAGCCCCACGACTCTTTTCCGGCTCCCTTGTCCTCTTCCTCTGGCGCTTCATTGTCCGTACCAAGTCCGTACTGTTTTCGAGGCGCAGACCCTTTGCTCCTGACACATTCTAGCTTCTTTTTCAGCCAATAGCACGTAGTAATACTTGCAACAAAGAACGAGCTCCGACAAACTTTTAATGCGTACTGTTGTATTTCGTTCAATTCGTAAGCACTTTTGGGGTGTGACACCATCTTACAAATTGTATCTTTCGTATGAGGCCCAGTGACAAATGTGACTTACGATTTTTTTTTTCGTAAGCCCGCTTTTTCGTGCACACAGCCCGCCTCTGCCTCCGCCAGCCCCCATGAAGCCACAAGGGAAGAAAGAAGCACTGAGGATCCCACAAAATCTACTAGAAAAGCTTTTGCCAAGCTCACATGCTTTGGTACAAGAACTACTTGCACATAAGTTTCCTTATCGGCGCCCCAGCGCCAACAGGACTGACGCCACTGCATATTTGACCGAGGAAGCACCAACATGCCCCATGGGCGATTTCACCACCCTTGCCATGCCTCCCACTTCGGTTATTCAGGCTATTATTGATGCCGTGCATGGACCAGCATAGGGCAATCAGCTGCACCCACATCCTAGGAAACAACAACACTTACCCTCCCTGGATTTTGACGTACTGGGCCGAGCTCAGAACTCTTTGGGAGTCACGGAAGTGCTGGGAGGGGGCCATCCATGCATTGGAAGAACAGATTCAGCAGAACAACTTTGAGTCATCAGTCCGAATTGCCGAGCAGACCTTGGATCGAGTTTTTGCTCTACCTTGGTACTCTGGCCTTCGCGGATTCGACGAAAGTGATGTTGAGGGCCTTGTCAACCTGTGCAAGCCCACTGTATGGTTGAAGACCACCGAGATGAACCAGATGCTTGAGATTCTCGACGACAACGAGATGCTACAAATCCGAGGAATACGGGTTTTCCTGTGATTACCTGAGGAATATCATCAGGGCCTACAAAGACAGGGATTACAATCATGCACCTCGATATTAACAGCTCTGCCTGCTGGGCGAAACCTTTGTGAACGGAGATGCAAAGGAGATGGCAACGATCACCAATGTGGATGGCAATCACTGGGTTGCAGTCATCACAGACTTCACGTCCCAGACTGTCTATTATTTCGACTCAGCGAAGTGTCCCATTAATGCGAACTTACGGGCGGCCTATGACTGGTGGATCAATCAGCACCATCACACGGAATTTGACTGGATTCCCCTACCTTGCCTACAACAAAGAGACAGCTACAATTGTGGGCTGTTTGCAGCGAACCGTGTCGCGCATTACATCAACCCCAAGAAATATCCACTCTTGGATCCGCAGGCGTGCGACAACGAGCAACTGTATGCTCGCAAAAATTCTGGATTGACACAAGTCTCTGTCAGAAGTAAGTCTGTGTTAAATACCGGTCAGCCAAACACTTATCTGCCTGTGCGTAGGACTTCCAGCATGTCACCAATAAATTCTCCTTTACATTCCGCTGTGATCTCGGCAACAACATTGAGTCTGTTGACGGTGATCCCAACCCAAGGACCCCCATCAATACCCGCCGTCCTCTCCAACCCACCTCACCTTCGTTTCTCCGATGAAGGGTGGGATGAAACGCACGCTCGGTGATCGAAATGTATCATCCCCGCCGGCAAGTCCCGTAAAGAAGAAGCCTAATGCCGAGAAGGAAAAGATCATTTCAGCGTCGTGCCGAGGACTGCAGGAGATGTCATCAATCCCGCAGGACAAACAAGTCGGACTGTTCAAGTTTTTGAAGAAGGAGACTGAGGAGGAGAAGTGCGCAAGGGAGTTGAAGCAGAAGGAGGAAACAGAGAGGAAGGCAGAACGGAGGGAGGCCGACGAGACCCAGAAGGCGAGGGACTGAGTCATGTCCGCGGACAAGAAGCGCGAGGCTGTCACAGGCCGTAAGCGCAAAGAACAAGAGCTCAAGTACACCGCAGATATCGAAGCTGGGATCCAGAACGACGACTTTACTCTCAAGGTGACAAAGAAGAGACGAATAGTGTGTTACTTGCCCAATACTCAATACCAACTCATTTTGTTTAGGTTAAACCCGAGCTGCGCGATGATTCAAGTTCCAACAATATCGGGGAGCTGTCACGTCCGGTGCGTCAGATCGAAACCAGATACAAGGAAAAACATTGTGCTCACCGCTCCGGGAGGAAGAAGATCCGCAAACCAGCAGAACGTGTCTACAAGAACTGGAAGTCACCATTTTTGTTGGATAGGATCCTCAGGGGCCAGGGCAGTGATACGCACCAAAGATCCCAACAAAGGGCTGTCGTCGATGGCAATAGTCAAGGATCTTCATATCTGAGGCCGCAAAACATTCGGGAGCCTATCTGCCACCACGATTCAAGCGTGGTTCGACCGTGACAATCTGGGTAGACACATTTGGAAGGAGTCCGCGTTGGAGGCAGCAAAGACGAATGGGAACTCACTGGGGCATGAGAAAAGGGGCGGAAGGGTGCACTGGTAAGCAAACAAGTCAATGAAGACACATTACTGTTGACGTCGTGGCAGTCTGCTTACCCAGAAGTCGTTGAGAGAATCAGGGAGCAGCTGACACGTCTACGAGAGGCTGGCGTACCATTGAATCTCATTGCCGTACGCGCTGTCATCATTGCAACCATCCAAACAATGGCTCTGGAGGTCTTCGAATTGCGATATTCAGATGGCTCGTACTTCAAAGTTTCCGACTCCTACTGCCGCACCTTTGTTATATCCGTGTCGGAAAAGGCCGGAAGGACGGAAGACCGGAAAGACGTAAAGGCCGGAAAGACGGATAGGGCCGTAAGTGATACCACGTAGGAGATCGGGTACACCAACTAACTTGGCTCGACGACGAAGAGAGCAGAAGTCAGACCACGGAGCAATGCGGAGGCAAAGCACGTTAATTTTCCACTAAAGATACAGTAGAACATAATACGTATTTATACTAAATACGGAGATAAGTCTAATGCGGAAAGAAGTATGTAAAAGACAATAAGTACAGAGAAAGACAATAAGAACAATAAGAGAGAAGCATAGTTGCATAAGTCATATGTTTGATTTGGGGAACGCTCAGAAGACCTTCATTGCGAAAACCCCAAGGTTTGTGCATCAACGGAACTAGCCGGAGCAACGGAAAGTTGGTTTGGCCGTAACGACCGTAAAGACGGCCGTAGCCAGAAAGGCCGTAAACGGCCGTAAAGGAACCGGAATGGATTGGAAAGTGCATGGTCGTAACAACCTTCCTACGGATGACCATGGAATGGTCAGAGCAAAAAGCGACGAAAGCTGCGCAACACACACCGAAGAACTGGGAGGATGTCTGTGACCGGGCTGCCTTGCATTGCGCATACATCATTAAAAGAGAAGACATACCTCCCGAGCTCATCATCAATTCTGATCAGACCGGTGTCGTCTACAATCCCGGTGCAAAGCTCACATGGGCTCCACGGGGCTCTCCGCAGGTTGTGGTCATTGGTGCAGTTACTGTGTTGTTAGCGATCAGTTTGTCGGGAAAGGTCCTGCCACCTCAGTCCGTGTAGGTGGGAGCCACCAATGTGTCCTGCCTGGCGCCTACCGCGCCAAAGTACACGGAGTGTGCTGCGGCAAACTTCAGACATCTTCCCTCCAAGTCAGGGAATCACTGGGCGAACCTTGGAACCATGCAGGACTTCGTCATCCACATCCTCGACCGTTACCTCAAGGAGGAAAAGAAGCGCCTTGGCCTCCCTCTCGATCAGAAATCCCTATGGATACTAGATGTATGGTCAGTTCAGCATTCCAAAGTGTGGTGCGACTGGATGCGCACCAATTACCCTAACATCATTCTCAACTTCATCCCCGGAGGCTGCACCAGTGTCTCACAGCCGCTGGACGTAGGAATCAATAGGCCATTTAAGCAAGCCCTGAAGGCAGCTTACCATGCTCATGTTGCCGAAACCCTCATGGCGCAAATGGAACGTGGTGAGGAGGTACATTTCAATACTCATATCGGCCCTCTTCATGATGCCAGTGTCGCATGGTTATGGGCGGCTTATTCTGTTATAAACAATCCGGTTCTTGTCAAAAAGGTGTGTCTCAATTCATACGAGGAATATTACTCACAGGACATGCAGTTGTTTGCACTCTGCAAAGTGCGCGAGTGGGACATTTCTTATGAAAGTCTCACCTCTCTGCAAATCCGTGCAAGGCTGCGCAACGAAGAAGCTGACAAGACGGAGTTGTGGAAGGAACTTCAGGGAAGCAAAGCCGACCAAGACTTACCTCTGGAGAGTAAGGAGGTCGCCGAGGATGTTGTTGATGAGGAGGAAGGGCCTGACGACAGCAATATCACCCCTGCCGCTGTCGTTGCGGATGTCACAGTCAGTAAAAAACGGAGAGACTGTGTAGCGCGGAAGACCAAGGGAAGCGGCCTTCGTTCTGCGGCGCTCACTGATGATATTGATGCGGTTCCTGAGCCAATGTTTGAGGCGATGGATGGTGCAGAAGAGGTGAAGGAGCAGGGGACTGGGAGGCCGACACAGGCCAAGAAACCGAATCGGCATTACTTGCGGCCCGGGTGGTTGTCTCATGAGGACGAGCAAGACTCTGACAATGAGGAGTCTGAGGTGTGAGGGCGGATGTGGGTGTTGGTGGGAACAGTCCGACGGCCGCGGCAGCAATGTCAATCGCTGGCAGCTGTCAACTGTCCATCAGCGGAAGCAATTTTGTACTAATTGTAGCGCTACACCATAGAATCATGCCCCACAGGGCCGCTTTTGCCTTTTTTCACTGGTTTTTGAATCCGACGGACCCTTTCATATAGGACCCTTGTGACACTGTGACTTACGATTTTTTTCGTAGATTTTTAGGGGTGTGATGCGTGACTATACGAATTGAACGAAATACTACAGTATAGTTCTTGTCATACTTTGCCCATCTAATAGGTACAGCAGACTCTCAGAGCAACCCACATCGTGAAGCCATTTCTTGGCAGCAAAAATGGACTCCGCACATCTTCTTAGTCAGATGTTGACTGCAATGAGCCCAAATTTCGAGTCTCTGGCTAAAATTTTTATCGAGGCCTCGGAGGCCAACATTGCGTGTATTGAGTCCCAGATCAGGGACCTGGAGCGTCTGCGTGACCGGGAGTGAGGTCTCATTACGCGACTATGGCTCGTGGTTGCTCCAATTCACAAACTTCCTGCCAAGATCCTGGTGGAAATCTTCTGTCTTGCACTTGATACGTGGAGCTTTATGCAGAAGCAACACATCCAAAAGGTCCAGGCGCTGTCCCACGTCTGCGCATATTGGAGATGTGTTGCACACACCACTCCCCGCCTATGGACCGAAACACTTCTCACAAGACTGGATAAAACACCGAAAAGCGATTACATGGCTTGCATGAAGGGATGGCTGGAGAGATTGGCCCCCATGCCCATTGCCATCAACCTCGAAATTTCAGGGAAAGCCAGAGACACAGGCGAGGCCTTGATGGACATAATCACCACCACGGCTCATCAATGGTCAGACATACATCTCAAACTCCCCTCACTTTCTATGCTTTCTCACATTCCTACCGCCTGCCTGAAATCCCTCGAGTGCGTATTCTTGTGAAGCACAGACACGTACCATTATGCGGATTTGACCCGGGTCTTTCTGATGGCGGAGCACCTTCATTCCGCCAACTTTGCCACCTGCCACACCGGCCAACTGCTGATGCCGTGGTCTCAGCTCACCGAGATTAAGGTCACAGACCTCTCACCCCAGGAATGTTTGGATACTCTTGTCCAATGCACGAGTATTGTTTCTGCTCGCTTCGAAACCGGGGCCTGGCCAGATGTCCCTGACCTGTCCCAGCCGCCGATCACTACTCTCGGACAATTGGAGGACCTCTCCGTTTCTTTAAGAGGTTGTGTCGTACCGTTTTTCGTGTGCCTGGCACTGCCCGCCCTCAAGAAGCTCTGCCTGGACTCCCACATGGATGGCAAGTGGTCTCCCTGGGGGTCGGTGGAGTTTACCCAATTCCAGCTCAGGTCTCCTAGTATCCAGTGCCTCGAGATCAGTTCTTCGTACTTATTGTCCAGTGATCTGCTAGCTGTACTCCAACATGTCCCCCTGCTGGCAGAACTGCAGATGGACTCATATCCAAATACATTCCATGATTTCATCGTGGGTGCTCTCCAGTACACCACGCAGACCTTACCTTTGGTCCCCAGACTGGAGGTCATTCAATTGTATTACGCAGATGTCAATTTCGAAGAAGATGTGTTGGATGCGATGATACAGTCGCAATGGTGGACAGATGAGCAACTCCTTGCTCTTCCTTCCCCTCCCAAAGTTGCCCGATGGTCACACATTGATATCCACTGTGGGGACAAGGAGGAAAACGTCACTGGGGAGCTCGAGGCCAAGTTGGAGCAGTATCGATCTCAAGGTCTGGACGTATTGGTGTGTTGACATATCAGGTATTTCAGCTTTTCACCTCCTACTGCATCTTCGCTAATAGTCTTTCAAGCCTGTAGAAGATGTCCTTGTATTCGTTTTTTTGTCTTTCCCCAAGGCTTTCTCGGGCCCTTGTTATGTATCACCTTGGTCGGGTGTCGCATCGATCAGCTTTCCTGAGCTTCTCAATATTAGGTGTACCATCTTCCGCTGAAAACCCAGGCTTCGCCTCAAGCCGCAGCTCTGCCCCCTCGCCAACACTCAAATACATGATGTGCGCAACATCACATGTCTTGAGCATCCATCCCCATCTCTGTGCTCGCCTCCCCGCAGGACCCACACAAGCCGCCGTGGATCCATGTCACGACGGGGTGGGAGCTCCAATTTGACGACGGCTGGTGATAGACCTGCGGCAGCAGGAGGAGCCGTGCACACATGACTTTTCTTCGTCAGCTTCATGCTCTTGTTGTGTGAGGGCTCAGTCCTGACGGTCTGTGTGTCTGTGTCAGAAACAGTATCAAAGACTCTTACATACTGGTTACATACCTGTCCTTCATCTTTCTACTCGAAATAGCACTTGCTGTCGTCAGCCGGGCTTCGCCCCCACCTAGCTGTTCTTTCTCTGTAGTACTAGTGGACTCCAAATAAATGGCAAGATGTGGCTGTGCGACTGGATCTGAGCCACAACTTGGCCACACTTTTCATTGTTCATATTCAACTTTTGTCAACTTTATATGACTTTATTGATTATTTCAGCTTGTTCCGAATGTTCTAATTCATCTAACATGGGGGAGACCCCTGCGGACCTCCCCTGACGCTCACTGCTAGGCCCACTGCATGGGGCTCGGAAAATATCTTCAACAGTGTTGGTTGACTTTACAGCCTCTTGACAGACATTTGAAATTATTTGATGTGCTGTAAGTCCCACTGTTGCACTTAGCCGAGGCCTGAGTCACTGTCGGGTGTTAGCCGAAGTTTAGCCAAGTCTCCTCTTTTTCGACATTGGCAGCTTGGAAGTTACTTGTTTCCTGTGTGGCATCCAGACCCACATCCATTGCACATACCTCAGCTCAAAAAATCTTCACCTATGGAGGTCTACTAGGTCTCCTGTTCAGATCTCCTAAAATGAGATGGGCTTCCCACTTACTGCTTTTCTTGTAAATTTTGCTGAATACAAACACCTCAATAACTTCAATATGCCTTCAATCTGCTCTCAAATAGATCAAAATAATATGTTTGGAAAACACCATGTCGCATATGGTGCATGCCCTGTGAATCATATACCACTGCAGGCTGGTTTCCACCTCCAAACTTGCATCTTGCACTCTGTGCTTTGAATTGGCCAACACCTGGTGGAGCTCAATTCAAGTCTATCTGATACTTTAACTTACTGAAAGCCCAATGTGTTATATGGAAGTACTTGATTTATCTCCACCTCCAAAATTCTACTAAAAGGACCTGTGCTGACTCTTCTCCTGGCAAGGTCAAGTCCATTTTTTCTTTCTTCCACTGTGTGGGTCTAAACCTGAATCTAGACTCACAACCAACAATTTGATTCCAACCCCAATAGATTTTGACTTTCTTTGCGCAGTGCTGGTGTTTGGCTTTCATTTTCAAGATTTAGTGAACATTGAACCCCAAGTTGAGCTTGAATTCCTATCCCAACCCCGATACCATGTACAGTATGCTGCCAGTGTGCAGGGGACATAACCACTGCAGGTGCAGGGTAATTACAGCTGTTTGAAGAAGTAATGACACTCATCAAATTTTTATAAATAAGAGCAAATTTGACTTCTCATTTTGTTGAGCTCATTGCCAGCTCAATTCTCAACGGATTTTCTCGAATATAGGCGCGTTCGAAAGCGGAGAAGTGGGGCTTCCAGACCGTACCCTACCCGCTGGGTAGATTACATAATTTGTATGTCCCAACATTCGGGCTGCCTGGTTTGAACCAGATGCGGCAATGGCCATATCTTCACCATCTGTCAACCAATTCCCATAAATTCAGATGTTTCTGAAGGCTAGCATGAAGGCAATCACTAGTGTGTATTCCCAAAATGAAACATGAATGATTCTCACCTGTAAGAATGGAGTTACAGATCTGGACTGAATATCAGACCCTACGGCTTTGCCTCAATCCTAGCTTTCAGAATCATCTGAATTTAGGCAAACCGGTTGACAGATGGTGAAGATATGGCCATTGCCGCATCTGGTTCAAACCAGGCAGCCCGAATGTTGGGACATACAAATCATGTAATCTACCCAGCTAGTAGGGTACTGTCTGGAAGCCCCGTGTCATGAACCGTCTTTTCATTTTACTTCCAGGACCCGAACAACCCGAACAACCCGATCATTGATCAGATCAACTATCTGATCAATCGAACTTGGATACCGTTTTAGGATCCCAAACGGTTATGATCGGTTTCCCGACCTTCGGGTTCCCGATCACCCCTCTACGTTCCTATACCCCTTCATTTACTTCGCATTAATCTTGTCCGTTGTCATTGGACACTGTACCTTAATTTACAAACCCCTAGGGACTTTAGTATATAAACCGTAGTTATTCTCCTGTACTTTACACTATTCTAGTCTAAACTCCAGGCTTATTCATTGGAAACTCTTCGTGCTTCAGTCGCCCTCGTCACCTCAGAACCCGGAATCTGCTCTGTGCTGACACCCTGCTCCACCGCTTTCGAACACGTCTATATTCAAGCAAATCCAATGAGAATTGAGCCGGCGATGAGCTCAACAAAATGAGAAGTTAAATTTGGTCTTATTTATAAAAATTTGATGAGTGTCATTACTTCTTCAAACAGATGTAAAATTTGGTGTCTGTTTGAGCTGCTCATCTTGAATAGTAAAGTTGTATTCAATTACCAACCTGTATTTGTCTTCTTCTGCTGCACATAGTCAGATGTAGGTATTCAGCCCCTACCCTCCTTTCTATTCCTGTTGCACAGGATGTTCAAACCACCTGTTTGAAAGCCTCAACTGCACATCTCCACAGGGTATTCAAATTCAGCCATCCCCTGAGCTCAACTTTTTTTCTCTTCCTCCATGTGCATGTGCATGTGTGGTGTGCTTGAATCTGCTTGTGTCTCTCTGCAGACTTTAATTTCATTCATGATAACTCTCCATATAATTTTTGTCTGCTGTGCAGCGCCAGTCTAGCTCAGGTACACACATTGCTACATGTTGGGTGGTTGACAGACAAATATTTTGGGCATGTTATCATGAATTCTCAAGTATAGGGTAGCACTGAACCTTTCACATACAAGTGCAGCTGTGTTTTGTCTTCTGCTGGGCAGGCATTTTCAGGGTATGACTAGACGGTTAACTTTACCTTGTGTGCAAGTGTGAATCAAATCATTGAGCTGAGTGATAAATAATGAATCCAACCAAGAGAAAGAAAATATGCTCATACCAAGTGATATTGACTTAAATCATGATTCTGAGTCAGGTGACCAAAGAGAAGATAGACTGCATACTGGTAGTGAAGCCAGACTGAACACCTGTTGTGTAGGGCGACTACACTTGAAGGTGTTTTTGGATGGAGAATGACTTGGGTTGAATTACCCAAATAGCAGGCTAGTTGGTCATTGAATGATTTGACAGTTGAAGTCACAGACAGCCTTGGTGTTACTTAGTTGAACTGGTTACTTGTATTAGGATGAATGAGCCCCTGGCTCAAGTGCAAGGCTGTCAAACCATATTTTGGCTCACACTAAGTGATATCATTTACAAAACTGGCGATACCAGCTCTCCATCAAAAAACAAGAATCAAAATCGTTTATATTCACAAAGATCAAGTTGCTCCTGCTATTACAAACTTTGCAAAGAGCTGTTCTGTTCAAAGATTGAATAACGAAATTATCACTATGAAATTCTTATGACTTACAAATTCCTCATGCTGTGCTTGCAGTTCCTGTGCCTCTTGGTACTTGCCAAGCTTGCAGTATATTGCAGCCAAATTTTTCAGAGAAGACAATGTGTGGAGATGGCCAGCACCGAGGAGCTTTTTTCGTTTTTCCAGGACAGTGACCTCAAGAGGCTCAGCTTCTTGGTATCTTCCAAGCTGGCGGTATGTGGTAGCCAAATTTGCCATGGCATGCAATGTGTCTGGATGGTCTGCACCAAACAGCTGTTTCCGTTTCTCTAGGACAGTGACCTCAAGAGACTCGGCTTCTTGGTATCTTCCAAGCTGGAGGTATGTGGCAGCCAAATTTGCCATGGCAAGCAATGTGTCTGGATGGTCTGCACCAAACAGTTGTTTCCGTTTCTCTAGGACAGTGACATAAAGAGGCTCAGCTTCTTGGTATCTTCCAAGCTGGAGGTATGTGGCAGCCAAATTTGCCATGGCATCCAATATGTCTGGATGGTCTGCACCAAACAGCTGTTTCCGCTTCTCTAGAACAGTGACCTCAAGAGGCTCGGCTTCTTGGTATCTTCCAAGCCGGCGGTATGTGGCAGCCAAATTTGCCATGGCAAGCAATGTGTCTGGATGGTCTGCACCAAACAGTTGTTTCCGTTTCTCTAGGACAGTGACATAAAGAGGCTCAGCTTCTTGGTATCTTCCAAGCTGGAGGTATGTGGCAGCCAAATTTGCCATGGCATCCAATATGTCTGGATGGTCTGCACCAAACAGCTGTTTCCGCTTCTCTAGGACAGTGACATCAAGAGGCTCAGCTTCTTGGTATCTTCCAAGCTGGAGGTATGTGGCAGCCAAATTTGCCATGGCATGCAATGTGTTTGGATGGTCTGCACCAAACAGCTGTTTCCGTTTCTCTAGGACAGTGACCTCAAGAGGCTCGGCTTCTTGGTATCTTCCAAGCCGGCAGTATGTGGCAGCCAAATTTGCCATGGCATGCAATGTGTCTGGATGGTCTGCACCAAACAGCTGTTTCCGTTTCTCTAGGACAGTGACCTCAAGAGGCTCAGCTTCTTGGTATCTTCCAAGCCAGCAGTATGTGGTAGCCAAATTTCCCATGGCAAGCAATGTGTCTGGATTGTCTGCACCAAACAGTTGTTTTTGTTTCTCTATGACAGTGACCTCAAGAGGCTCGGCTTCTTGGTATCTTCCAAGCCGGCGGTATGTGGCAGCCAAATTTGCCATGGCATGCAATGTGTCAGGATGGTCTGCACCAAACAGTTGTTTCCGTTTCTCTAGGACAGTGACATCAAGAGGCTGAGCTTCTTGGTATCTTCCAAGCCGGTGGTATGTGGCAGCCAAATTTGCCATGGCATGCAATGTGTCCGGATGGTCTGCACCAAACAGTTGTTTCCGTTTCTCTAGGACAGTGAGATCAAGAGGCTCAGCTTCGTGGTATCTTCCAAGCCGGCAGTATGTGGCAGCCAAATTTCCCATGGCATGCAATGTGTCTGGATGGTCTGCACCAAACAGCTGTTTCCGTTTCTCTAGGACAGTGACCTCAAGAGGCTCGGCTTCTTGGTATCTTCCAAGCTGGCGGTATGTGGCAGCCAAATTTGCCATGGCATGCAATGTGTCTGGATGGTCTGCACCAAACAGCTGTTTCCGTTTCTCTAGGACAGTGACCTCAAGAGGCTCGGCTTCTAGGTATTTTCCAAGCTGGTGGTATGTAGCAGCCAAATTTGCCATGGCAAGCAATGTCTCTGGATGGTCTGCACCAAACAGTTGTTTCTGCTTTTCTAAGACAGTGACTCGAAGTAACTCCGCCTCTTTGTATCTACCTGAATCAAAGTATATTCGAGCATATTTGGTGTGGAACACTGGCTTCACAGTTGCTGGATCCTGGACAAGGCAGTCCACATGTGCAATCAACCCAGTTCTAAACAGCAGATCATCAGCAGTCAACCTGACTGACATTCCCAAAATGTCTATCATGCACTCTCGAACTTTGTGCTCATTGGTGAGAGTATTACGACACCACAACTGGACAAGTGGATGAATTGAAAGTATGCTCCCAGCATGTCTATTAAGCAGAGAATATCCTGCAATTTCAGCAATTATATCCATGAAAGCCTGCTGGTCCCAGTTAGCTGACATTGACCAGAAACTCTGAAGGAAGGCTCTAGCTTGCTGCAGATTTTGAGCATCTGCAGTATCATCCATTGTCCATTCTCCAGCCTTTTGGAAGATTGCCTCTGGGATGTTGTTGTAATGAAGCAATGAGCACATTTGTAGAAGCTCTGCTGCTAGTGGGCTCAGCTGTTTAAAGCTAATTTCCCAAGTTGTATATACAGTCCATTCATAATCATCATGGGACTGTTCATAATGCTGTTTGAGCAGTCTCACATGATTATCCTTGTACAGAGAGAGATACTGATCAAGACAATTGAATTTTGAAATGTAAGCACCCGCTTGAATGATTGCAAGAGGCAGATAGCACAGTTCCTAAGCATATTTGATCAGCACATTTGCAACCAAGGGCTATGGGGATAAAATACCTTCACAATTTCTGATGCTCTTTCAGCAGTTTCAACAGTGTTATCCTCAGCTGCACTCAATAGTAGCAGATCTATTGCATCAGTCTCCCTCATGTTCCCAACTTTTGAATGGGACTTAGGTCCGTGAACAGCCAGCCGTGGGTTTCGGGAGGTGATAATGATATTTCCGTGGGTGCATTGGGGGGAAAAACGGAAAGAGATTGATATTTGGATCATCTGCATTGTCAAATAACAACATCCACTCTTCTGTGCTGGTGATCAGCCATAATAAGGCATCTTGCAGGCTGTTTCCAATTTTATTTGCAATAGCTATATTCTTGAAGGATGTATCCAGAGCTTGCAAAGACCCAGCATTGATAAAGAACTGCTTTGTGAATCTGAATATGACAGTTAGCAGGAATTAAATTAAATTTTGGTTCAAATACCGAGGAGTTGGATGCTGGTTAGTTATATCCAGGAATTTCAGAGCTATTTGTGTTTTTTCCAGAGCCACCCAGACCATGGAGAACATATACATGTCTCTTTCCAATGTCCTTTGAAAAGTAATCATCCATTTTTACAAGAATGGATTGCCTGCCCTGAAATATCTGGGAGGGAGGTGGACATCTGGTGAGAGTAGCCACTTGAGATGGCCCAATTTCAATGGCAGTTGGCATGGCAGCTGAAAATAATTCAACCATATATCCAACATCAACTTAGGAACCTTTACCAAGACTACTAGTAGAGACCTTTCCGATCCTGTCTGAAAGACTCTTTGCTGCATTGGCCAGTTGATTTGTGGCTGGCTGAGATTGTATATATTGCCTTGTATTTGCAGCTACATCCCCAAGTCTCTCCCATTGATTCAGCTGGATATTCTGCATTCCCTGTTCAACATTGAAGCGGAAGTAGAGGTTTGCAACCCCTTCAAAATTATGTGCAAAGGACTGATGTTCCTTTTCACAATCTGTAGCTATTCCTTGTATAGCCTTTACAACATCCAATGGGAGAAAATGATTCAGCAGAGATGGTTTAGGAATGCTGATGGTATGAGGCTGCCCAGTGCCGAGGCTGATGATACATGCAATCTGGTGATGAGGAAACAAAATCTTGGCCTCTGATAACAGAGAAGCTGTAGGGTTGTTGTAGCCAATGCCACCATCCACAAATGCCTCCTCTATGCCAGAAAGTCCAATTTCAATCGGTTTGAAAAATGCCGGAGCAGCAGTAGTGGCTCGTCCTGCCTGCCAAATTGTACAATTCATTGCTGGGTAATCAAGAGTGTTGTATGTGCGAAACAGAACTGGTAAAGACATATTTGCTGCATTCATTGCACATACAAATCTAAATATGTGTTTCACTATTAGCTAGTCAATGATGTGATATTGGAAACACACATTTTGCATGCATTGTCTTGAATGTCTTCCAATCTGTCCTCTGGGTTCTGAGAAGCCGAATATGTTTTCACAATTTGTTTGATGGCTTTCTCCAATTTCGAAGCCTTGAACTTTCCATCACTCCCATGGAACTTGACATCTGAGAAAACTTCCTTGGTGAGCTGACCATAGGCTTTCTTGGAGTCTTCAACACTCATTCGGAGACGACCTAACATCAAGGCAATCAAACTGGTGTGATGTGAGAATTGTGTGTGTATATCTTTTTTAGCAGAGGACACACCCGCCTGTACTTGTTCCCCCAATTAGATCGAAATAATCGCAAGGATGGGGAATGTCAGGAAGATTTTCAGCAACCTTGAGTTTGTACATGAGATGTTCAAGGATGAGAAGCATAGACAGGCCACGGATCCCCCCGCCATCTGTATGTCAAGTTAGATCATTGTTCTGTGACGATGTAGTATGCATCACTTGCCGAGTGAGAGTAGGCGTAGTCCTGGGGTTTGAGGGTCGGCCATGGCAAGAAAGAGAGAGTTCAATGGTGGTAGTCAAGGCAAAGAGCGGCAAAGCTGTGTGACAGCAGCCTGCAAGCGTGTGAGATCACACGTCAATCGATGTTCTCATGCACTTTGTTGATCGGGCAGCATTCGCGCACCGGTCCATTAAATGAACGACAATTGTATTCTATCCAAACGATGCTATGGTAGAAAGCCAAACGCGGACACAATGAATTGAAGCCCGAGCCCGACTGTTATTCCCCGAACTGATCCCATTCCGACGGAGGTGTCGACATCTCGGCGAGGCATTCCGTGGTAGCATCGCGCCGTGGTACGGGCAATGAGGGCATAGAAGGCGAGGGCGCGTCGAGGATGCTAAGAGCTGGGTTCAGCGAAAGGAGCTCTCCGCGACCACGAAGATAACGGAACGGGCCGGCGATTTAGGTCCATTAATGCGTGCGCAGAAAATCGGCCGATGCACTCGGGTGCGTGGGTGCACCTGGTCGTACATGGTGAGAGTCAAATTAAGCTTTGATTTTGGGGACTCGATTCGGGCCGGCTGAGCTAAGTACTTGTGCAGATTCTGTTTTCCGACAAGGAGAGCGATTCTCAACGCTCCGAGTAAGATTGATAGTATTCATGCGGGCAATATAACATAAGGAACTCGGCGCCAGTACCGGTACCTGTTGTTGTTCTCCTTCCTAGAAGCGCCATCAGAATCGAATATTTGCTGGAGTCGACGAGCACCTACATACACTTTTCATACCAAATCCGGTCCGCAAGCTGCTACCCGCATCTCGGAGGCACTTCGTGGTAGCGGCGCGCTGTGGTATGCTCATCGAGAGCACGAAAACCGAGGGCGTGTCGGTGGTTGAGCGCTGATGAGGGCCCGACGGACAGCTAAGAGCTAAGTATTAGCGAAAGGAGGGGTCGCATCGATAACGGAACGGTCAGCGATCAAGCTCCGATAATGCGCGCGCGGCAAATCCAGTGCACTGGCGCGCGCCGGCACAGCCTCGACGGTAGCAAAATTTATTAACAGGCCGCCGCAGCCACATCGAGCATCACAACGCACGTCGGCTCTCCGCGTCCGCCGCGCGGCGCATGGGCACCCGCCGACGACGCGCAGCTGGTGCTTGCCTTCGTGCCCTCGCCCCCCGCGCCAACGCGCGATCTCGCGATCTCGAAACACCACTCTGGAACCGCACTCACCCACTCCACTCCATGTTCCTTCTTTCCCCCGTCTTTCTCTAAGCAAGCTAAAAAGAAATGGTCAGTACATCCCCGCATTGAATCGAAAAGGAACGCACATCCTCCTCCCGCCTCCCTCTTACCCCGACTCTATCTCGATCGCCGCCGCCCCATCCACCTCACGGGTGCGCCAGACGTACGGCGCGGTGGCCTGCCCGACGACAAAGACTCCTCCGTCTCCCTAGCTGCCGAGTATACGGACGCGGCGCGAGGGAACTACAGGTGCGCTGTATACGTGTGCGTACGTTTTCTACGCCCCCGCGCCCGTCCCCATCCGTCTTCTCCGTCCCCTTCCTTCCCCAGATCTCCCTCGGGCGCGCTGCCATCCCCGAATGAAGCAGATACGCAGCTGCGGGTGCGGCTGTCGGGAAGGCTGGGTAGGCGTACTTGGATAGCCACGCGTTCTTCGCACCGACCCCATCCGGTGGATTCGGGACTCAGCGCGGCGCCGTGGTTCTTTCACTGCTGTGCACGATTGCAGGCCTCGGAGGGTGGGAGCAAAGAAGGACGCGACCGGGGATAGCTGGGCGTGGAAGGCAGCCGAAGTCGCGGGGCGGAGCAGGGATGGGCAAAGGTGTCAGATCGAGTGAGTGGATGAAGCGGGAGGGCGGGGCCCGAGTAAGGTGATGATCGTCGCCCAGCAGAGCTGATACACATGTACATATGTGTAGACGAAAGAAGGAATCCTGCACGTGGGCGTCAGTAATTCATTCACTCTCACCTACGAAGAGGAAAATAACGAGGGGTCGGGAGAACGCGTCCGTGGCGCACTCGGGATCGGGGCAGGAGGGAAGAGGAATGAGGCACACACCGTATGAACCCTTTAACTCCGTCTCCACGACATCCAATCCCCCAAGTCGTCATCCCGCGCTTGATGCCGTGGCCCGTGGGGCCGCGACATGCTCATGCGCAGCCTGGGATGAGACGGGATGGAATGTAGTGCGTACGGCGAGTGTACGACGGCAGTCGACACCTACGGGGGGCGCGAAAAAGCCCACACCACACGTAGGTGACTTCCTGCCGCCTGCGTTAAATGTCCCTTGCACGCTCCTTGGTCTTCCTCCCACGAGCAGGCCCTCCTCTGCTGCGCCAAAAAATGTCGTCAGGGCTGGGGGGACACAGGTAGTTGGAGGGGGAACGTACAGAGTGCTAGATGCCCTTCATTAGTAGCCGTAGATGGTGCCGCGGTCGAGGTAGTTTGGAGTCTGGCACAATATTGAGGGGATTTTTTGCGACCACGGAGAAACAGTACGAGCAGGAGGAAGCCTGGGACGCAGGGGATTCGGTAGTGAGGACTCGCGATGGAAGTAGCGAACGCCGAAAGGCAAAAATAAAACGGGTATCGTGTACACGGAGTATCCCAGGCAGCCTAGAAATGGAACACCACCGCATGGGTGAAGGCGCTGCATCCTGAGTGGGAACGTGGGCTCTCAAAAAAAAAAAGCCCGCAACAAGGTCAGAGCGAGTCGCACAGTAAGTACTCGCGAATCAGGCAGTCCGCAAAAGAAACAAGGCGTCACCGACGCGGATAGCCAGCGAAGACATTCTATTGCGTTATTACAGACCCTCGTGCTTGACTACAAGGCGCCGGCACTCCGAGCTGTGGGTCCCGCGCAGCCTGAAACTCAGTGAGGGCGCAAGTCCAGAAGTGTCCAAGATGCGCCGGACCAGGATCCCAGAAAACCGCTGACTGGAACAGTTCTAGATTGGATACCATTAGGACAGAGGGTCGTTTGTAGAGAGCCAGAGTCTTAGTGTGAGCGCGTCCGTCACGGTCGAATAAAGAGGAATGAAGAGTCCTAATTGGGTTGCATGGGTGATGGGATCAGTGTGCGTTGTTTCTCGCTTTCGAAAGACGACCAGCGTCGAGATGACCGACGCGACATTCATTAACTCCTCTACTTGGACTGGTCTGAGTTTGTTTGACTGGACTTGGACCGGAAGATGGCGCGGTTCCTCGGTTCCTCCGGGTGGCTTTATCTGGGTTCTGATTCCAGACCAAGTGTACGCTGCTTCTCCGGCCGCAAATCTACACCTACTTCCAGCTGGATTGGAAGATGAACAAACTCGGAGTACGGACGCGACTCGACCTTATACAGCCCAATGAGCCGAGTGTAAGACTCGACGTGTAGTTTTGTTCGCGAGCGATCGCATGCCTCGGACGCGAAGCGGATGAGGGTGCACTACCTGTCTAGCGTCGCTGTCTGTGGTCTTCCGTCTCTGCATTCATGAGGCCGAGGACGACTCGTATATGCGAACGAGACGCGGTACGCACTGTCCCTTCTTTTACTTTCATTTCTCACTCGAAATTCAGCGGATTTCAGTACTACCTGGCGTGTGTTGAATCAGGGATGGGGCGCAGCGAAGTCAGACGAGGCATGGCGTGCGCACTGCAAGCTTGTGTCTTTTGTTGCTCCGGCCCTCTTCTTTCCTTTGGTTCGTCGATGTTTCTGCGCTCTCGCCCACGAACGAGCCGGCTGCTACTGGCTTCCGCCGGGATTGCTACTGCTCCTCCTTCACTTCACGGGCGAGGCTGTCAAGGGCGGGGATGCCTTCGACCGGCCTATCGGATCGCCGCTGAGGCGGCCCGCTGTTGCGTGGTGCATACGCCTGCCGAGGGAGTCGAAATATGCCTCTGCTGGTCGCAGCAGGGCACCGCACGCGGGGGAGCGCACATGCCAGGCGCGGTCATCTTGCCGCTGCTACCGTCGCATCTCTTTTCCCCCTGCGCGATGAGGATAAGATGGTGGATGCGTCGTGCGCGGGGACGCTTAGTGCCATGGACCTTCTCCGAGTCGTGCTACCTATTTCCATGTGGCGGTGAGATGGGCATAGCGGGATACTCGGTGCACATTTTCTCCTTCTTTTCTTTCGCGCTGGGAGATGGCGCGAGTTTCACAATGGAGTGCAGGATGGTGGGAGAGGACGGGGAATGGCCCGCAGCTGCGCGTACCGGATGCTGACTAACAGAACGCTGCGCGCTGTACGATATCCCTCCCTTTATCCGCTCTCGCCTTTTGCTTTCGCTTTCTTTTCTGTTTCTCTTCACGCATGTACCGCGTTACGGCCCGCGCCCTCCCTACCCCCCGCTCGCTCGCATCTACGACTGCGTCGCGCTCGGTTTCGTGCAGGGGGCAGAAAGTGGTGAGCGGAGGACGGAGCGAGGGATGGATGAATGGAGAGGGCCCGAAGCGGAGGGGGGACGTCGGAGGAGATACAAACGAGGGGCGTCAAACGAGGAGCTGAGGCGGGAATGCACGCGCTTCCTTTGCTCGGGCGCTCTTCTTTCTTCCCCCTATGCATGACGGGCATGGCGAGCGCGTTTCCACTGTCGCCAATCCTCATACACGGGCGGCGTTGCAGAGCAGAGGGGGGTGTTCGTCGGCTCGGGCACTTGGCTTTCTTGCGGGACGTCTTATCCTGGTTACGCTGGACTCGCCCAGGTCGCGCAAGGACAAGCACGTCGGACGTCGGCAGCTCACAGCTGGCCTACCGAGGTTTCCAGGGACCAGCCCATTTTATTCGCGTGCGTGCGTACGTACGACATACTTGTTTTACGACTGCGTTAAACTTTTTGTAGGTTTCTCACACGTCTGTATATATATGCTTGTGGCCCGTGATCCCCGACGAGGAGACAGAAAATGAAGGGAGCAAAATGCCCCAAATAAGCAAGTCCGTGACGATTCAGAACAGCCTCTTCGGTCGTGTCGTTGCGAACCGCATTCGCAGGTTCTTGCATCCATCTTCTTCATCGGTGTCGACTTCGAGCGGTGATGGCGGATGGGAGGTCTCTTGCGAACTGGCCCACGTCCATCTATTCTCTTTGGGCGGGTTTGCATGGCGTCGAGGGTTTTGTGCTTCGACCGCTGTCTGCGCTTCACCTCTCCCACGGACGAACACGACACAAGATCAGACGATAGCGAATTCCGTACAGATTTTCATGAACCAGCCTACATTTTCTGCGTATGTGCTACATCCATCTTCGTTTTTGCCGCTATTTTAAACTTTTTGTAGGGTTTTCGCGCCTATATATGCTATCCTGGTGTGGTCCATGATCCACGACAGAGAGAGAAACAAACGAAGCAAAAGAAAAGTCCGAAATAACCAAGTCCGCGACGAACTAGAACGTCTTCAAGCGCCTGTCTGCGGATCGAATGCGCAAGGCGCGTGTGCACCGTGAATTTGATGAAGCCGTCCTCGCCATACACCAGCCCGTCCATCCCTCCGCGTTCGAAGTCTTCCGTCTCCTCCACTTCGACCTCGAGCTCGACCTTCCCCCGCTCCTCCCTCGTGATCCCCAGCAGCGCCCCGTCGAGGGACTGAAAGTTCGGCGCACCAGCCATCGTAGCAGGGAACAGCACGCGCGGAGACTGCACCTGTGCCGGGCCCGCCTACGAGGCGCCCGACGACGTGGACCGCGGCGCCAGCGCAAGTATTGACCGAACAGACGTGCTGCCGGGATGCTCGTTCGTGCAGCGAGGCGAGCGGGATGGGGGTGGCGGGACGGCGCATTTGCTGGTTCTCGGTCGGGATATATGCGCGGGTATAATCTCTACTCGTGCCGCCCGTGCATACGAGCGCCTGCGGGCGCCGGGGACCGGCCGCGGGATGATGTTGTCCTGTCCGCCTCAACTCGACTTCATTCGACTCTGCTCAGTCCCCTCCAACTCAAGCACTCCCTCCTCATCATGTCGCCTCGACTCGACTCGATCCACTTGCTCTCGACTCTCTGTCTGTCCGCCACACCGCATCCATTTTCCAAGACATTGCAGCAACTCGTGGACTCATCCCGCGATCAACTCAGCATCGCGTAGCGTAGCGTCTAGTGGCAAGGAAGCTGAGGGAGGATAGATGGGAAGCAGGTGATGGGAATGCGAGGGTGATGGGGCGTACAGCGAGGTTGCAAGGCAGGATTGAGTAGGATGAGAAGGAGCGGGTGGGGAGGGAATGCGAGATGGACGAGATGAGCACGGATGGAAGGGGATGCGATTGGAGAGAGTCGATGAAGGCGAAGGTGCTGATCAATGAGGAGAAGGACCAGCATGATCTGAATCCGGGTGAGTTATGACTCATCTTTCCTTCCGTCTTGAGATGTGAATACGGTCGCTGATGCATGACCCACCGCGCACAGGTTTCAAAAGCAAGAAAATCCGGGTGAATCTGAATCTGCCGATTAAGGCGGATGTGAAGGCCGAGTCGAGCGGTGTGCTCAAGGTCGTCGATGAGGATCGGAAGTATGTGATTCAGGCGACAATTGTTAGGAGTGTATCCCGTTCCCCATCTCAAGACGACACAACTCGACGCTGACACTTCCCCAAGAATCATGAAAGCGCGCAAGATGATGAAGAACCAAGCACTCATCCAAGAGGTCATCTCGCAGATCTCGCAGCGCTTCTCGCCCAAGATCCCCGACATCAAGAAGGTGATCAAGGCGCTGCTGGAGAAGGAGTATATAGAGCGCGTGGAAGGGTCGAAGGATATGTTTGTGCATGTTACATAGAGGCGCGGATTCTAGACGCCCTCCCCCGACTTCCTTTCCTGCCCTGTAAATTTCTACCTCACTTCTCCGTCTACATCTTCATCGACACCGTCTACCATTCTGTACTTGCTCCGCCTCCCGTCCGGTGCTTGCGTTGCTAATTTACTTACTTGCCACCACTACCTAAATCCCTACGTACATCCATCCCTCTATACACTTACTTACATTCATTGAGAGCAAAAAGACTACAGAATCAATTGAGAGAGAGTTGCCTTTTTGGGTGGTGAAGGATAAGCGCCCAAAATGGAAGCCTCCTATCTGTGCTCTGTTATCCTGACCACCTGTGCAACCCACTAGTCCGCCTCCCGCCCCCTCTAGCATTGATATCTCTGTCTGAAGTGTCGCTCTATACGTGAGCGTCTTGCGGTGGTATAAGTACCCTGTGATCTCGCACTTGTGTTAGCTAGGGCCTTCGCCCTCGCCCAGCCCTGCCCGTTTCCCACTGCCACGTCTTGCCCGTGTTCTCGCTCCGCCTCCCGCCTCCAAGGTTACTACTCCAAGGGACCAAGGATGCTCGTAACACTGAGGTCTCCCGCAAAGAGCGACCACCAAGTCTCTGTGAGGTCTCCTCCACGGCTCGAGATCTCTGTCCCAGCCACAAACCTTGACTTCAATCTGGATAACAGTTGGGATACTGCAGAAACAAACGAGTCCCCCAAACACATCTGTAGTTGTTGAGCGCCCATGGCCGGAAACTCGGTCACTCGCATGCAAGAACCTGTACATGGAACTCCTTGTGTTTTCCATACATACAACTGATGAATAGACGATTCTCAGCATGACAGAACTTATTCACAAGCAGCAGGACATGGCTGCCAACAAGGCGGTGATGATACAGGTCCTGGAAACTACAGAACGGAGGATCCAAGAGGCCGCAAAAGCTGCAGCAGAGAGTGTGGAACACAGACTGGCAGAGGTAGAGAGGAAACTCATGGAAGAGTGCACCCAGCAGAGAGCCGGGGGCCAACAGAGCTCTGCGCACATTGTGCGCCTAGTGTTTTGCATGGCCCAGCCTGAAGCCCTGAAGCCCGCTAAGCCGGGCCCCACAGGCCCGAGCCGAGCCGGGCCCTACACTGGGCTTCATCGGGCCCAGGGCTCGGGCTTGAAAATTTCCAGGCCCTGCCAGGCCCCTAAGCCCGGGCTTGGCCGGCCAAAATTAGTCACCGGTATTTTGATCCCATGACGCACTACATCAAAATTTGGACGGGATTTTTGATGTGTGTGCCATTGTTCCACTTACCGCCAACATTTGACAGCGCCGTGATTTTCTTTCTCCCATACTTACAGTTTGGGATCTCGGCAGCAGCCTCGCTGTCTGGTATAAAAGTCCCTGACTCTGCATATTTTTCCCTCTACCACAGTGATGTCAGGAGGACACATTGCACCAAAGGCACCTGGGTTGGATTTTGGACAATGCTGTGGGTAATTACGAGCCGGATGTAGACCGGATGAGTATGTAGACATGGATAATTAAAATTCGATATTTTACATAATATTTGACTTTCAGGCCCGGGCCTAAGCCCAAGCCAGGCCGGGCCAGGCCCTTCCCCAGGGCTTGGGCTCAGGCCTCAAGAAATAGAAGCCCAAGCCCTCCCGGGCCAGGCCCAAGCCCCGGCTTTCAGGCCGAGCCGGGCCCTGCAAAACACTACGTGCGCCTCTGGTGGGAACAGATAAACACCGCCGGTATGTTCATTCCTGAGCGGGATGTGGTTGAGGTGCACAAGTTGTTGAGCCGCAGTATCCAAGGCACGTCTGCGCAAATCGTTGAATCCTAGGGATCCCCACCATAACCGTATAAAACCTTAGTACGGTTACAGTTATACGGTTACGGTACCATACCGTACAGGCTCTCAGAGAGACCTTTTACGGTACGGTGATAACCGTACCGTATACCATAATGACCCGTAAAAATACGGCTGTATACGGGTTTTTACGACTGTAAATTCACTTGATATGGTTCAATTTTGAAGCAGTTCTTGATCCTTGTTTCAATTACAAGAAGCTCCAAAAAGATTACGCTGGTGATCACAACCCTTCTCAAGTATCTCGAAGAGCAAAAAAAGAGCTTCGTGCTTACTTCGATGAGCACTATCCAGCTTCTGAGTCGTCGAGTAATTCTTCTTCAGTTCCTGCAACAGCCACATTGAATACCTTCGGGGCTCATGCCGGTCCAATTAATTTTGCCGCCTTCAATCAAGGGTTGGATGACGAAGGGGACGCGGATGAGCCGAACACTTACTTCAACGTGCCTCGTGTGCTGCTCCACACGGACCCTGTTCAGTGGTGGTATGCTCGCAAAGCAGAATATCCGTGTCTGTATCGGTTCGCACGTGATATTATATCAATCCTGGGTAGCTTTTCTTAATCCTCGACACCCGAACTGCCGCTAATTTTTGGAACAGGTTCTGCCGTTGCTGTGGAGCGGGTTTTCTCTGGCGGGAGAGATACAATCTCCCTGCGATGCTCCCGTTTGAAACCGGAAACCATCCGGACTTTGATGGTGCTGAAGCACCATCTCTGTCTCGAGCGCAAAACCCTCAAGAATCTTGTCGACAATGCCAGGGCGACTGAAGGAAGAGTAGATACATAGATTTAGTGAATTATTATTTTATGTCAATTCATACGACCGTATACGGCCGTAATAACCATACCGTTGAAACACCGTAACAAGAGTGCGCGGCATCTAGTGCTATTTTGCGATTTCCTAGGACCAGTATGATACAACGGGAAAGCGCTAGCACTTCTGAAGTGCCATTACTAGCACTCAGGACTCTGGCTAGGTGATATAAAGGAGAACTGGAGTGAGCCCAAGCTGCCGGTTGTAGCGTCAGATACGACTAGTGTGACGCGCTAGTACGGTCTGGAGGCACAAACCATGGGGAAATAACCATAAGCCTAACACAGTCAAGGTGCTAGCACCTAGGAAGCGAGACACAGGAGGGTGGTATTGCAAGCACGCTAGCTAGAGGTGCGAGCGGCGAGTCTGGGATCTGAAGGGTAGTAAAACTATGCGCTAGCAGCCTTCTAGCAGGGGCGCTAGTATGCGGAACCCTACTAGCGATCGACCCGAGACCCGAAACACAGATGCGAGCACGTGACTGTCGCGATGCGGTCACGAGTCACAAACAGAGACAAGTAGACAGTAGAGGAATAGCTAGTAGGCTATGGTGCGGATGCGCGGGTCACCACAAATGCAGTAACAGATTAAACGGACTGCTAGCCGGTGCTCTGACCAGTGCTAGATGACTCCAGGCGGCGGATTCAACTCCGCTTCATCAGGATAGCGATTCCAGCAGCTGATGGCAAGCTGAGGGATCACTCACGATACCCATAAATGGACGCTAGCAGATCAGTGTGGCTGTTCTGCTTGGCATAGACCCATCATAAAACCAAACGGCAGTCGTTTCATTGCTGTTGTATCTATCACATCATTTTCACTCATTTATATTATTCATCCTGTTTATCACATGTACCATGGACCTCAGTAGTATAAAGGGAGCACAGAGCAGGCTAGAACCTCAGATTATTACACCCCGACTTTGTACGAAGTTGGTGCAGGTGGTCTCAGGTTGCTAGTGGAGACTGTACACACACTTCACAAGTAGTAGCTTTATTGGAATCAATACTGTGGACTCTGGACACGTCGAGATCTTAAGTTGAGGTTCTAAGTTGTTGGCTCGCAGAGTCTTCACGTATAAAACCAAGGGTGTTCTCTTCGAGAACCAGCTAGCAGTTGCGCTAGCAGCTTTGCCTTCACCCCGATATATTTGTAGTGTGTTGGATCGCCTGCTAGGTGATTGTGTGTTGACTCGAGCCCACTAAGAAGAAGACGGACTAGGTGCCCCCCACCTCTAGACCGACTGTAACTTGTCAGTTACTTCGCCTTCACCCCGATATGACGGAAGCGCTGTCGTAGTGTGTTGGGTCGCTATGTCATGAATCGACCGGGTTTCTACTTTTTCGCGCGACACGTCTGTATGGATACAGACGCGTCTTAGCGGCACGGGACTCTCATGACGCCACCACGTGACCTTCTCACGGTTGAAACCCGACCTCGGATTCTAAAGCCGCAGACTCGGGGAGTCTGCGCCACGGGATACAGAAGACGTTAGGGCCTAGGAACCCGTACAGACGGACTCTAGTCCCCGGATGCACCAAGGGCTGACACAGAAGCGTACACCAAGTACAGGAGTGGTTGCAAACCCGATCGGGGTTTGAACCACTAGATACAGTGACACTTAGGACTAGGAAACCCGAACGTCGGGTCTCCTAAGTCCACCGACGCCACGGAAACCAACACAGAGGAGTCCAGGAGCATCAGCATTAATGCTCCTTAATGCTACGGTACAGGGACTGATCGCGATTGACCGCGATCGCTTTAATTTATTAGAAGCCTATATAAGCACGGTAGAATCTCCATGTACAGTAGATTCTACCTCGTCTAATCTCAGGCTTCTACCTTGGCTTGACATAGGCATTGTCTCCACCCTGCCCCGCTTCCTCCACACTGTACTACGGGTTGTATCCACGCCCCGGGTTGTATACCTGAGTGGATATCACACCCTCTTCGACTCGTTCCGGGTTCCGCCTCGCATCCCGACCTACGACATACGGCCTCCTAGAGAGGACGCCGTACGACTGGTCCTACTGCTCGGGGAACACACGAGCTACTAGCGTCTATCGGTTTTATCCTGGTTGGGGTTCTCATCGGGTTACTCGCTGTTTAGCCGACCCAGAGGCCGTTGCTGACACGCTAGCTGGACACTTATAGTGTCTATTGCCAATACAAAGTGGAAACGTTCCTGTTCTTGGTTAAGGAATAGGTCAGCGGCTTAAGGACTGCCTTGTCGCTTGAGGATTGAAGTCCCTTTGTTGTTAGCCTCAGTAGTCTTTGGGTACCCCATTGCGAGGATTTTCACAAACCTACATACTCTGCCCTGGTGCCCTCAATCTAGCGATCCAGCCACCTTGTATCCAACCCATAAACCCCTGCCCATCCCAGGTGCTAGCGGTATTGTTGTTGGCAGCTGCGTAGTGCTAGCGTGTTGTTGAACAACTTTGTTGAAGTCTAGCAGTCGAATTGTGTTTGTTCCAAACCCGCTGGTCACATACTACGGCCCGGACCCGAACTCACAAAGAGAAGCACTTACATCTTTGGAGGAATAGATTGTTGTAGTGGTGGTTTTGTGGTTGTTTTGTGCAAGCACGAATCTAAGCTATTTCTAGTCGTATATCAAGTGCACCGTTTCACCGTAACTGTAACTGTACCGTACAAGGCTATGAGAGAGTGAATACGGTTACAATTACGGCCGGTTAGGACCCGTAAATACCCGTAATTCTTATGGTCGTAACCGTATACAGTACGGTGGGGATCCCTATCATTGATTATCATTTCAGCTGACCTCGAGAATTAGCACCCAATGACATTGTCTCAATACTAGTTGGGTTCCTGGGACAGGCCCTTGAGCCTTCGTTTTAACAGAGACACAGAAGAACCTATTGAAGGACAATAAGCCGAACTACGGTGTACCAAACATTCATCCCCATCTCATATTGTTCATCCTGACCATACTAGTCACTAGGCTACTCAATGTTTCGCAGCACAAGTTGTCCAAAACAATGCGCTCAAGCACACGCACACCGCCGCCCTCAAAGTTCTCTCATCAAAGGAACAGGAGCTCTGCAAACTTCTCGGGGATGCATTGGATGAAAGTTGTGAGTTAAGGAATATACAATAACACAAGAGACTCGACCACAGCTACCGCCCTGGAGTGCACAAGCATTACCACCGATATACCTCTGGATCTTTACCAAATTTTAGAGGGTTATTGGCGAGCAACCATAGGTATTTAAAGGTCGGGAGTAAACAGGAACGCAACACACCCGAGGTAGATTTGCACCTATTTGCTCCGAAGGGTACATATGTCTTGGTGGGTCAGATGCACGAAGATCTTGTGGTTATGAGGAGGGAGTTGGAGGAGCTCAAGGAACGGCTTGCAGAGGAGCAACAGGGAAGAGAAAAGTGAGAAAGGAGGCAACTGGGGATGCATGAGCAAGGAAATGGCACTTTTTTTCATATTTCTTATTTGAACTCGGCATCACTTTGTGTAGCATCTAGCAGCAAGGAAGCTGAGGAAGGAGGGATGGGAAGATGATGGGAAATGCGAGGTTTGATGGGGCACACAGCAGGGTTGCAAGGCAGGATTGGGTAGGATGAGAAGGAGCGGGTGGGGGAGAGAATGTGAGATGGGTGAGATGAGAGCACAGATGGAAGGGGATGAGATTGGAGAGAGTTGATGTCTGTGCACTTGGGCGGTGTCATTCCAACCAAGTAGTGAGTAAGGGCATGGAGGGGGAGTGTGCATGGTGGATTTCGATGTGGAGGGACGGGGTGTGGACCCAGTGGGGAGAGAAGAAGTAAAAGGTTTTTACTCATGCAAGCACTATTAACACACTGGATGCATATGTGTGTCCCTTCCCTGAACTGACTTGCTGTTCTCTAATGGTAGTCAAAAATAGTGCACAGTGGAATTGTGATGTGATGGAGGCTAGACGATACGACGCAGGCACGCAGTGCGCAGTAGCCTGCGTTGATGGTTAGACGCGAAAGACAGAGGTGTAGACGGTGAACGTACACAGTTGTTGGGCCCAGGGGCTGGCACAGACTTTGCAGGTGACAGAGACACCACGTACACGCAGTTGGACGGGCTGGATGTTGGATTCATCATCTGTGTCATCTGGAGGAATTGACTCTGGAACAGGTGTAGTGTCTGGGGTTGAGCCATCCATTGGGTCATCAATATCTGCTGCTGGTGTGCCTGTGGGGGTGTCTTAATCCTCATATTCATCTTCCTCAGACTGTGTAGCCTGAAGATACTGTTCCCTCCACTTGTTGAATTCATCAGGGTCAAAATTTGTCTCTTCATCACATACTTCTTGCGCATCTGTCTCTCCACCAGCTTCAGATATATCATCATCAGTCCAAAGATTTTCTACTGCATCAAGCTCTGCAAGATTTTTCATCCACTGACCATCCCACCCTATCTCCCAAAGTACCTGCAATTGGTGTTCAAGGACACCTTGGAGCCAGTTGTGCATGAAGCCCAGTATGGTGTCATTTACAGGATCACAGTACCAGAGAATATGTGCAGAGCACCATTGGACCCCATTCTTCCTTTGCAGCTCAACTCTTTTCTTTGGTTGGTTGTCTGAGCCATGCTTTTGCCTGTTTAACCACAATGGCAGCTATCTGCATTGGGCCATGCCCAGTAGTCCAGTCGACCCTTTTCTTCACTTGTGAGAAGACAGAATGAGCAAAACATTGTTGCTGAGTACGAAAAAAAAATCTGCCTGCTTCTCTTGCTGCTGGAAGATCTGCTACAAGTGGAATAATCTGTGCTATAGCTTTCATCCCTTCTGGGTGGGAATACGTGTTTATGGTCTTTCCTGAGAAATCATACAAAAGAACCATTGAACAATGTGCTCTGAAGTAAACCCAAACAACTCAATTATCACCCAAATATAACCCAAGTCTTTCTGAAATAAGCAGTGAAACCCACAGAATAAGACAAGAATCAGAAATAGGCTGATCAGAGAGCACAAGAGCTGAGATTCAGACGAGCGATAGTCCCTTGACAGGTCCTAACAATAGGTTGAAGGGAAGGTATAGATTCTCCTAGGAAGATGAACCTTCACAAGATATCACCAAGAGTTGACCTGAGTGATAATTGAGCAATGGAAATAAGATGTTTAAAAGCTTCGCAGCTTATGAGACAGCAAGTGTTGTGTGTGGTTGTGGTGGTGACATCTGATGATGTGCAGGAGACCTCGAAGAGGTTGACAATAAGCAATTCCCAGATACAAGCTCCGAAAGCTTATTTCCCAGATGGCTCTGAGACAATGAACAATGGCAATGACAATGAACAATGTACAATGTTGATGAACAATGAACAATGGTGATGACAATGAACAATGACAATGATGATAAACAATTTGATTTCCAGACGCTAGATAGCCTCAATCATGTCCAAGACATTTCCAATAACCAAATCCTTATTTCCAACTCAGGTTTCCCAATGTTAAAGTTCAATGACAATACACACTGTGCCAACCCCAGAAATAGCCCAATCACAAGCATTCAGCCTACTAATACATGGGTAATTCTGTACCCTACTTCAAACAATGTCCTGATTACTCATACAAACTCCAAAATCATAGGCAAGTCCAAAAATGAAGTAGAAATTAGTAAAGTCGCCCGACTTCCCCCTTCCTAGCTGTTTATCTGTCAGAAGGCTTCCCATGAGTGTATTGCCATTGGCCAGTGTACAGGTCAATCCTGATGTCCAACTGTGCGGTGTTAGTCACCCTAGGGGTTTGAAAACCCTCAGTCTCTTAGCTGACTGATATCGTGTCATTCGCCTTATTTCCTGTCGTCCCAGGTCCTCTCCGGTCACTCCTTACCATCAAGCTGTGTTCCCCTGGCCTCCAGCTCCTCGTAGATACCTATAATGAGACTCTTCCCAGAATGGGCTTTTATTTCCCCAACTCTCCTTACTCAGAATAAGAACAATCCCATTAGATTGCCTTAGCCAACCTTTGCTTATTCTGGAGCTTGATTGGAATATACATCCCTGGGCCCCTAACATCTATCACATGGAAGGCACATGGCTTATTGGTAATAAGGCTATTCTGCATGCCCCGTTCCAAGTATGTCTGGCCTATTCCATCATGTGGGAATAAGACCAGAAATAGTCCCTTAAGAGGTTTGTGGGCTACAGTGCCAGACAATCAAAGCCAACAAATTGATGGGCCATTTTTTGTGGGTCCAGGAAAGTAACCAATAAGCTTCTAACTAATGAAAGATGTATATTTACTTCCAAATGGTTCATATTGTACAAGCCAATTCCCTATAAATTCAATTTTGAATTTTGAGGCCTGAAAATTTGGCCAAACACCTAAAAACACCCCAAAATTCATGAAAAAATTGCAATCAACTCCTTTTCACAAGCACTTTCTGAATCTGTTAAAATTAAGGAAATTCAACAAGCCGCTCTTTCAAAAAAAAAATCACTTTCCTTTTTGGGATGGCAGGTGGGCCAGACAACCGATAATTAGATCACATGGTCATGCAGCATGGATTTGGTGTGGATGCCTTGAGGCACAACTTGCGCCCAACCCTTCTTCACTTTGTTCCCCATCTCCCGCCCATACTATGCCCTCCAAACAAGGCTGTGGCTGTCCAACAAGATCAAATTAAACTTATCTGGCCTCTGTAACCAGAAACCTTGCTCTCCAACCCCTGACCCAGAACCTTCCCAACCTCGGACCCAGAATACAGCCCAGACTGGCCCAGTGACCTCGTTGATGAAAGTGAAGATGAATCTGAGGCTGAGGAAATTGATTTGGCTAATGTGGATGGAATGAAGTCCAAGCTAGGATCTGACATTGATGTTGATTCAGATGTTGAGGTGGAGGAAGAAGACCAAACCTTTTCCTTAGCTACAGAGTTTCTCAAAGATGATGTGCTCCTTGAACAGCTACTTTCACAGGCAGAAAAGCATGGTAATGATGCAGATGAAGAGGAATGGGTACCACCTAGAGTTTCATATACATAGTAGCTGTTCACACCATCGTGCAAACAAGAATACTCTCTGATTAAAGCACTGTATTGATCCACGGTAGATTTGGGGATATCCAAACAATGCAACACAAGAGCAAAGGAACATTGATCATTTGTGCAACGCCATGGCAAGTATTGGTCACACATCAATCAAACACCATGAACCCACACCCATGGTGCCTGCCCACAGTGTCTTTGAATGATTTGAGAGTTGAAGTCACAGGCAGCCTTGGTGTTACTTAGTTGAACTGGTTACTGTATTAGGACAAATGAGCCCCTGGCTCGAGTGCAAGACTGTCAAACCATACACACTGTTCAAAGTAAAGGATTGACCTAGGTAAATACACCTGCTGAAACATTGTGGGTTTTTTGCCATTGGTCCGGAAAATACTCCAGACCAATGGCAGAAATCCTGCAATGTTTCAGCAGGTGTCTTTACCTAGGTCAATCCTTTGCCTTGAACAGTGTGATATTTTGTCTCACACTAAGTGATGTCATTTACAAAACTGGCAATGCCAGTTCTCCATTGAAAAACAACAATCAAAATTGTTTATATTTACAAAGATCAAGTTGCTCTTGCTATTACAAACTTTGCAAAGAGTTGTCCTGTGCAAAGATTGGATAACTAAATATCACTGTAAAATTATTATTACTTACAAATTCCTCATGCTGTGCTTGCAGTTCTTTTGCCTCTTGGTACTTTCCAAGCTTGTGGTATGTGGTAGCCAAATTTGCCATGGCATGCAATGTGTCTGGATGGTCAGCACCAAACAGTTGTTTTCGTTTCTCTAGGACAGTGACATCAAGAGGCTCAGCTTCTTGGTATCTTCCAAGCCAGCGGTATGTGGCAGCCAAATTTGCCATGGCATGCAATGTGTCTGGATGGTCTGCACCAAACAGTTGTTTCCGTTTCTCTAGGACAGTGACCTCAAGAGGCTCAGCTTCTTGGTATCTTCCAAGCCAGTGGTATGTGGCAGCCAAATTTGCCATGGCATGCAATGTGTCTGGATGGTCTGCACCAAACAGTTGTTTCCGTTTCTCTAGGACAGTGACCTCAAGAGGCTCAGCTTCTTGGTATCTTCCAAGCTGGCGGTATGTGGCAGCCAAATTTGCCATGGCATGCAATGTACCTGGATGGTCTGCACCAAACAGTTGTTTCCGTTTCTCTAGGACAGTGACCTCAAGAGGCTCAGCTTCTTGGTATCTTCCAAGCTGGCGGTATGTGGCAGCCAAATTTGCTATGGCATTCAATGTGTCTGGATGGTCTGCACCAAACAGTTGTTTCCGTTTCTCTAGGACAGTGACATCAAGAGGCTCAGCTTCTGGTATCTTCCAAGCTGGCGGTATGTGGCAGCCAAATTTGCCATGGCATTCAATGTGTCTGGATGGTCTGCACCAAACAGTTGTTTCCGTTTCTCTAGGACAGTGACATCAAGAGGCTCAGCTTCTTGGTATCTTCCAAGCCAGTGGTATGTGGCAGCCAAATTTGCCATGGCATGCAATGTGTCTGGATGGTCTGCACCAAACAGTTGTTTCCGTTTCTCTAGGACAGTGACCTCAAGAGGCTCAGCTTCTTGGTATCTTCCAAGCCAGCGGTATGTGGCAGCCAAATTTGCCATGGCATGCAATGTGTCTGGATGGTCTGCACCAAACAGTTGTTTCCGTTTCTCTAGGACAGTGACCTCAAGAGGCTCAGCTTCTTGGTATCTTCCAAGCCAGCGGTATGTGGCAGCCAAATTTGCCATGGCATGCAATGTGTCTGGATGGTCTGCACCAAACAGTTGTTTCCGTTTCTCTAGGACAGTGACCTCAAGAGGCTCAGCTTCTTGGTATCTTCCAAGCTGGCGGTATGTGGCAGCCAAATTTGCCATGGCATGCAATGTGTCTGGATGGTCTGCACCAAACAGTTGTTTCCGTTTTCTCTAGGACAGTGACCTCAAGAGGCTCAGCTTCTTGGTATCTTCCAAGCCAGCGGTATGTGGCAGCCAAATTTGCCATGACATGCAATGTGTCTGGATGGTCTGCACCAAACAGTTGTTTCCGTTTCTCTAGGACAGTGACATCAAGAGGCTCAGCTTCTTGGTATCTTCCAAGCTGGCGGTATGTGGCAGCCAAATTTGCCATGGCATGCAATGTGTCTGGATGGTCTGCACCAAACAGTTGTTTCCGTTTCTCTAGGACAGTGACATCAAGAGGCTCAAGTTCTTGGTATCTTCCAAGCTGGTGGTATGTGGCAGCCAAATTTGCCATGGCATGCAATGTGTCTGGATGGTCTGCACCAAAGAGTTGTTTCTGCTTTTCTAAGACAGTGAATGCCAGAAACTCCGCCTCTTTGTATCTACCTGAATCAAAGTATATCTGAGCATATTTGGTGTGGAACACTGGCTTCATAGTTGCTGGATCCTGGACAAGGGAGTCCACATGTGCAATCAACCCAGTTCTAAACAGCAGATCATCAGCAGTAAACCTGACTGACATTCCCAAAATGTCTATCATGCACTCTCGAACTTTGTGCTCATTGGTGAGAGTATTACGACACCACAACTGGACAAGTGGATGAATTGAAAGTATGCTCCCAGCATGTCTATTAAGCAGAGAATATCCTGCAATTTCAGCAATTATATCCATGAAAGCCTGCTGGTCCCAGTTGGCTGACATTGACAAGAAACTCTGAAGGAAGGCTCTAGCTTGATACAGATTTTGAGCATCTGCAGCGTCATCAATTGTCCATTCTGCAGCCTTTTGGAAGATTGCCTCTGGGATGTTGTTGTAATGAAGCAATGAGCACATTTGTAGAAGCTCTGCTGCTAGTGGGCTCAGCTGTTTAAAGCTAATTTCCCAAGTTGTATATACAGTCCATTCATAATTGTCATGGGACTGTTCAGGATGCTGTTTGAGCAGTCTCACATGATTCTCCTTGTACAGAGAGAGATACTGATCAAGACAATTGAATTTTGAAATATAAGCACCTGCTTGAACAATTGCAAGAGGCAGATAGCACAGTTCCTAAGCATATTTGATCAGCACATTTGCAACCAAGGGCTATGGGGATAAAATACCTTCACAATTTCTGATGCTCTTTCAGCAGTTTCAACAGTGTTATCCTCGACTGCACTCAATAGCAGCAGATCTATTGCATCAGTCTCCTTCATGTTCCCAACTTTTGATTGGGACTTAGGTCCATGAACAGCCAGCTGTGGGTTTCGGGAGGTGATAATGATATTTCCGTGGGTGCATTGGGGGAGAAAAACGGAAAGAGATTGACATTTGGATCATCTGCATTGTCAAACAACAACATCCACTCTTCCGTGATAGTGATCAGCCATAATAAGGCATCTTGCAGGCTGTTTCCAATTTTATTTGCAATAGCTATATCCTTGAAGGATGTGTCCAGAGCTTGCAAAGACCCAGCATTGATAAAGAACTGTTTTGTGAATCTGAATATGACAATTAGCAGGAATTGAATTAAATTTTGGTTCAAATACCGAGGAGTTGGATGCTGGTTAGTTATATCCAGGAATTTCAGAGCTAGTTGTGTTTTTCCAGAGCCACCCAGACCATGGAGAACATATACATGTCTCTTTCCAATGTCCTTTGAAAAGTAATCATCCATTTTTGCAAGAATGGCTTGCCTGCCCTGAAATATTTGGGAGGGGGGTGGACATCTGGCAAGAGCAGCCACTTGAGATGGGCCAATTTCAATGGCAATTGGCATGGGAGCTGAAAACAATTTAACCATATATCTGACATCAACTTAGGAACCTTTACCAAGACTACTAGTAGAAACCTTTCCAGTCTTCTCTGAAAGACTCTTTGCTGCATCTGCAAGTTGATTTGTGATTGGCTGAGATTGCATGTATTGCCTTGTATTTGCAGCTACATCCCCGAGTCTCTCCCATTCATTCAGCTGGATAGTCTGCATTCCTCGCTCAACATTGAAGCGAAAGTAGAGGTTTGCAATTCCATCAAAATGATGTGCCAAGGACTGATGTTCCTTTTCACAGTCTGTGGCTATTTCTTGGATAGCCTTCACAACATCCAATGGAAGGAACGATTCAGCAGAGATGGTCTAGGAATGCTAATGGTGTGAGGCTGCCCAGTGCCGAGGCTGATAATACATGCAATCTGGTGATGAGGAAACAAAATCTTGGCCTCTGATAACAGAGAAGCTGTAGGGTTGTTGTGACCAATGCCACCATCCACAAATGCCTCCTCTATGCCAGAAAGTCCAATTTTGATCTGTTTGAAAAATGTCGGAGCAGCAGTGGTGGCTCGTCCTGCCTGCCAAATTGTACAATCCATTGCTGGGTAATTAAGAGTGTTGTATGTGCGAAACAGAACCGGTAGAGACATATTTGCTGCATTCATTGCACATACAAACCTAAATATGTGTTTCACTATTAGCTGGTCAATGATGTGATATTGGAAACACACATTTTGCATGCATTGTCTTGAATGTCTTCCAATCTGTCCTCTGGGTTGTGAGAAGCCGAATATGTTTTCACAATCTGTTTCATAGCTTTCTCCAATTTTGAGGGCCTTGAACTTTCCATTACTCCTGTGGAACTTGACATCTGAGAAGACTTCCTTGGCGAGCTGACCATAGGCTTTCTTGGAGTCTTCAACACTCATTTGGAGACGACCCTAACATCAAGGCAATCAAACTGGTGTGATGTGAGAATTGTGTGTGTATATCTTTTTTAGCAGAGGACATACCCGCCTGTACTTGTTCCCCCAATTAGATCGAAATAATCGCAAGGATGGGGAATGTCAGGAAGATTTTCAGCAACCTTGAGTTTGTACATGAGATGTTCAAGGATGAGAAGCATAGATAGGCCACGGATACCCCCGCCATCTGTATCTCAAATTAGATCATTGTTCTGTGACTATGTAGTATGCATCACTTGCCGAGTGAGAGTAGGCGTAGTCCTGGGGTTTGAGGGTCGGCCATGGCAAGAAAGAGAGGGTTCTATCGGTGGTTGTCAAGGCAAAGAGCGGCAAAGCTGTGTGACAGCAGCTTGCAAGCGTGTGAGATCACACGTCAATCGATCTTCTCATGCACCTTGTTGATCGGGCAGCTTTCGCGCACCGGTCCATTAAATGAACGACAATTGTACTCTATCTAAACGATGCTCCTGCCTGAGACGGTAGAAAGCCAAACGCGGACGCAATGAATTGAAGCCCGAGCCCAACTGTTATTCCCCGAACTGATCCCATTCCGACGTAAGTGTCGACATCTCGATGAGGCTTTCCGTGGTAGCATCGCGCCGTGGTACGGGCAATGAGGGCATGGAAGGCGAGGGCGCGTCGAGGATGCTATGCGCTGGGTCCAGCGAAAGGAGCTCTCCGTGAAGATAACGGAACGGGCCGGCGATTTAGGTCCATTAATGCGTGTGCAGAAAAACCGGATGGTCACAAATTCATCATGCTGCCGCAGCAACTCCGACGACCACAACGTACGTCGGCTCTCCACGTCCGCCGCGCTGGGCATGGGCACCCCGATCCGAAGCATCCGACGTGCACTGCTCGTCTCCGTCTCCGTGCCCCCTCGCGCCCGCCGCCAAATCGCGAGCCCGAAACACCAGATGCATCGAAAGCAAAAAAAAAAGCCGCACTCACCTATTCCATGCCACACCTAGTCTTCCCCGCCTTCGTGCGCTCGCCCGGGACCGTCGTTCTCCAAGCAAGCTAAAAGAAATCGTCAGCAAGTACATCACCCGCCCGAGTCGAAAGGAGGGAACGCACGCACATGCCCCCTACGTCCTCCTCTCACCTGGATCTATTTCGGCCGACCTCAGGGCTGTGACAGGTGTGCGGAGGAGCGGCGCCCTACCCGGAGGCAAGACTACCCACCGACCGTACAATCGCGCGCGTCTCTTCCATACATCTCGCTAGCCCCCGAGTATACCGATACGGACAGCGGCGCGAGGTTACTCTAGGTGCGCCGCGTCCGTCCGCCTGTCTTCCCCTTCCCTCCTGATCTCCCTCGGCAGCGCTGCAATTTCTACGGACGGAGAGGTAGGCTGGAAAGCACAGAGGGGAACGGCGAGGGACTGTGGGTGCGTCTGGGCTTGTATCATATCGTGAAAGCGGGGTGGGTGCACTTAGGATAGCCACGCAGGCAAGCCCGCCCATCCGGTACGTGCGTACAGGGACCCAGCACGGCTCGGAGTGCGCGCGGCTGGCGCCGTGGTTCTTTCGCTGCCGTGGCGATTGCATGCGCTGTAGAGTGGGAGGAAAGAGAAGAGAGATGCAGCCAGGAATAGCTGGGTGTGGAAGGCAGCCGAAGTCGCGGGGCGGAGCAGGGAGGGCGAAGGTTGGACGAAGCGGGAGGGCGGGGGCCGGAGTAACTTCATGGTCGTTGCCCGGCACAGCTGATATCCATGTATATGTAGACAAAGGAAGGGATCCTGTAAGTGGGCATCAGTACGTTCATGACCACTCTCACCCACGAAGAGAAACAGAAGGAAGGAGCGCGCCGGCGGTTGCACTCGGGATCGGGGCAGGAGCGAGGGGAGAAAGACACACACCGTATTAACCTTTACCTCCGTCTCTACGACACCCAATCCCCGAAGTCCTCATCTCGCGCTTGACCTCCCGTGGCGCCGCGGCCTGCTCATGCGCGGCACGGGATGATATGGGGTGGGATGGGGTGCCTACGACGAGTTGCAGTATACAGCGACGCGAAGGATAGGGTGCGACACCTACGGGCGCGCAAAAAGGCCCACGCCGCATAGAAGTGACTCCCGCCCGCCCGTCCACCTGCGCTAATCATCCCCCTTTCACGCCCCCTGGTCTTTCCCCGCGAGCAAACCCGCCTAAGCTGCGCTATCAAATGTAGTCAGGGCCGGAAGGAACGCAGATAAATGGAGGGGGGCGACGTACGTGCAAACGGAGTACATACTAGTCGCCCTTCATTACTACTAGTAGCCTTACCGGAGGATGGTGTCGCGGTCGAGGTAGCTCGGAGTCTGGTACGATGTTGAGGTAATGTTTTGGACCACGGAGAAGGAGTACGAGCGGCAGGAGGAAGATTCGTAGGGAAGGAAGATTCGGTTGTGGGACTTTGCGATGTATCAAGTAGGAAGGTAGAGATCATAGAGGGCATCGTGGTCATCGCAGTCGTCCCAGAGATGGAGCGCTGCTGCATCCTGAGTCGCAATGCGCACACCGGATGGAGTTTCTTCACAGCGTATTGCACAGTAACGAATCAAGAGCTATGCATAGAGGGGCATCGACGGACAGCCAGCAGGGCCAACAGACTTCTGTTGCGTTGTTGTCTTCGTGCTTGACTGCAAGGCGCCAGCACGCGTGGGTCTTGTCCCAGCGCGCAGAGAGTGCGCAAATGTCCAGATACAACTTGAAGAGGCACTCGATCGTAAAGCTTAAGAAACAATTTGGTGGAATAGTTCTAGGATTGATATCATTGGCGTACAGAGGACCAGACACGCGCGCTCTTGGGTTGATGGGATCAGTGCGCTGTTTATTCGAACGACCGACGACACGAACTGGATGCAGCTTTTGGCTCAACAACTCTTCTGACTGGACTGTGAAATGTTTTGTTTAACTGGAAGATGGCGCTTCTGCGTATTTCCAAGTTCATTTGGACATCTTTCTACGCTCTGGAGTCTGGACGGATGTGCTTCAGAGAAGTTCAGACGACGCTGTGCGACTTTTTGCAGCTGTGCCAGCCTGACCTTGAGCCTGACCCGGAGCGAGCAAGCGTACAACTCGATCTGTGGCATCGTGCTCGACGCACATGAGGTTGAACGGTTTGCCTAGCGTCGCTGCCACTGGTGGACTCCCTGGACTCGGAGTCGGCGGTCTCCCTTCCCGCTTCGCCCGACCAATCTGGCGGTTTGACCGCCGCATGAGGCACGTCTGTCTGGAGAAACTCGAGGTGTGGTACGTGCTCTCTGAGTCTCTCACTTCCCTTTTTTTCACGTTCGCTTACTCACGACCCGCCGCATTTCAGTACCAGCGCGTGTCGAGTCAGTGATTAAGGCGTAGTGGACTCAGACGAGGCATGGCGCGCGCTGCAGGCTTGTGTCTTTTTCTTGCCTCAGCCCTCTTCTTTTCGATTGGGTCGTCGATTCTGCGCACTCGCCGCAAATGAGCCGACTGCTATCGGCGCGCGCCGGGGCGTCTTGCTCCCGCTCCCACACTTCCCTCTTTACGGCCGACGGGCACCCGTCGAGGGCGAGAATGCCTTCGACACGTATGGTCGCTCCTGTGCCTGACCCGTCGTATCGCGGCTGAAGACATTGGCGGCCCGCTGCTACGTGGTGCATACGCGCGCGCAGTGCTGTTGTCGAGGGAGTCGAGATATGGTTCTGCTGGACGCAGCAGCGCGGGGAGCGCACAAGCGAGGGGTGGTCATCTGGCCGCTATTGCCATCATATCTCTTTCGTCTTGCGCGATGAGGATGGGTGGACAGGGTGGATAGGATGCGTCGTGCGCAAAGCGACTTAGTGTCATAGACCTCCGCCTTTGTGCTTGATTTTCATGGGGCGGGGCAGTCGGGGATAGTGGGATACTGGGTGGACGTTTTGTCTTCTTTTCTTCTGCGCAGGGTTACGGGGAAAAGAGGGAGAGCTGCGTGAAGGAGGAGGGGGGATATTCGGGGTGCGCCATCGCGTGTGGGATGGGGTGTGGCTTTGCGCGCGCTGATCCTGGATTCTGGATGGTGGATATGCGATCGGAGCGCCGCGCTTTACGATTTCGCGCTCGTCTCTCCCCTTTCTTTCTTCCCAATCCTCATGCACATGCACGGCCGCATCCTGCCTTCCGCTCGCTTTCATTCACCGACCGCGCCGCGCTCGCTTTCATGCACGGGGTGGATGGAGGACGGAGTAAATGAAGAGCGAGCGAGAAGTGGATGAATAGAGAGAGCCCAGGACGTGGAGGAGATGCAACGAGAATGCACGCGCGCCCCCTGCTCCGGCGCTCCTCTCTCTACCTTCTCTTTCTCTCCCCCATGCATGGCAAGCATGTTTCCAGTGTCGGCGCCAACTCGCGTAGACTGGCGGCGTTGCAGAGGAGAGGGGCGTTCGTCAGCTCGGGCACTCAGTTTTTTTTGCGGGACGTCTTATCTCGATTACGCTTCCCTCTTCCGGTTTGCGCAATGATAAGCCCAACAGACGTCGCCGGCTCACCGCTGCTTCCACCGAGGTTACCCGGGACCAGCCCCGTTTTCTTCGCGTACGTATACATCCGTCTTCAGGTTCACGACTATTTTAAAACTTTTGTAGGGTTTTTCGCGACCGTCTGTCTGTATATGCGAGTGGTCCGTGAGACACAACAGACGGAAAGAAAATATTGTCCTCGTCCAAGCATGAAATAAGCAGAGTCTTCAAGGCGCCTCGTTGCAAACCGAATCCGCAGGCGCGAATGCACCTTAAACTTCACAAGCCATCTTCTCCACACACCAGTCCGTCCATTCCTCCTCTTTCCACCTCAGCCTCCTTGACGTCGGTCTCAAGCTCGACCTTCCCCCGCTCCTCCTCCCTCATCGCCGCCGTGATGCCCAGGTCGCCCCATCGAGGGATTGGAAGTTCGGCGCGCCAGCCATCGGAGCAGGGAACAGCACGCGCGGAGACAGCACCTGCGCCCATCCCGCCTACGAGGCGCCCGACGGCGTGGACCGCGGCGCCAGCGCGAGTATCGACCGAACAGACGTGCTGCTGGGATGCTCGTTCGTGCAGCGAGGCGAGCGGGATGGGGGTGGCGGGGACGGCGCATTTGCTAGATCTCGGTCGGGATATATGCGCGGGTATATTCCCTGCTCGTACCGCCCGTGCATACGAGCGCTTGCGGGCGCCGGGGACCGGCCGCGGGATGATGCTGTCCTGCCCGCCTCGACTCCATTCGACTCTGCTCAATCCCCTCCAACTCAGGCACCCCCTCCTCATCACGTCGCATCGACTCGACCCGATCTACTTGCTCCCTGTCCTTCGCTACGCCGCATCCATGCTGCAAGACACTTCAGGAACGCCTGGACTCATCCCGCAATCCACTCGGCAACGCTTCGCGTAGCGTCTAGCAGCGAGGAAGCTGGGGGAGGAGGGAGGGGGGGAGGGGGGATGGGAAGGAGGTGATGGGAATGCGAGAGTGATAGGCGCGCGGGTCGGGGTTGCAAGCAGGATTGGGTAGGATGAGAAGGAGCGGGTGGGAGGAATGCGAGATGGGTGAGATGAGCACGGATGGAAGGGGATGAGATTGGGGAGAGAGTCGATGCCTGTGCACTTGGGCGGGGGGCCGTTCCGACCTGAGTAGTGAGTAAGGGGCGCGGAGAGGGGCGTGCGTGGTGGATGTCGACGGCGGAGGGACGGGGTGTGGACTCAGCGGGGAGAGAGAAGTAAAAGGTTTTTTAATTTTTAATTTTTATTCATGCAAGCGCTACTTACACGCTGTATGCGTATGTGCGTCCCTTCGCCTCTTTCCCTCCCCCTAACTGACTTGTTCTCTAATGGTAGTCAAAAAACGGCGCACGGTGGAATTGCGACACGATGGAGGCTGGACGATACAGCCAGGCGCGCAGGTGCGCAGTCGCCTGGGTCGATGGTTTAGACGCGCGAAGGGCAGAGGTGTAGACGGTGGACGTACACAGTTTTGGGCGCGGGGTTGGCGCAGACTTTGCGGGCACCACGTACGTCGCGGTCGGGAGGTTTTATTTGACTGGACTTCGACTGTCCATCAAATCTCCCTATCCCTTCCTTTTACCTCCATCTTCGTTGGTTCTCGCTCTCTTTTGTTCGCTTGTAGGACGGGTCGTCGTCGGACACACAGCTGGAGGAACCCTTTGTATGGCCTGGTGCGTTTCTCGTTTCTTTCTTCCGCTAAACAAAGGATTTGACAGGGCACAATAGTAGATAACCCGGACATTCCACCGAATCTTCTTCGTCGACAATGGACCAGAAGAAAGCCCCCCCCAATTAGCGCCACCATCTCTTTCCTTCATTACACCCCTCACCAGGGCCGTCACCCGCCGGTTTGCGGGGCAACAAGCGACGGCTCGTCCGTTCTGCCTTCGCCCGCGCCGACTCGCTCTCATTTCAGACGGATGTTGTAGAAGGCGGAAACACTCCGCCAAAGGACAAGGCGACAGCAGCTCTGGACCCACAACGTACGTTATTTCATTTCGAGTATGTCTCAGAATATAATCTGACTGGTAAGAAGCAACCCTCAAAACATCCAATTCCGCATCCTCGTCCCCCGCACCTTCCTCCCTACCGTCAGAAACGTGCAAAGGTCGCCCATGACCCCGACCATCTCCCACCGTGGCCAGCATCCCGCACGGGCCGTATGTCCGTCGCAAAACATGGGCTCCACCCCCCCCACCAGCACTCACAACACGCCGGCGATCCCAAGAGTTGTGACAATGTAGTACGCGGCCATCGCGCATGTCTCAGGTTTTATCCCAATCTCTGCGTCGTCTCCCAGCACGCGCCGTCCGTCAGCGCTCTGTGGATGGCCATGGCGTACCACATGCAAAACCCACCCAGGCCGGCGCGCACACAGCCGACGGAGTGGGGACTCACACAGCCGACGCGACGGCGGCGGAACACGTGGCTCTTCTTCGCCGGCTTCGTGCTCTTCCGCTGTGGTGGGTCGCGGCGTTCGGCGTGCCCATACCGCAGACGCGGCGGCTTGGCGACGAAGAGGAGGGGGACGAGAAGGGGAAGGGACGGGCGCAGGTCGTGCTGGATGACCCGTAGTGGAATTCGGTATGTCGTTCCCTCTCTGTCGTTCCCTCTCTGCTCGTGATGTGAGGATGTGTGTGGATGCAGATGCGAGGTCGTGGCGGAGACGGTGTCGAATCATGGCCGGCGTCTCGCTGGTTACATGCGTGCCCTTCATCATTCTGCTTGCGGTCTCCTGTCCCGGCGGTCATCCATCCGTTCGTCCTTTTCATCGTGCCGTCTTATGCTCTCGCACCCTCGGCGTTATCTATGTTATGTAGGACTCTTCCAATTTGCTTTGCGCATGTCGATGTTCTCTGCAGCCCGTAGCACCTCCTCACCCACCGCCCTCCTTCTCTAGAAAATCGAAATAGCTCCTACTGTCGCTCGCTCCACCTAGCCGTTCTTTCTCGTAGTATCACCTACCTATCGTGTCACTGTACCCTGACGAGCCCCCAAAAAAATGTGAAAACATCCTCGAGGAGCTGAAGATTTCGTCCTAAGGTACCTTCGGCACGAGTTACATTTTCCATTCGCGGAGCGCGCCGCTATCCAAGTGTAGTAAGATTTCATGTCGCGACAGGCCCCGGGAAGCTCCAGCAAAGGCTTGTCCGAAAAATTCGGGATTTCGCCTCAAAAACCTTATGTCGAAGAGGGTCTGGGGCCTCACTTAAATCGGACAGGGGTCGTCTCTAGGATACGTGATCCTGAACGACTATCTTCAGAAAATCACGAAGGTTCACAAACAGTACGTTAGTACTTTTTGTGCTCTAGATGTGCAAGAATGCCGTCAAAAGCGTGACGAGATTTGAAATCAAGCTGACGTGGTATAAAGCCTGTGGTCAGAGGAATTACGAGCCGCCGCGAGGAGTCGACCGAAGGTCGACGAGAGTGGCGTCTTCCTGGACCACTCTTGTAATTACAAAATGTGTCCAGACAGGGATTG
>JARKIC010001684.1:0-102461 GCA_029378375.1 Mycena olivaceomarginata | reverse complement strand
GTGCTCAGTTGGATGGCCAGGCCCAGGGTCGTTTCTGTTTCTATCGAAAATCTTATGCCACTAGGGACAATTTTCCATCTGAATTCTCCGCGAAAAGCCTCCAGAATTGCTGATCCCCTTGGCTTTGATGCGGCAAATTTGGATATACATCTCAAGCATGGCGGAGAAGTCTTGCCCGGCTCCTGGATCCGGTACTTCAGCTTGCAGACTGATTACTTTCTGCCCCTCATTTTCTTTTATTTTCCAGGTTTGATTCCAACAGGGCACAGTATCCTGAATTTAAGTTATCGGCATATACTAGCCCAAACGTCATTAACAAGTTCTGGATGACACAAGCGAACCCCATTTTTGCTCAGCTCGAGACAACCTCAAAATTTAAGGATTATGGTGCGAGCTTACTATGTTCCATACTTTACATAATCCCAATAACTATTGTAATAGCCGTTGTGGATAGAATCGAATTCATCTTACGATGTTTACCCAACACATCCAATACTCGCGAAGCCGGAGGGGTATTTGTTTGTCTCCCCCAGCCGAGGACTTCTGACTGGGACCATATTCATTCCAGTGGCCGTATCGGCCTGCCTATTGGTCGCTCAATCCTTCCGGCACTTTCCCCCTCAGTACCGAGGACGCAAACATGCTCGGGTTCCCGATAATTCACACTGAAACGCACATACGTGGATGCTCCTGAATGATCGAGATTACGACGCACTACGGAGATTCCAGCAAGCCAAAGGGCTTAATCCAGAAAGCCAGGAGACCGCGATAAATCTCAGCTATCCCCCTGTACAGGCTGGCTGATGAGGAAGTCCCGTTGGCGTGCGGTAAGCCTAACTTCAACAAGCCAATACCTCTGTTCTCATTATCATATTTTGAAAGTTGAACTTAATACCTGGCCCGGGATCCAATGTGATTTGAAGGACACTGCCCTTTGCCAGAAGCTGGGTCACTACCTATAAACCAGGCCACTGTAGGATGTGTTTATTATGAAAATGACCAATGTGTATAAGAATCAGGGTATCACTGACAGAAGTGCCGGGTGCAACGGGCAGCTTGTACAACTGCCAGAACTGAATAACAAAGGTCTTGGGTGCCACTGGCAGAAGGTTCCATCATTATTAGTTCAGCCAGCCGAGATTTTATACCTTCATCTGCGGAACACATAGTTGCCGTAGTTGAATTAACAAAACAGCTACCTGAACGGGCTGAATCACCAGCAGTCAGTACGACAAGGGTAATTTTTCGTTGAAATGGAGGAATCTTCTTGCAAGGTTTCATAAGATACCATAAGATGACCATGGTATGATCCCGCAGTGGCTCCTTGTCATGAGCTATAAGATGCTCTTCGTCATAAGGTCGCGCTGGGCGGCACTAAGTTCTTGGAAGTAAGTATCTCTGTGTCTTGTAAACATAGTTAACAAATAAACTTGCGCATTGATTGCGAACACAATCGCTGTGGCTCTACAGCTTGCACATCCTACATTTAATGGTGTGTCGCGATCCGAGAGCTACGAGACTAGGTATCTATTAGACGAGGAGAAGAGAACACACTTACCGAGGTCCGCAGATGCACCGAAACACCTCGTCGATGCCAACCACTTCGTGGCAAATGGATCAAACTTCCAGTGGACTAGGGGTATCGTGCGCTACGACCGCGCTATCGCGTATTGCCGGAAGTGTTATCTATTTGCGGACATACCCAAAGCAGCGGTGTGGACTTCTTCCATTGGATGGTGTCAACCTGTCGAGACGAGAAATGTTCATATCGAGGTCCCGATTAATCACCCGTGCGATCGTTGCCAAAGATTCTTGTCCACGGTCCATATTCCGCCAGACATATTCTCGTCAGAGTGCGGCAGGAAGCTCCTTCTCTGGAATTTTCGGTGGTGTCCGCATTGATCCAAAAGCCAAGGGTACGAATCCTGAGGGAATTTGCACGCATGTCCTCCAAAATTACAGGATCCCTCTTAATTTCCCCGTCTGTGGGCACATATGTGAAAAGGATTCCAGCGGGACAAATGATAAATGCAAATGTACGATGGAATATATGATTCGCGGACATTGCACTAGGTGAAACAGGCGACGATTCGACCACCCACCTTTTGACACAGGGCATTGAAGACATTCCACGCAGCTTCCAGCTCTTGAGATTTGGTGTTGTCGCCCTCCTCCAATTGGGGAGGATTAATGCTAATCACAAACCGGTCGCCGAAATCGAGGAAAGTGTGAAAATTCTGGTGCAATCAGTGTTGGTTCATAAAGTTGAGAATGCGAACCAACATCCACTCCTATCGATCCCGGCGATATGCCTTGAGCGCAGAGGTAATTCATCCCCGCCTAAGTAGCCTCGATCAAACCGGCCATTATCGAGAGGGTTTCGATACGCACAGAAAGTCCTGCAACCTGCACATTCCTTTTGAGCTATAGCGTGCTATGATATGATGGTTATGAATCCTGACCATCTGATATCCAAGCGCTTTACTTTTCGGAAGGTCTGTTTTAAAGAGCCTCCGCAAGCGGAACTTCCACATTCTTCCATCGCGCTATATAAAGTATGTTTTGTCTTTAGGGCATCCCGTTGATAAATACAAACATACCATCATACACTATAAAGTGGATCAAGGATGCTGGTGAAGAAATGCCTAAGATGCGTAGCATGTTTGGATGCCTAAGATTGCGAACGACGTTAACGCGCCGCTGCGTTGACACTATACGCACATCAGGGCTTTCGAAATCTCCACTGTTGATTCAAGTCGCTTCGACCAGTTGTAAATACAGCAGATTCTCTCTGACCGAGTGGTTCATTCACCTGCTGAGCCGTTGGGCCGGGATTGAAGATTTTGAAGATAACCGCTCTCCCTTTATTCTGGCCAGTATGGAGGAAATATCCAGGGCCGCTGCGAATTTCGTGGATGAGTTTAATGTTCTTATTTCCAAATATCTGTACAATTTCCGTATCCACTGTGTCTGCAAAATGAACTTTGCAGACCTTGATTCCATAACACTTTTCCAATCGTTGACGCTTCCCCACAGGCTGTGCTGATAAAAATCCATCTGAACAGGACCGCTGAGCAGGGGAAGGGCATTATTACGAATCAGAAGACTCACTCGTCTCCTCTAGGCGGCGCTCTTTAGTTCCAAAGAAATTCACATTTGCCGCAGTGAAAAATGTGCCGCTGTGGACATGCTGCATCATTGGATCCAATTGAAGTGGCTCCCAGGATGACGTCGAGGGCAAGCGGAGGTCGGCGGGAAAAGGCCCGAGAAGGTCGCCGGAAGACGTCGATGAAGGCTTTGCTCGTTGCTGGTCCACGACATCAATAGAAATTCGTGACCGCCGTCGGCGTCTGCGTAACTTTAAGCGCACCGTAAGGCCCTGGGCTGCTTCGATGTTCGCTCCTGAGAGCCCCCTCCCACTCGCGCTGGGATCCCGCAGGTCGGCCATAGTGTCCTACTTTATGCAGGTGATTCTGAATTGTTGGCTGCTAGGGTGATCTTTCGCTTTCGAGACCCCAAGTCGACTCCGGTTGCGACTGAAAGCCACACGACGGCTGTGGCCATTCAGCCCGCGGTAGGACTGCAGGTTCCGTATGTTCACATCACCGCCGACATTGTAAAAGATGCCACCGTGTATGTGATGACCCGTGCCATTGTTGAACATGAGAAGAGTTGGGAAGAGACTCGAGGAGCCAGAGAAAGGCAGGGAGAGCGAGGAGGCACTTCAAGGTGCCTAGGGCTGTACTGAAGCTGTAATAGAGGGGTTGCAGTCTGGCACAAGCACTGCCCCAGTTGCCGTGAACTCGAGCTCGAACTCAACAAAAACTCAACAGCACTATAGTGCGAAAAAAGTCGTCATTTGTGTTTTTTTGGTTCCAAAGAAATTCACGTCTGCCGCAGTGAAAAATGTGCCGCTGTGGACATGCTGCATCATTGGATCCGATTGAAGTGGTTCCAAGGATGACATCGAGGGCAAGCGGAGGTCGGCGGGAAAAGGCCCGAGAAGGTCCCCGGAAGACGTCGATGAAGGCCTTGCTCGTTGCTGGTCCACGATATCGACAGAAATTCGTGACCGCCGTGGGCGGGTGCCCGCGTTTGAAAAATATCTGAGGACTTGGATCATCTGCGTAACTTTAAGCGCACTGTAAGGCCCTGGGCTGCCTCGATGTTCGCTCCTGAGAGCCCCTCCCACTCGCGCTGGGATCCCGCAGGTCGGCCCTAGTGTCCTACCTCACGCAGGTGATCCTGAATTGTTGGCTGCTGGGCTGATCTTTCGCTTTCGAGACCCCAGGTCGACTCTGGTTGCGACTGAAAAGCCACACGACGGCTGTGGCCATTCAGCCCGTGGTAGGTCTGCAGTAGGTTTACGTTGCCGCCGACGTTGTAAAAGATGCCACCGTGTATGTGATGACCAGAGCCGTTGTTGACATGAGAGTTGGGAAGAGCCAGAGAGAGGCAGGGAGAGCGAGGAGGTACTTCAAGGTGCCTAGGGCTGTACTGAAGCCGTACTATCCCCCCCCCACCGTCCCGGACAAACCCAGAACTCGGACACACAAACATTTCTCATCCAATACTGGACCATTTCGTGACTTTCATGGCTCAAAATAAACGCTATGAGGTGATCTAGAGGTACAAGGTGCAAAAACCTTGCAATATTATATCCTTGGGATATATATTGCCAGGAAAAGTTGATGACTCCTGTTATTTTCGCTCATTTCATGTATTTTGAGGCTCAGCAGCATCTCCTTAGGGTCATATTATTCCATGAACACATCTACCAAATACCTTTACATCACAAGAGTGTCTATATAAAAATTTGGAGCCATAGGTGTCTTGTAGCCTTCAGAATGGACTGAAAGATCACGCCATGCCGGTCAAATTGATCTGCAACTGCAAAAAAATGATGGCAAGAAATTTCATGCTGCCTGTTGACCACTCTGTGGTTGCTTTGACCTTCTCTTTATGCATATTACATTAACTATTGAGGTGCTCCACCCCATGAAGTTTGGAGGCGCCACAACAAGAAGGAGATTATATATGAGGCCGGCAATCAGAATTTGACGTGTTACCTAGAACTCGGACACCTGACCACCTCCGAAAAAACGACGCCGTTTGCTCAATTCTTACTCGTTTCTCATGAAGTAAGATGTGAGACCGGAGTGAAAGACATATTGCTGACGATCTACCCACTCAGCTTGGGCCCAGGACCACTGTATCAAATGATATGCATCAGTTTTCCTTAGGTGTCCGAGATCTAGGGGGGGGATAGTAATAGAAGGGCTGCAGACTGCAGTCTGGCACAAGCACTGCACCAGTTTTCTCGAGCTCGAACTCAACACAAACTCAACGTAGTGCGAAAAAAAGTCGTCATTTGTCCTTTTTTTTTAGATCGATAAATCAGCCATGAGTCGCAACTTGTCGCACCTTTCATAGCTCTTCAAATTTAATTTCAAGCTTCAAGACTCGGGGTTTCGTCAGGCGCACGACGTTTGAGATGGAAGCCAGTGCCAGGTAGCAGTGCCAATGACTGCCGACAGTGCCGAGATGCCGCCCCAACAGTGAAACCAAACACCGAACTCGCTAAGGCTTAAACTCCCGAATCGGCATAACGCTTTGACGCTGCTTGGCACCGGCCTCCACCATACTTGCTTCCTCGAAATCCCCGTGGCATCGTATCCATCATGCTCACCGCTCCAGCTGCTCTATAAAAGCTACACGATCGAATGTCATGGCCACAACCAGGAATCTAGTCCTCCACTATTGAATCGCCCACCCTGCCCGCAAGGTCCGCAGACGAATGGGCCAGCAGCACCGGCTTGAACGGCATCCTCAGCGTCCAAAAGCCGACCACGCCGCAAGACATGGGCTCGCTCTTTCCCGGCTCGTTCTCCGAGGAGCTAGTACCCCAGCAGCAAAACAGCGAGTCGACGCTACTGGATACCGCCAATGGCAGGACCTACTTGCCTGTCCCCGGACGATGTGCAGCACGCCGTGACGAGCGTTGGGCAGGCCGCGAAGACCTACTTGCCGCCGAGCCTGGCGGCGTATCTCCGTGCGTCTTCTTGTTGTTACATCTGTCTTATTGAAGTTATCACAGCCTCGGCGTCGTCCTTGAATCTCGAAACCGACCCCGATCTAGCCCCGCCGACGTACCCGTAACGGACGACAGCGCGCTGAGAACGCCGAGCACCGCGGCACAGGCTGGCTCACTACCCCCCGCGCGTCGATTCGTTGTCTTCGTCCTCCGCCGCTGCCTCTGTCTCCGACGCCGACTCGGGCAACCTCAGCACGGTCGTGCACACCGGCGGCACCGCATCCCCGCACCATGTGCCACCCGCTCTCGCCTGCAGACAGTAACACCATCATCCCGGGCGTCCCCACTTTGCCTGCGACCGTGGCGGCCGAATCCCCCGTGCAGCTATCTTCCTTCTCGCTGTCCCCCTTGACCCGTGCGCACAGAGCGAGAGCCCGCCTGTGCCGCAAACTCGCTCGTAAGGTCCTCCCCCGGCGTGTCCACAAGCGCGCCGACGCCCACCCCACCCCCCACCGTATAACTGCTGCTCAGACCTCGCCCGTCCTCCCACCCTTCGCGCTCCCCTCCGCGTCCGCCGTGCGCGCCAGCGGGTTCGCGCTGCCGGGTGCATCGTCGCCCTCGAGCGCACAATGTGGGACATGCGCGGCAATGCAGCAGACGCGAGGGACATGGGCGGCGACGAGGACGAAGCCGGAGCCGTGCACGACGACGCCGGGGAGGTGCACACGGAACCCGCCCCAGTGACCACTGCGGGCTCCTGGCCTCCCGTGGCGAGTCCGACGCCGGCCCCTCAACACGCCCGCTGTCCCCGTGTACACCTATCAATCCAGGCTTGGCCAACGGCGCCCCGGACTTTGCTACCCTCGCGCGCACCGCAGGGCGCCCTTGCGCCCGGGGCGGGCGTGGCGGAAGGGAAGGACGCGCCGCATTTCACCGTGGTGGACTCGGGTGCTGCGTCTGAGGGTCTGGCGCCGTGGAGAGCCTCGCAGATCCTGTTTCGAGGTTGACGTGCCTCGTTTCCTGCAAATCCCCCAATGTCGCAACCCTGCGCAAGCCGCCGTTCCCCCCGGTGTCAAATCAAGTCTTCCGGGCCCTCGGGGGCCTTGAATCACGAGTCTTCCAGCTGCGCGACGTTCTCCTAGCCTCAAACGCTTCTCTGTTCTGGGGCATTGTTTTCCCTGGCGTGGTGAGTTCGTCAGTTAGGCCTGCTCTATCGCGGTCTGATCATTACAGCGCCCTCTCGTCGTTTATGGGTTGGTCTTTATGATTTGTGATTAGTCGCCGTGCGAATATATCGTTTCGACACACTAAAATATGCAGTTTTACTGATGAACAATCCCGTGCCTTCAGCGATTCGCCGCCAGCTTCTAGCCTCACCTCGGAGTCGGATTTTTTTCTTCTTCTTTGACGTCTGGATGTTCTCGCGCACTCCATATCGCTCCCATATACGCCTGTTCCTTGTGAGGACCTGACTGCAGATGATAGCCGCCTGAGTAAATCCTACGATGGTGAGATTTCAGGTCCGTTTCGTCACAGAATTTATGGTCTTTCCCCCTCGCGTACTATGTATCATTCATGACCCTCGACAACGACTCGCGGTGCCAAGTACCTTTCGCGTCCCTCTCTGCCAACATCCCCACCGCCTCTGCCCCTTCAAATCCACTCTGAAGCCATCTCCTTACGTGCTTACTCTGGAGTAAAGCTTACTATGCAAGTCAGTACTTAGCGGGACCATCTCCTGCACGCTTCTGTCTCAAGACACCGTGCACATCTTTGCGCAAGCAGACGTCACTGTTTGGTGCCATAAAAAAATCTCGCCAAGCCAAGTGAACCTTACCTTTCATTTCACGGGTGCACACCTGTGCTAGTAGTCGAGGGGGGACGTTACTGGCGCACGACTGCACCGCGCCTTGGATATCCCACCCGCCGAGATCAGCGGCAGTGTCATCTTGGTCTTGGGCTCGCCAGCACTGCCGGGGGTCAGATGCCGACGCCGCCGCCGCTACGGGTGTGGATGTGAGGCGCACAGGAGGTCAATAAGGACATGTATTGAAGGGCGACCTGGTCTTCACCGTGCCGGAGCTGTCGTATCGTGAACGCTGCCGTCTCATCCACTCGTAATGCCGTCTACGCGGTGTCTACTAGGTACGTACGTCGCTGTGCTTATTCTCAATCTCAATTCATCTCAAAGTGCCACAGGTTACACTCCGTCGCTGCGCTCGCCGTCCGAAAGGAAACGTTGAGACGCGCACTGTAGATCTTGGGCGTCGACGCCGTGACTGAAGAGATGCGTCGCAGACCTTGCAAAGGTATCGTTCGACTTGCGACGCTGATCCGGTAATGCCCTCCCGGCGCGTACAGCAGCTCATCGAGCTCCACGTCGATGTTTGCGACGTCGTTAAGTGTCGAAGAACGTATCGCGCGACTTACAGTAGAGCACGTTGTTCACGGACAAGGTGCGTTTATTCCTTTAACTCCCGCGCTCCATCCGCACATGGTCCCACTTCTATCGGCACCGTCCATTCACCCTCTCGTCTACCGTGCTGCTCGATGCTGATGTCTGGCCTCCGCTATAGGCTTGTCCTTGTACTCCGCTAGCGCGGCTCGTCCGATGTACCGGAGAAGCATGTGCTCGTGGCAGGCAGATTCGTAGTCATCTTCGTCTTCCGCCAGCACAGCTCTTGTCATCGCGGAGGGGTGGTGCGCATACCGGCCCCCCTAGCCTTCGTGCTCATTAGATGGAGATGCCAACGCGACGCACCCCATCCATTTCCTGCCCTACGCATCGCATGTCCTTCCGCATACCGATCGCGCTGGTGCGGGCATGCGCCTCGCGGAGCCTGTTCTCGTTTATTTTGGCCTTGTTTCTCTCTGCGTTGTTTGCGTCAGGGAGAGCGTAATCAGACGGTTGGGCGATGTCTAGATTCCGGATACAGGAGGATTGCGTCCGCTGTATATGTGGGCATGCGGCTTGCGTCGTTTGGCTTCATATACACGAGATCCGGGGCCATACTTCGCCTTTGGCAGCCCGGGCTGTGGCGTTGCGGTGCTGAGCTGGGGTGAACTTCAAAGCTTCAATTTTGATGTGGAAGGCGCATACGGAATAGCGAAAGAGCGTGGAGTGGTCTGCAGTATTATCTGATTATTTATTGGGAATAGACATATAATATGTACTTTGCTTCCACTTGATTTCGTGAACGTACAGAATTGAACAAGATCCAGAGTTTTCGGCCTTTAAATGGCCTCTCCAGGCCCAGGGAAAACGAATAAATAAATAGTATCCTCTTTTTCAAGTACGAAATAGCGCTGAGAACTTAGTTCTGCAGCAACGGCGATGGGGGAACACGAAAGATTCGAAAATAGATGCCATCAAACTCTTGCGCCTTGCAAGTGATTTCTCGGCAACTTCCTCTAGACCTCAGCTCGTATTCTGAAATGAAGCCCTTTGGGCATAAGGAGTTTTCATATGTTGTAGTTTCCGTATCCCAATGCCGAGTTCAAAAGGAAAGGACTTGATCGCAATCCAACAAAACCATCTTTTTTAAACCACAAGTAGTAAACACCGCCACAGGCAAGACAGCACGACTGGAACACGTGTCCATCCTCCTTGTACACGACGACCATGGTCGAGTATTCGCTCCTCGGTGCGTCAAGAGGATGTTCTGCCAAACTCATTTGGCTAACTACACTCCCGCAGTATTGCGTGCAGAAAAGCTTACTAGCATTCGCCAGCCACCAGAATTTTACGTCACAGTGGTGGACGGCTATCGCAATGAATCTAAGAGTTCTATTGCAAGGGGAACCACACCGAAGTGGAATTTCAAGTCAAAGATGTGAGTGTCTCAAATTTTAGATGTCTTCTACGCTATTAACGTGAATACAGTTCAGCAAATTCCAACTCCGGTAACTTCACAATCAAGATTTTCTGGAGATACGATAGGAAGGAAGAGTTGATGGGGCAGTGCAATGTGTCCATTCATGAGTTATTGCAGCGGCAAGGCGCTTCCAACAGTGGTATGTTATCTTTCTCATTATCTAGAAGTTGCCAATTAGTGAATTACTCCACTGGCTGCAGTCCCACTAGAGCTCCAACTGAAGAACAAATCTTCAGGACAGGTTTTTGTAAAACTAAGTGCAGGGAGAGAGGAAACAGAATTCCCTGTCCCTCCTGTTCCACCAGTCCAAACCAGGACCTCAGCATCACGGAACAAAGAGGATAGCCAGGCTATAAGAACCAGTGCCAGAAAGTGAGGTGTTCCCTGTGCAAAAAAAAAGGGTCTTTACTCACAAGTATCTTTTGCAAGCACACCAACTCACAGCAAACCTTCAAGACAGTTGTTCATCTGGCCAAGCACAGAGAGAGAGCCAGCAGCATTGGCTGCACAAACGAGATCCCAAACACCCCAGATCAGGAAGGATAGGCTGGCCGTAAAACCCAGTGCAGAAAAGTGAGTTATTTCTTTCATTGCAATCTGCTCCTCTACTCATAAGTATCTTGTCTAAGCACATCAACTCATCATCATCTTACTGGTGAGTACATATGTAAGACATGATCATGACTTATCTATTGCATCAGTGCATATGCATGGAGGTAGTGGTGGTGCTGGAGGTGGTGGTGGAAAACAGGGAGGCTCTGGTGGGCATGGTGAAGGACCCAAGTTAATACTCAAGGGGAGGAATATATTGGTTAACAATGATAATGCAGCAAGTGAGTTCTTCCAATGTGTATAGAGATTACCAAACTGACAGACTGGCATAGAACAAAAGGAGTTATTAACCCTCTTAACACCCATGGACATTGATGCCTCCCAACGTCCTTTATGCCTTAAAGGAACTCGAAAGAATATGCTGGATCAAATCATCAATCGGCTCACTGTCTCCTCAGAGGGTTGCAATATCTTTTGGCTTCATGGAGTTGCTGGATCTGGCAAGAGTACAATTGCGGCCAGCATAGCCCACCATTTCCTGAAGCTCAAGGCTCTTGGTGTTTTTATCTTCTTCACTAGGAATCAAGAAACTAGTCCTCGAGCAGTGTTGCACAGTATTGCTTTCCAGCTGGCATTGATGAATGAGGACTTTAAGGTCAAGCTCTGTGACAGTTTGAATCACAACCCTGGGGTTGTGAATGCCGATATCAACATACAGTTTCAAAAACTATTGAAAGACCCAGTTTCTGCTACTCAGTCCTGCTTTTCTGGGCCTATTGTGGTGATATTGGATGCTTTAGACGAGTGTGATACCTCAGGCCGTCAAACTCTTATCTCACTCATCATCAAAGAGTTTCCTCAACTGTGTCCCACCATTTGTTTCTTCATTACAAGCCGCCGAAATGAGGACATAGCTGCTCAGCTTGATAACAAGGATTGTATTACTCAGCTTCCATTTGAAGTTTTGGGTGACCAAAGTCAAGTCAGCAGAGATATGCTTCTTTATATACAGCATCGGTTCCAGAACATTCGAGAAAGGCACAGGATTTCAGACCAGAACTGGCCAGGAGATAATACTTTGCAGAGACTTGCCAAATCATCTGGGAGCTTGTTTATCTGGGCAGCAACAGCTTGCAACCTTGTTGAAGATGCCTTTGATTTCGAAGGTGCACTGGGAAAATTGCTCCTGGCAGGTTCCGAGATGGGCAGCAACCTTTATCACCTATACAGTGTAGCACTTGAGACTTCAGGCAAATGGGGAGAAAAAGAATTTGCAGATGTTGCACAGAGAATTCTTTCTGCAATTGTACTTGCTAAGGAACTCCTTAGTGATAGAGCCTTAGACCACCTTCTGAATTTGAGGATGGGTACATCAGCTCGAGTGCTTCGTCATCTTGGTTGTGTCATTTACTGGAGCGAGGGGCAACCTGCCCGTATACTTCATGCCTCATTTGCAGATTATCTGGTAGCTTCTGAAAAGCTACACCACGAGCCCTGGTTTGTTGAGCCTGCAGTTGGCCATCAATTACTTGCAATGGGGTGTCTGCATGTACTCTGCACACAGCTCCACTTCAATATCTGTGCTCTTGAAAGCTCATACTATCTCAATTCAGAGATTGAAGACCTTGATAGACGTATTGCACACTATATTTCCTCTGAGCTTGCTTATGCCAGCAAATTTTGGCCAAAACACCTTGATGAGATCAAAGGAAAGAATTGGACAATAGCCTTTTGTCTGCTTTAAATAATTGCTTTCCGGAATATTTTTTCTACTGGCTTGAAGTCATGAGTTTTCTGAAGTGTATAGATATTGCTCTTGCAGACATCAACATCGCAAAGGAGCTTACACATGTAGGTCAAAGGATTCAGAATGACGACCTAGCTAATATTTGGTAGGGACATATCAGTACCTTTTTTGGAGATGCACAAGAATTTATTAGAAGTTTTGGACCAGTCATTGGACAAAGTGTTCCACACATCTATCTCTCTGCAGTACCATTCTCACCAAAAGACTCTATATTGCGCAAAGAATGTGGTAGAGAGTTGCACAAGGTGTTGGAGTACCAAGGGCAATCAAGCCTGGGTCAAACATCTCCTTTAAGAGTAATGCAAAAACACACAGATGGGGTCACCTCAGTTGCCTTGTCTTCAGATGGGACACGGATTGTGTCTGGTTCAGAGGACAAAACAATTTGCATCTGGAATGCTGCAACAGGGGAGGCAGTGGGCACACCGTTGGAAGGGCACACAGACTGGGTCAGCTCAGTTGCCTTCTCTCCTGATGGGACACAGATTGTGTCTGGTTCAGGTGACAACACAATCCGCATCTGGAATGCTGCAACAGGGGAGGCAGTGGGCACACCATTGGAAGGGCACACAGACTGGGTCAGCTCAGTTGCCTTCTCTCCTGATGGGACACAGATTGTGTCTGGTTCAGGTGACAACACAATCCGCATCTGGAATGCTGCAACAGGGGAGGCAGTGGGCACACCATTGGAAGGGCACACAGGCTGGGTCCGCTCAGTTGCCTTCTCTCCTGATGGGACACAGATTGTGTCTGGTTCAGATGACAACACAATCTGCATCTGGAATGCTGCAACAGGGGAGGCAGTGGGCACACCATTGGAAGGGCACACAGACTGGGTCCGCTCAGTTGCCTTCTCTCTTGATGGGACACAGATTGTGTCTGGTTCAGGTGACAAAACAATCCGCATCTGGAATGCTGCAACAGGGGAGGCAGTGGGCACACCATTGGAAGGGCACACAGACTGGGTCAGCTCAGTTGCCTTCTCTCCTGATGGGACACAGATTGTGTCTGGTTCACGTGACAACACAATCCGCATCTGGAATGCTGCAACAGGGGAGGCAGTGGGCACACCATTGGAAGGGCACACAGGCCTGGGTCCGCTCAGTTGCCTTCTCTCCTGATGGGACACAGATTGTGTCTGGTTCAGATGACAACACAATCTGCATCTGGAATGCTGCAACAGGGGAGGCAGTGGGCACACCATTGGAAGGGCACACAGACTGGGTCCGCTCAGTTGCCTTCTCTCCTGATGGGACACAGATTGTGTCTGGTTCAGATGACAACACAATCCGCATCTGGAATGCTGCAACAGGGGAGGCAGTGGGCACACCATTGGAAGGGCACACAGACTGGGTCCGCTCAGTTGCCTTCTCTCCTGATGGGACACAGATTGTGTCTGGTTCAGGTGACAACACAATCCACATCTGGAATGCTGCAACAGGGGAGGCAGTGGGCACACCATTGGAAGGGCACACAGATTGGGTCCACTCAGTTGCCTTCTCTCCTGATGGGACACAGATTGTGTCTGGTTCACGTGACAAAACCATCCGCATCTGGAATTTTGCATTGAGGGATGTAGTGAACCCAACAATTGTAGGTTGCATATTATTTCAATTTATTCTCACTAAATGCCTGTTCATAGGCCTCAACATTAGGTATCAATTGGCGAACACACCCACCTTTTAAGGATGGCTGGGTCTGCAACTCCTCATCTAAACCATGTTCTGGGTTCCTTTGTGGCTCCGTGACAACTTCTGCCTTCCATGGAACTCATTTGTTATCACCCCCAGAGGTGTCACAAAGCTGAACCTCACCAATTTTGTGCATGGTAATCAGTGGACCCAGTGTATGGTTTCAACCAGTGCTGTACCCATTCCCTATATTTTTCAACTTGAAACTCAACCCCATCAGGATAATAGGATGATCCTTCATCAATGCTTGTTGTTACAGCCGATTGCAGTACTGAAGGCACGAACAGAAATTACTGTTTGGGATGATTTCAATTCTTGCGACCGATTTGCCATAACTTGCTCCATCACACCGCAATTAGTAATATTTCCTATAGGTTAGAAAATGTAATGGAAAATGTTAGTTTCAAAGTGATAGGAAAGGTGGAAGGAAATCACCTGTTTTCCAATCTCGAAAGGCAAGCGGAAAAGACCATTTTCCGACATCATTTCACAGCCACTGGAAACAATCAGATTCATCTTATTGTGAAATGCAAGCTGAAAGTACACTTTTCCCGTGCACGGTTCACCGAGGATCCTTTCCCTCCCGGTAGGATATCTATCTCACTTCCCACATACATACTCAATCACCAAATGGCCAACACGCTGTACTCACTTATAACCTACAGGTGTTTCTGGTGCTGCGCATGCCGACAATCTCTGGAACGATGTCGAACAGACCTTCGCTGAGCGTGGCGTCGAAGATCCTGCTGCGCTCGTCAGACTGTTGCGCAGGATGATGGTGTTTGACCCCTCGAGGCGCCCCACAGTGGCGGAGCTTCTACGTGATCCATACTTCCTGCAGGCCGGGCCATCCCATGACGGGCATGGGTCTAGTGAACTTCCAGACGCATGTGCAGCAGCCTCAAATGCTATCTCCCTATCAATATCTTTCTAGCCACGGATGGATGGATGGGCGGATGGGTGCTCGTCAAGTGTGCTGGATATGCCGAAGATGTTAATGTAAGACATGAGACACAAAATTCGAAGCTAGCTTGTTTGAAGCGTCTTCAGAAGCGCGCTAGCCAGGATGAGGGGCTTCGATGTACAGCAGCTTCAAGACAGGCTTGGGATAAGATAAGACACGGGTCCGGTTGGCGATATCTAGAGTCATGCAAATGGAAGGCTTGTTCGACATTCAGTTTTTACAGCCACAGACACGTTATCCACCAGGCAGCACCAAAACCAAGACGGCCGGGTGGCTGGGCTGCTATCGAGACAAGATATCCGGGGATTGGGCTGGGCGAGTACAGCCCTGGTGATGCAAATGCAAAAGCAAAGGTTGTTAAACCAAGACGGCCAGATGAGCGAGCTGCTATTTTGCAAAAATCGAGATCAAGATCAAGATACAGGTCTGCCGCGAACACAGCAACATATGGATTGAAGCAAAAGGTCGGGCTCCGAAGATTCTGTCTGGCTGCGTGTGGGCGAAGGTGCATGCGATATTCGACTTAGCCAGGACATCAACAGCAATGGAGATTTCTCGGGATATCGGCGAGCTTTGGAACGCCAGCACATAGACATGAAGAGGGTGCCACAGTCTTGCAAGTGCCCCGAAGAGTTGTTTGAAGGTTGCGAGGACTTGAATTGCATTGATTCGAGACGTGCCCAGGGAATCTACTGTGGCAGGGGTGGTGCTAGCGCTTCAGGGTACAGCTTTGCCCCGGGTGCTCTTCAAGCCTTTCAAGATGTCGCTGCCGGCCAAACACAGGCTGCCAGGGACTCCAGAGAATTCAATTGAATCCTTGGTCAATGGTTGGAATGGAATGGAACACAAAAAAAGGCTAGCCTTGTTCGAGGTGGCGGATCGACGTCTACAGCACAGCGGTCTATAGCACTATCAAGCACAGCAGAAGAACGTGCCTGCGGTCCCGAGCGGTGCGCGCAAATTCAAGAAATTGCTGCAAAAGAAAAAGCATCGCGAAAAAAATGAGCCGCAGCCTACAGGATCTGGGAACGGGAACGGGATCAGCGGCTGACCTAAGAATGGGACAGAACAAGACAGAAAGTCGGACAAAGCAAGAGATTTGCAGAGACAAATCAACGGAATCGGATTGAAAGGACAAAGGAAGCTGGCAGATTGTGTACCAAGACGTACTTGGAGGTATCTCAAGTCTTCTCCAATCAAATCTCGACCCCAAAATGAATTCTGACTCGGTTGGGCCTGAAAGATATTGCGAACAGCGATGAAATAGGGTTGTGTCATGTAGGGCTCTGTTTTAATGCCTGTTTATAAACCGGTTTTTATATGGTTGGGCCAGGACCCCCGGTTTTAATTCACTGTGGCTGTGCCTTGGAGGGCTTCAAGGGCCAATTTTGACTCAAAGCAGGGCACCAGCTGGACTAAATATATTTCCCTGAGTGTTGCCTGACCTCAGGTGAACAGGCTGGCCTGAAACCGTTTGGAAATATGACCCCAAATAGCCGAGGCTCAGCGTCTGTTGACCTCTGCGACGTTATTCTGGTTTAAAGACACGAATGGGTGGGATTTTCCGAGCGTATTGGACTCAATTTCAACCGCTGGGGCACCAAGAACCGCAGAAATTTGTGAGAAACCCCTCAAAACCCAGTTTTGGGGCCCATTTAAGTGAGTGTTTATAAACCGGTTTAGAAACCCCTGTTAGAAACACAGAATAAAAAACTGTTTATAATCCGCTCAGGAATTATAAACAGAGCCCTAGCGTCGTGTGCCAGTGTTTGGTGACATTTTGGTGACATTGTCCTCAAATCCCATCCCTGTGACTCTTCACGGCTCTCTCCATGATGGCAGGCTATGCGTATTACGTGTTCAAGGCCCCCACAGCACCAAAACCTGTACGGCTACCACGCTGCATTGGCCTACATTTCACCCTTCTTCCCACCCGTCCAATCCCAGCTACTTACTAATCTCACCACCCCCAACTGCAGGTAGTACAGGCACCACGAACCCCATCGCCCCACTCACCGCCCTCCTCTGGACCGACCTCGAGCTGTGGATGGACGCAGAGCACGCGCGGCAGGTGTGTGCGCTCATGCGCTTGGAGGCCGGTGTGCTTGTCTTTTTTCCAATCCTCCTTCCTCGGCGTATGGGAGTGGCGGGGGCAGCAACAGCAAAGGATTCTCGTCGAACGCGGCGACCCCGAGTGGTACGGGCACGAACAACGCAGGATACGCAGTGCTGAGCTTTGTGAGCCCTGCGCCGGCGGCGGGGCGTTGGCGCAGGTGGCTTTTTGTGGCTTCTTTTGTCGTTTCTGCTTTCTTATGGGGGCGTTTTGGCGTGCATACATCCTACCTTTTCTTTCCGCTTTTCTTCTTCTCTTATGCTTTGACTCTGGCTCTGGCAGTGGGGAAGCGTGTTGCACGCATACACCCTGCTTTGCGACTCGGCGGTGCTTGTTCCGTACGCGTCGTCTTTCGGGAACATATATCCTGCTTTTTTTTCGCGCATACACCCTCCTTTGAGGCTTTTCTTTCTGCTTCTTCTGCTTCAGCGGCTTGGCTGGGAGGCGGGGGAGTGGGGTCGTCAAGAGTGGTGCTGGGCGAGATGCCTTGTGGGCGCATATATCGCGCTTTTGGGCGCATACATGCAGCAGCCTCCCTGGGCAGGCGGGCGGCGCGTATATTCTCTCAGCTTTGCCTTTGTCGCGCATACGTCCTTCCTTTTTTTCGGCCCACTGTGCTTTTTTCTTTCTTCACGCATATTCTTTGTCTTCTTCCCTGCTCATGCTCCGGCTCACGAAGACTCCGTGAGCGTGAGTGGGGGCGCTGCAGCACCTCGGCAGCGCGCGTGCTGCAGTTCGTCGTCATCGAGCCGGGATGGTTCAGATTCGGCACACACAACACTTGACAGATTCGGCACCATGCGTTCAAGTTCGGCACATCGCGTTCATTTGCGGCACTTTGTCGCACAAATGCGGCACCTCGAGTTCGGCACTTCCACACACTCTGTCGAAAGTTCGGCACTTTGGCACAGCACTCTTGAGATATTATTTAACTGTATTGACAGACATCTTGTAGCTACTAGAAGTGTAAATAAATTGACTAAGAATCGAGGAGTTGCGCTACTCTCCAGGCGCGATAAGATCTAACAAAGGTGAATGAATAGACAGAACAGTGAAAAGAAAACCATACCATTCATCAGCGTGTCGGGGAATTTTGTTTCGCCCACTTGATGTGAACGATGTTCTCTGGATCGACCTCATTTTTGCGTTTGCGCTTCCGGTTCCCGTCGCCCGTCGACTCCATTGAAGCAGCGGCTGTAACAGCAGGCATTGTAGGGGGTGACACCGGAGGGAGTGGGAGTGTTGGCAACGACAAGGTCGTGCCCGCGAAGTCATCGGTTTGCATGTTGAACGACGCGTCGGGGATCAAGCCGTAGGCAAAACCATCGCCAAAAAAGCCGAATGTGTTGTCTGTTTCTGTCTGAGGGACGATGGCCATTGGCATGGAATTGATGGTGTCCAAACATGCGAAAAAGTCGGCATCCAAAAGGTTGCTGAGCGCATTAAAAATTGATGGGAGCAGAGTCAGAACGAGATGTATCCGAGCTCGCAGCCATTTGGGCAGCAGGGGAAGCAGGAAAATGCTCGGTTGGCAGAGCAAATGCGACTGTTGCCACGACGTTAGCCTGGGAGCCCGATGTATTACCGAAAATGGTCCGCAGATCCTGACCTTGCGTTGGGTCAAATTCTATCGAAATTTGTCACTGGAGGCCATAAAGAAAGCGAAGTAGGAACTACCGATAGTGGTGGACGACGTACTCGGCGCAGCCTGCTCCGCATGAATTCTGAGGGGATTTGAGGCTATTGAAATCTCGTCAGCACAAATTCGAGACCGAAATGAGCAACAATACCGATAGGTCTCGGCCGTATGCGGCCGCTGGAGCTGGAGGAGGCGACTACCGCGTGAGACTTGCCAGCAGACTTGGAGCTCGATTTTTGGTCGCAGACTTGAGGGCCTTGAGTTCCTTGAGTTGTTCGGCTGCTTGTTTTCGAGTTTCGTTCATTTCCGCAATCTCAGCTTCAATTGTAGCCTGCTCATCGGACCTCTCGCAAACTTCTTGCGACTTGCGAATCACAGCGGTGTGGTGGGCCGCAGTTCGCGCAGTCCGGCTGTACGCACCGTACTGGGAATTGACTAGAATACCCGACTTGTATGAACACCTCGATCTCGCGTACAACGGCCTCATCTAATTTGCGAGCGCTAAATGGTGGAAAGTGGTCAATAATCATCAAGTCAAGGAAAGAGACTTACCTTTCCATCGCCTCAACCAGCACGAGCTTTACTCCAGTGCGAGACTTGGTCCAGTGATGCTGTCCCTCACCCGTGTTGGTTTTCGCCGGAGTGTTGTCCCAGTCGTCTGGGCTGATTGGAGACTGAGACTTCACGAGGCAGGGTATAATCCAGGCGTGAAGCTCTTTGTGATCCCACCAGTTCTAACGATGGTACACATGAATTTAGAGCATAAATAATAGGAAGGGGCGTACTTTGGATTTTCTCAATGCCCAGGTCGCCGACAAATTGAGAAAACTCATCCAAGTCCTCGGCCGATTCGATGTTTACCACATCCTGTAGGCGCTGGCAGTCTCGGTCCAACACGAGGGACTTGAAGTCGAGGATGCCGCTGTCCACACACATCAATATGAGGTCATGGACAGCTGAAACAACGCACCGTTTCGTGTGGGTCACACAGAGCTTGATGATCTTGGGCTACTTCTTCGGGTGGAGTATCGGGGCTGAGCATCAGTAACTTGACAAGTCCTTTTTGGGAGGCTTACCAGGGCTTTTCGGCCTTTTTTTTGGCTTCGGCCTTTTTTCAGACCTTTCTTTTCTGCTTTTTTGGAAGCTTTTTTGGAGCTTTGAGCAACTTCGGGCCTTTTTACGGCCTTTTCAGGGCTTCCGCGGCTTCGGCCTTTTCGTCTTTTCCGAGGCTTCTCGTGGCTTCCCACTTTCAATTGACTTTTTTGTCCTCAGTCAAAGGAAACAAATGATGTTCAAAAGACGATTCTGAACATCAGTAAAATGTTTGGTGTCTGACATGTGTGGCGGTCTGGCACTGGTCTGGCAGTAAGTATGGGATGTGGCGGTGCTCCGGATCGGCAAAATTTTCGGAAACGCAGTGGGCCCCAATTCGGTATTCCAGATGCTGTTCAAGTGCTGTGTGTGTAAATTGGACACTGGAACTTACTAGGAATGAAGATGCAAATCAAGCTAGAGACGAAAGAATTTCGCTAAGTCGATTCAAACTCCGATTCATCAATGGTGTGATTGATGGATGGTTGGTTGCCACATCGTCGCTCTGTCGTCGCTTCTCTTCTTTCCCCCCATCTTCTCTCCCCCGCCATCCCACTCTGAGCTCCCCTGGTCTGTTTGACATACCCCCCCATGGTTTGCCTCAAGTGAATTCTTATTGTTCAACAAACCCGGCCAGCGTTCCCTGCAATGTGTCAAGTTCCGCACATTCTGGTCCTTCAAGGCGTCAAGTTCCGCGATGCAGCCTTTCAAACAAACCCCTAGCATTTTTCCTTCGAGCGGCCTCATCAAGGCCCCATCTCGCAAGATCCTTGTCTCAAGCTCTTTAAGCTGGCCCCATCTTTCAAGATCTTTGGCTCAAGCCTTATCTCCTCAACCTCTTCAAGACGATTGGATCGACATCATCATCCAAACCTGGTAGCTTCTGGCGCCCGTGCCGTAGGATTCCTTGGGCCGTTTGGTGTGAAGGTGCGTGTACCATTCTCATTATTTCCCTTTTATTTTTTTCATGTGCATACAATGTGTGCGTAGTGCACGTCGTCCGGCCCGCTTGCGAATATCAAGCACTGCTCCCGTAGTGAGTCATTTGCGCCCCATTTCGATACATGTAGTTGACAACATTACATCCCCTACATTGGTTTTGTAGTAGACCTTCATTCCCTCTCATATTGCCTGCAGCGGTGTTGGATTAGAAACTACATGAATACTGCCAATATATGATTTATTTTCCACCTTCCTAAGACCTTTTGGGACCTTTTTTGAGACCTTTTCTGTTGGCTTAACCGGGCTTTTTTCTCGCCTTTTCACCTTAATTAAGTCAAGGGACTCAGACCTTTTAAGGTCCGAGACCTTTTCTCTCCTTTTTTGCCTTTTTGCCTTAAAAAAGGCTTGAAAAGGCCCGAAAGGACAACTTGCTAAGTTGCTGATGAGCTTGCTGTGGTCTGTGTCACGCGTTTTGAAGAATGAGCGCGCGGCCCTGAGGACTTGCGCGCCTTCATGTCAGAGTTCATAGCAATGAGGTTACCTCCGGGGACCAGGCGCTTGAATGCGACTGGCTTCCCAGTCAGCTCGAGCTTGATTGACTGAAACTCTTTGAAGAGATGCTCGAAGAACTGTGTGCTGGCTTTATTGACGTATGCTCGAGCGATGGTGACAGCTGGAAAATATGAATGCGAGCCAAAAGAAGTAGTGCAAATATGAATTCACCGCGCTGCAAAGCTTTGAGAAATATGACGACTTCCATTCGTTCATATCTCCCGCCACTCGGGAGAAAGTTGTATCCGTTTCAAAGTTCGTCACTCCTTCGTCATCAAGCAGCCTCATCAGCGCAGCCAGACAGGTGAGCATCATGACCACGCCATCCGGCATCATGACCAGGTGCTGGTAGTACCGACTTTTTGCGTCGGGCTTCTTCAAATCTTCCCAGAACAGGTTGAAGGCGCCTGACGATTCAATCGTCAAGTCGGACCCATTCAAGAAACTAAATTTCGAAAATGAACCACGAACCTGCAGTGTCTAGACCGGCTGGGTAAGATGTGAGCTTTTCTTCTCGCACCAACTTTTGTTTCAGCGGGTTGGACTGCAGAGCAGGCGCGTATTCACCCAGTCTCTGGCCATCCAGCAGGAGCTCGGTGGAGGTGGCTACAAATGTGCGAATAAGCTGAATCGAACATGCATCTTGTTCAGGAGTCCTGGACTAATAACGCACCATTATCAACTTTGGAAACGGTGGCACCGACAGTTCCAACACCTCGGATACATGTCCGATACTTCTCCTTCTGCTCGTGCACCGCCTTCTTCAGTGGTGGCATTGGATGGTTATGCGGTATATTGTCGTTGTGGATGATCAAGGCCTTCCGAATGCTATTGTCAAGCGGAACATAAATTGTTCGGCGAGCGGGACATGGGTGGTTTGATGATGACGCTAGGCTGACGTTGACCGCTGAAGATGTGGGCATATGCTATAACAGATGAAGACAAATTTACGAACAGATCTGATTGAACTCACAGCAGTTACGAAGTTTTCGACCAGTGGTTGGATGCACAATCGCGCTACAGGCGGCGGTATCGGCAGAGTTGTTGTTGGCGAGCCGCTTCCCAGAGAAGCACTTGTAGGCTGCTGGGACATGTTCTCAGCATGCTAGACAGCTTTTGGTGTGAAAACAGCCTGAAACCAGAAATTACCTAATACATAATATTTTCACAAATCTCTCTCTATCACTAATTGCACATGAATTATCCGAGTCGATCTATCTAGTTTTTATGTGAATCGATGAAGAACTGGCTGAGATATCAGGAATTCTCTGAAACTATCCCAAAACCAATTTTTTTGTTCGCGCCTTCGGTACTGTCATTGGCTGTAAGCATATCATGCCGAATTTTGTATTTAAGCTTTGGTGAGGGGGACCGACCCACCACGGCAATCACTGGGTGATGACATCATACAGCTATTTCTCACGTGGTTCAATTGGTGTACAGGGCACAAATTCCATTGCTTTTGTGATTTACTTGGCTCGAGTCCAAATATATGAGCTTTGAGCCACCATAATGTTTCTTGGACTAGTGGGACAGCTTGGACACATCAGACATTGTTTGCAGGATGTTTGGTGTAGATAACTAGAGAAGATGTTAGCATTATGAGCTTGAAATCCCACACAGAATCTTTTATGAATGTGTATTCATTACATGTAGTCTCATTCTACAGTTTATAGCTCACTATACTCGACTCATTTCCAAACACACCAGATTTTTGGTTCAAATGGTTGCTTTGCCCGCTGAGCTGAGCACTGCCACCTATCAATCATTTCCTTTTCAGGACTATACTCTCAACAGAGGCCACGTGAGGTCAAAACTTGCAAGTAAGTGATTCTGGAGACTTCTTGAGGTCCTAGGAGGCCCTTCAAACTTTCTTCCAAAAAAAACTATTAAGGGTCTCTCGGGGGGACCGACCGACCGGCATGATACCATCAATTTCTCACGTGCCAACCCCTTGGTTGATTGACAAATAAACTCGCGTTGATTGCGAACACAATCGCTGTGGCTCCACAGCTTGCACATCCTACATTTAATGGTGTGCCGCGATCCGAGATCTATGAGACTAGGTATCTATTAGACGAGGAGAAGAGATCACACTTACCGAGGTCCGCAGATGTACCGAAACACCTCGTCGAGGCCAACCACTTCGTGGCAAATGGATCAAACTTCCAGTGGATTAGGGTACTACGGCCACGCTATTGTGTATTGTCGTCACAAGTGTTATCTATTTGTGGATATACCCAAAGCAGCGGTGTGGACTTCATCCATTGGATGGTGGTCAACCTGTGGAGACGAGAAATGTTCATATCGAGGTCCTGATTAATCTTGCATGCGATCGCTGCCAAAGATTCGTGTCCACGATCCATATTCCGCCAGACATATTCTCGTCGGAGTGCAGCAGGAAGCTCCTCCTCTGGAATTTTCTTTGGTGTCCACATTGATCCAAAGGCCAAGGGGTACGAATCCTGAGGGGGGGGATTTGCACGCACGTCCTCCAAAATTACAGGATCCCTCTTAATTTCCCCGTCTGCGGGCACATAGGTGAAAAGGATTCCAGCCGGACAATTGATAAATGCAACCGTACGATGGAACATATAATTCGCGGACATTAAAGTCTGCACTAGTGCTGAGCAGGTGAAACAGACGACGATTCAACCACCCACCTTCTGACACAGGGCATTGAAGACATTCCATGCAGCTTCCGGCTCTTGAGATTCGGCGTTGTCGCCCTCCTCCGATTGGGGAGAATTAATGCTAATCAGAAACTGGTTGCCGAAATCGAGGAAAGTATGAAAATCCTGGTGCAATCAGCGTTGGTTCATAAAGTTGAGAATGCGAACCAATATCCACTCCTATCGATCCCAGCGATACACCTTGAACACAGAGGTAATTCATCCCCGCCTACATACCCTCGGTCAAACCAGCCATTATCGAGAGGATTTCAATACGCACAGAAAGTCCTGCAATTTGTACATTCCTTTTGAGCTATAGCGCGCTATGATATGATGGTTATGAATCCTGACCATCTTATATCCAAGCGCTTTACTTCTCGGAAGGTCTGTTTTAAGAGCCTCTGCAAGCGGAACTTCCGCATTCTTCCATCGCGCTATATAAAGTAGGTTTGTCTTTAGGGCATCCCGATTGATAAATACAAACATACCATCTTCATACGCTATGAAGTGGATCAAGGACGCTGGTGAAAAAATGCCTTTGATCCGTAGCACGTTTGGATGCCTAAGATGCGAACAGCATTAACGCGCCGCTGCGTTGACGCTATACGCACATCAGGGCTTTCGAAATCTCCACTTTTGATTCAAGTCGCTTCGACCAGTTGTAAATACAGCAGATCGATCCTCTCTGACCGAGCGGTTCATTCACCTGCTGAGCCGTTGGGCCGGGATTGAAGATTTTGAAGATAACCGCCCTCCCTTTATTCTGGCCAGTATGGAGGAAATATCCAGGGCCGCTGCGAATTTCGTGGATGAGTTTAATGTTCTTGCTTCGAAATATCTGTAAAATTTCCGTATCCATGGTGTCTGCAAAGTGAACTTTGCAGACCTTGATTCCATAACACTTTTCCAATCATTGACGCTTCCCCACAGGCTGTACTGATAAAAATACATCTGAACAGGACCGCTAAGCAGGGGAAGGGCATTGTTACAAATCAGAAGACTCACTCGTCTTCTCTAGGCGGTGTTCTTTGGTTCCAAAGAAATTCACATTTGCCGCAGTGAAAAATGTGCCGCCGTGGATATGCTGCATCATTGGATCCGGTTGAAGTGGTTCCAAGGATGACGTCGAGGGCAAGTGGAGGTCAGCGGGAAAAGGCCCGAGAAGGTCCCCGGAAGACGTCGATGAAGGCCTTGCTCGTTGCTGGTCCACGAAATCAACAGAAATTCGTGACCGCCGTCGGCGGGTGCTCGCGTCTGAAGAATATCTGAGGACTTGGATCATCTGCGTAACTTTAAGCGCACCGTAAGGCCCTGGGCTGCCTCGATGTTCGCTTCTGAGAGCCCCCTCCCACTCGCGCTGGGATCCCGCAGGTCGGCCATAGTGTCCTACCTCACGCAGGTGATCCTGAATTGTTGGCTGCTGGGGTGATCTTTCGCTTTCGAGACCCCAAGTCGACTCCGGTTGCGACTGAAAAACCACACGACGGCTGTGGCCATTCAGCCCGTGGTAGTTCTGCAGGTCCCGTAGGTTTACGTTGCTGCCGACATTGTAAAAGATGCCACCGTGTATGTGATGACCAGAGCCGTTGTTGAACATGCGAAGAGTTGGAAAGAAACTCGAGGAGCCAGAGAGAGGCAGGGAGAGCGAGGATGCACTTCAAGGTGTTTAGGGCTGTACTGAAGCTGTGATAGAAGGGCTGCAGTCCGGCACAAGCACTGCCCCAGTTTGCTGTGAACTCGAGCTCAAACTCAACACAAACTCAACAGCACTGTAGTGCGAAAAAAGTCGTCATTTGTGCTTTTTTTTTTGGCTGGATAAGATCGAACGATTCGAACCTATTGAAATCGGCCATGGGTCGCAACTTGTCGCACCTGTCATAGCTCTTCAAGCTTCAAGCTTCAAGACTCAGGGTTTCGTCAGCCGCACGACGTTTGAGATGGAAGCCAGTGCCAGGTAGCAGTGACTGCCGACAGTGCCGAGGTGCCGCTCCAACCGCGAAAACCAAACACATCTATATATATGCTCCCGAATCGGGATAAGCGCCTCAATCAACAATGTCAAGTCGACTCTGGAGCGCTCATCTGCGCGTCAAATGCGTAAAAAAATCTGATTTTTACAGATACACTAAGTAAAGGCCAAAACATAATTCGAGAGTCGAGACGAGAGTATACGTAGCTATGCTTTCAAACTTTCGAGAAGAGACGGGACGAGGATGGATGAGGAGAGGGATAAAAGTGATTCGATGGATCATGGATGGATTCGAGAAGAAGAGAAGAAAGGGCGGTCCGGGTCCGGTAGTAGTGGTAGTAATAGCTAGCTGTGCGCGAAAACCAAAAGGGAAGGAAACGTGGAAGTAAGAAAGGGAGAGGATAGTAGTTTGGTCGGTAGAGAGCTGGCAAATGGCAAAACAGGACGGATAGATGGATAGACTGTGCGGTAGACTGTGCGGAGTGTAGCGAGGATAGATGTCAGACAAAAGGGGAAAAAAAGAGGCGAAAAGGGTAAAGGTAATAGTAACGTAAGAGTGGATTGGATGCGATTCTTTGGTTTTGGATTTCGAGACGAGTAGCCGATAGCGAGACGAGAGTGAAAGTGGAAAGAAGAGTGGTAATGAGGCCGATCCGATGAGTGGTGGTGGGGCCGAAGACGAGCTGAGTCGGGAAATAATATGGCCGGATGTATGCTGCAATAAGGGGAATATTACGATATTCTGTTCCATTCCGTTCCGGGGTTCGTTCGTTCGTTCGTCGTTGATTTGATAGGCTCGTCATGCGAGCGGTCGAGGTCGTGCAAGCGTCGGAGGAAGAGGAGGGAGGTGTCGCGCGCCGGGTGGAGGAGGAGGGGTTCACTGGTAGCGAGGTGATGACAAGGCGACGGAGAGCAGGCGGGCAACGACGAGACAATAAGACCAGAGCCATCCATCCTCTATGCATGCATGAAGCAAAACCCAAGCGCAAAAGCAGGGGAGCTCGCTTCACGGCGACTCCATCGTCATCCGAAACTGCACGCTCCCCCCGCTACTCGTGCTCTCCGCGCTCGTCGTGCTCTCGGTCACAGTCGGGCTCTTCAAGCTCCACGCCCGCTCCCCAATCGCAAACTCGCGCTCCCGCTCCCGCTCCCGATCCCGCTCGCGGTCCAGATCCAAACTCGCCAACGTCCCATTCAAATCATGCATCGCGTCAAACTCCGACGCGACCCCGCCGCCAATACTGCGCGCCGACCCCGAGTTCGGGCGCGAAATCGGCTGCGTCTGCGCATGGCTCGTATAGCGGTTAACCTGGAACGTCGGCGGGCTCCCCGCAAAGCCTCCGCCACCGCCGCCGCCGCCGTACCCCCCGCGCGTCGGGCTCCCCGAGCCCGAGCCCGACCCCATCCCGATGGGCTTCCCGTTCACCCCGCCGACGGGCGTCTGCAGCGCGGGCGCGACGGGGAAGAAGCCCGGCGCGTACGCCTTGCTCGGGTGCGGCAGCGACAGCTGCGCGCTGTACGCCCCGTGCCCGTGGCCCGCATACGAGTCCCGCCGCTTCCCGAGCATCTCCGCCGCGGCGTACAGCCCGCCGATCTGCCCTTGGCCCTGGTGCTGGCTCTGCTGGTGCTGGTGCTGGTGCTGGCCCTGGTGCCCGTGCCCATGCGGCTGATGCTGATTCGGATCGGGCGAAAACGGCGAGAACGAGCTCGTCGTCGCGCTATGGCTGCTGCTCCCGCCACCGCCACTCCCGACCGACGCCGCCGACGGCGGCGGCACCTCGTACGCCCCGCGTTGCGGATACCCAAACGGTTGCGCCTCCTCCCCGCGGCGCACCTTCAGGCTCTCGTCCGTGAAGCGCGCCTCGCCCCCGCCGACGCCGTACGCCTCGCTGACGTTGCTGTTGCTCGGCGATGAGGAGTGGAAGACGTTGCGGTACGCCTCCGCGCCATTGGCGTTGTTGCCACTCCCGCTCGGCGCGCCGACGCTGTAGCTCCCTCCGTTGGCGTTGGCGTTGGCGTTACCGTAGCTCCCGCCGCCGTTGACGCCGCTGCTATACCCATTGACACCGTTGCTCGCGGGGCAGGCGGGGCGTACGCATTCGCACCCGCACCCGGCGCGGAGGGGAACGCCGCATAGCCCTGCATCTGGAACTTCTGTAGCAGCATCACCGCCTGCTCGTGCGTCATGCCCTCCAGCATCGCCGGCGTAATCGCATTCACGCTGCTGTGGTTGTTGCTGTTCGAAGCTCCGGCCTGCTGTTGCGGGGCGACGGGCGCTTGCACCTGTGCAGCAGCGACGGCGGGCGGCTGGGCCTGCGCGATCACAGCGGCCTGCGCAGCCTGAGCAGCAGCTTGCGCCGCTTTATCTGTCGAACGGACTCGTCAGCGCTCATACCCCCATAACAGCCGTCGCACTCACACTGACTCCGCCCCCAACTCAGCCTAATCCGACTCCCCCCAACAGGAAACCCCTGCATCTTCTCAATCGCCCTCTCCGCATCCGCCTTCCGCACAAACTGCACAAACCCACAATGCTTCCCCACCGGCACCTTCACATAATGGATCTCCCCCAAACGGCACGAAAAACGTCCGCAGCGTCTCCTCCCCCACCAGCGGCGACAGCCCGCCGACGAAGACGGTGGTGTTGTACGGGTCCGTGCTGGTGAGCTGCTCCCCGTTCGGCCCGATGAGGTTCCCCAGGATCGCGCGCGCCTGCGCGGTGTGGCGCCATTCGTCGTTGCCTTGCTGCTGCTGCTGCTGCTGCTGCGGGGGGTGCACCGGCTGCTGTTGCTGCGAGGGGGGCCTGCGCCTGCTGCTGCGGGACGCCGACGCCGTACTGCTGTGCAAAGTACTCCGCCCCCGCGCCGCCGCTCGTGCTCGCGCTCGTACTCATCACACCTCCACCAGGCGTGTACGCCACCGCGTCGCCGGGGTAGTAGCTCGCCGTCGAGGGCACCGCAATCGGGGCGGACACGCTCTGCTGCTGCTGTTGCTGCTGTTGATCGGACACAGAGACGGAAGTGGGCATGGGCACGTTGGCCGCGGCGCTGGGGTAGCCGGGCGCGGACGCAGAGGTGGAGAGACCGGAAGGGAGACGCCATCGGGCTGCGGGGGCTTGAACTTGGCGGTGGCGGGGGAGATGCGCACTGGAGGCGTCGTCAGCATCGTGGCGTCTATCGCGATAATAAACGAAGAGACGTACTCGGTCGGGAAAGACAATACAAGCCGTGCATCTCGATCAGCGCGCGCTGCTGGTCTGCCTCGTCCGTGAATCTGCGCGAGAAGAGAAAACGCGTGAGCGTCGTGCGCGATCAATTCAAGGAAGGAAGAAGGAAGAGTGGAAAGACTCCCGCCTTGGGGAGGAGAAGTAGGAAGTAGACAGAAGCTCAGACGCACCTAACGAACCCATACCCGCGGCTCACCCCCGTCACCGGGTCCAGCATGATCTTCGCGCTCTTGCAGCTCGCAAAGGGCCTGATGAACTTGGGCGCGCGGTCGTTGCGCAGGCCGAGGACGGGGTTGCGGAAGACCTGGGGGGGAGGTGTGTTAGCGAGCGGATCGGAGGAAGAAGAGAGAAGGGAAGAGAAAGGGGATTAATTAGAAAGTAAGTGGGGTAGGGAGAGCGAGATTGGGTCGGTGAGAAGGAGCATGAATGAACGAGGGGACGGCAAGCGAGTCGGAGTCGGAGGTGGAGGAAGAGAGTAGGAGGGGAGAAGGTGAGGAGGGAAGAGAGTGGAGGTGTGAGGGAGGGTGATGGAGAACGTATGAAGCGTCGGGGAGAAGGAAGGAGGGACGAAGGAAGAAAAGGAGGACGGGGCAAGGTGGAAGGGAGGAGCAGCAGCGGAGGACACCGAAGAAGGGAAGAAATAGGCGGATGACAACAAGGGGAGGAGGGGAGAGAAGGAATTAGAAAGACGGTGAAGGAAGAGAGGGAGGTGCGGGAGCGAGAGCGGGAGGACGGGGCAGGGAGCAGCGGTGGAGGAGAGAGAGGAAGGATACAGACAGGGAGGAAGGACGAGACGAAGAGCAGTGGGTGCAAAGGGAAGGGAGGGAGGACGTCCGCACGGCAGAACGGGGCGGGAGGAAGGGATCGAAAGGGCGCAACAACGCAAAGTAAAACCACCCCTCCAATACTCACAGCAACCAAATCGCTATTCGACGTCTCCGGCGCCAAGTCCCCCACGAAAATGCTATACTCCTTCGGGTACGCCGCCGCTCCCCCAACTCCAACTCCGACTCCTTGGTACGACCCCATCCCCATCCCCACCCCACTCTGCCCCTGAAGCTGCTGGCCGAACGCACCCATCCCGCCCGCGTGCGCGTGCGTAGCGGCGACGGGGGACAAAGGCGACGTCGGCGACACCACCCCTCCCCCGCCCCCTCCACTCCCCCCGCTGTAGTCGCTCGAGCCTGGGTCGGCGGTGTCTGAGCCCGAGCCCGAGCCCGAGTTGGCGTTGTTTCCACTATTGGCCGCAGGGATCGAATTGCCATTCCCGTTCGCCGAGGACGCAGCCTGCGACTGCGACTGCGCGCCGGACGAAGTGGATAAAGTGGACGAGGGCACCGCGCCCCCGACCCCCGGCGGCGCCCAATTGAGCACAAACGGCCGCGCCGAGTTGGGCATCGTCATCTGTGCGCCGATGGAGGAGTTGACCTGCGACGGGTGGGATGTGTCAGTTATCGGTGCAGGTGCGCGTTATATGAGCAAAGTGAGACGAAGGAGTGAATGGGCACGATGATATGCGCCCCCGAAAAAAAAGTAGGCTATATGTGCACGCAAACGTGGATATATGCGCGCCCAAAGCTCGAATGCACGGAAAACCAGGGTATATGCGCGTGGGCGCGCGAAAAAGCACGATATATGCGCGAAAAAAGGACGACGCCCCGAGGAAGGATGTAAAGCACGGTATATGCGCGAAAAAAAAACACGGCGAGGCCGAGAAAGAAGGATATATGCGCGCCGAAAGGTCACGCAGAGAACATCTCGCACGGTCCCGTCCGTCCCGTCGGCTCGAGGCACCCAAAAGCACGATATATGCGCCCCAAACACGGCCCCACGCTCCCATGGGCTTGGCATCCGTCCTCGCCCAGCGAGGGAGCCTGCTTATATGTGCGCCAAACGAGAACGAAGACGAAGACAAGAGAGAGCGCGAGAAAAGAAAAGACGACAAACACCCACCTGCGCCAACGCCGCCGCTGCGGCCCCCGCGCTCGCAAAGCTCAGCACCGCGTAGCCCGCGTTATTCGGGTGGGTCGCGTTTTGCGGCCACTCGCCGCGTTTGAGGAGAAGCCGTTGGTGCTGGGAGGAGGGACGAGCACACCGGCGTCCCAGCGCATGAGGGCGCACACCTGCCGCGCGTACTCGGGCGTCCATCCACGGCTCGAGATCGGTCCAGAGGAGGGCGGTGGGTGGGGCGATTGGGTTGTTGGTGTTGCTGGTGCCGGTGTTACCGCCGTTGGTGGAGAGATTGGGATTGGATGAAGAAGAAGAGGGCGAGATGTAGTACTTGCGGCGGGGCCTTGAACGCGTATGCGTAGTCCGCCATCGCCGTCGAAGGAAACAGAAGGAGAAACAGCGAGAAAAGCGAGATACAAGACAACGACAGGGGATTCCAAAGGCAAAGGCGAATCTATCAGGCGGGTACGGAGAGGGGGGGGGTCTGGTGTCTGCCCGCGACGGAGAGGAGCTGAAGAGGGCCGTGAAGAGTCACGCGGATGGGATCGTCGTGATGAAATAGGGTTAGCATCGCATCCTGTGTTTGGTACATTGTCCTCAAGCAGTATCTTTCAGCCGCGGCCTGACTCAGATTTCATTTTGGGGTGGGTCTTGGTACGCAATCCTTTGTCCTTGTAATTCATTTTTTTTTTCCTTTTGCGGCAATTTCCCGTTTGCGCGCGCCGCTAGAGCTGTACGTAGACGTCGATCCGTCACCATTACAAGGTTAGCCTTTTTGCGCTCCATTCTGATCAAAGATTCGATTGAATTCTGCGCAGCTTTCACATCTTGTTGGCTGACGTCCTGGTCCGTGCTGTATACTGAAGCTTGAGTCGTCAGGATCTCGAAGCGAAGCGTACACTGCCCACGAAGACCTGGATATCAGTGGACGTGGCCCCTCAGCTGTATTTGCGTCCACATCTTCTCCGCACGCGTCGAGTCCTCACCTCGTCTGACTGTATCTTGACGCCGTGTAATGATCCCAACGACACCACAGCGTATTCAGCGCAACCCTCCTCTCGGCGATTGGTCGTGCCGGCCTTCAAACAAGCTTTGAATAATCATATCTCGTTCCTCGCGTGGCCGTCGACGGGCTGTATCTTGACCTTGACCTTGATCCCCGCATTCGCGCAGCAAGCACACAACACCAGCTCGGCGTCCCGGCTCAGCGTCCACGTCCATGCTGACGTCTTGTCTTGTCTTGTCTTGTCCTTGTCCTTGTCTCATATTGCGGATAACCTGTCTCCAAGCCTCTGCAGCTGTACACCAAGCTTAATCCCAGATCCCAGAACGACCCATCGAACAACAACAGTTGCATTTGCATCTTTGCGCAGTAGAATGGAACCCGTCCCCGCGGGGGCTGTACTCGTATCCAATCCAACCCAATCTTGAACTGCAGCAACTGCACCGAGATATCCCAATCGCTATCGCCCCCGAACCGTCCGGATCCGTGCTATTTTGCGTTGCCTTGCGTTCTCTTGTACCGCAGCTTGCAATAGATACCCCTTCAAACAAGCTTTTTGCCTGATATCGCATCTTCGGCGTATCCAGCGCAGACCCTCATCTTGACGAGTCAGTACGCAGCCCCGAGATATCACCAACCGCGGGATCCGTGCTGTCCCGGAGCGCCTACGCCTGTCTTGAAGCTGTTGTACGCCGAAGCCCCTCTTCATCTTGACTAGCGCCGGCCTGTCGATCCGCCACCTTCAAAAAGCCTTCTTTTTGCATGATATTATTCATATCCTCGGCGTATCTTGGATACCTCGTCTTGATTAGTCTCTCGCGGACTAGTATTTATTATTCTTGCATCACATCTTCTGCGTATCCAGCCTGCGCACTCGACTAACATCCATCTGTCCATTGATCCGTGTCTTCAAGCTTTGATACAACGAGATAGCATTTCCGTCTGTCCTGGCGCAAGATCCGCATTGAAACAAGTCGACGCCCGTATTGAATTGGCCATGGATTCGATAGCGGGATAGAGTGCAGCCCCGCCAGGCAAGTCCGCGTGGGGGAGCGATGGCCATGGGCTGGGCTCGGTGGGCCGGCTGGGCGGCACACAGGTCGGTTAATAGGCGCTTGGACCCTGCCTGCTGGGCGGCTATACAGCTCAGGCGGCGCCGGCGCCGCTCTACACGGAAGCGCCATGGCCAGCCAGCGGCCAGTTGGTTCGAGCTGTATCCGGAGTAGTCCCAGACTGGATGGCAGCAGCCAGCTCCGAGTCTCGCTCTACCCTGCGTGGGCGGTGGTAGACATACCTGGCTGGATGATATGCCCGCCCGTCTTGGTCCCGCTTCGTCTTCCCTTCCTTGCTCCACCTTCCCTCCTGCAATCTTCTTTTCCACCCTGCTCTCTCGTGCTCTCTTACCTTCTTCTCGTTCTCTTGCCCTTCTCTCGTTCTCTTGCCTTCTCTCGTTCTCTTGCTTCGTTTTCTTCTCCGTCTTTCTTCCTGCGATCACGACTCGGACAAGTTACGAGAGCCCCTCCGTAATCTTACTTTCCCACTCTTCACTTTCTCCCGCGGCGAGATCAAACAAAAGCGCGCGCAAACAATGTAGGTCCGTGTGGGTCCGCGTTTGTCCCACCTTTCTCAACTTTCGACTTACTTTCTTCCTTTCTGTCGACGGCGGTGTAAGTAAAAGAACATGTTATATTGCGTTTAAACCTCTTCCACCTTCCAATGGACGGTGTGTTAAATAAATTAAATTAAATTTCGTCTCCCAGACTCTCGGCCCCGGCGTCATTGTCAACAATCCGCTGAATGATGAGTCCTGATTCAACTGAAGGAAAAGAAGAAAAAAACTACAAACCACTATCCACGACCCGAACCGCGCCCTAATCGAACAGGCGTCAGCCTGCTGTGATTCGTAAGCAGCAATATAGAGATTGCAGGTGCGGACCATCGCCACGGGTCTTCATGACCCGTTCATATACATCAATATAAGCAAGTAGGCTGGGTAGCGAGGTGGGGCCGAAGAGAACGAAATCTGACCATCGTCACTGACTGCTGGTGGGTTCAGCCGTTCAGGTAGCTGTTTTGTTACGCGCATTCAGCTACAGCAACCATGTGTTCCCCGAACGAAGGTATAGAATCTCGGCTGGCCGAACTAATAACGATGGACCCTTCTGGCAGTGACACCCAGGACCTTTGTTATTCAGTGCTGGCGGTTGTACAAGCCGCCCGTTGCGCCCAGCGCTTCTGTCAGTCGTACCCTGATTCTTATACACATGGTCATTTTCGTCCATGTTATAATAAACACATCCTACAGTGGCCTGGTTTTATAGTCCATATAAAAGATTTATCGACTGTCATAAATCTCGTGGAGTCTGACTACAAGTGAGACTAGTTTTATAGGTAGTGACCCAGCTTCTGGCAAAGGGCAGTGTCCTCCAAATCGCCTCGGATCCCGGGCCAGGTCTCAACTTCGACGTTCAAAATACGATAATCAGAACAGAAGTATTAACTTGTTGAAATTAGGTTTACCGCATGTCAACGGGACTTCCTCATTGGACAGCTTGTATAGGGGGTAGCCAAGATTTATCGCGGCCTCCTGGCTTTCTGGATTAAGCCCTTTGCCTTGCTGGAATCTCCATAGTGCGTCGTAAACTCCACCATCCCAGTAGGATCCACGTGTGCGCGTTTCAATGTGAATTATCGGGAACCCGAGCATGTTTGCATCCTGGGTACTAAGGGGGAAGGTGCCAGAGGGATTGAGCGACCAATAGGCAGGCCGATACGGCCACTGGAATGAGTCTGGCCCTAGTCGGAACTCCTCAGCTGGACAGACAAACAAATACCCCTCCGGCTTGCGAGTACTGTATGTGTTGGGTAAACATCGTAAGATGAATTCGATTCCATTCACAACGACTATTACAATAGTTATTGGGATTAAATTAAGGAACATAGTAAGCTCGCACCATAATCCTCAAAGTTTGGGGTTGTCTCAAGCTGAGAAAAAATGTGATTCGCTTGTGCCATCCAGAACTTGTTATTGACTCCCAGGATAGTAGCATATGCTGATAACTCAAATTTAGGACACTGTGCCCTGTTGGAATTAAATCTGGAAAGAAAAAAATTGAGGGGCAGAAAGTAATCAGTCTGCAAGCTGAAGTACCGGATCCAGGAGCCGGGCAAGACTTCTCCGTCATGCTCGACATCTATGTCAAGATTGTTCCATCAATGCCAAGGGGATCAGTAATTCTGGTGGCCTTTTGTGGAGAATCCAAACGGAGAACCGTCCCTAGTGGAATAAAGGTTTCGGTGGAAATAGAAATAGCCCGGAGCTCTCCTATCGAAAACACACTGGAACAGAGCGCATAGAAATCCCCTTGATCCAAAGCTGAAATGATGGCGCTCTCTGCATGAGGGGTCGTCCAACGATACATTCTCCATTCGTGGCGCTTCCACTCCTGCAGCAAAGCCGGTGACTGCTCCGATGTACGTCACGAGATTCACACAGAGTTCGCCTGTTGCCGGGCGTATCCAGATGGAAAAATCCTATACTCATCCATCAGGGACGGCAACAATGAACCAGGTGAATAATTTACCTTATCAATATCCATAGAGAAACAGTACCTTATCGCCTCCTGCGATCAAACGGGTGTGGTTAGGTATGGGACGTGACCCTCATCGAGTCCCGCGCTTACAACCCAATTCCAAACGCTGAAATATACTTCAATCAATCTCGAGGACCAAGCTGAGCCACGATAGTGGATGTACGCACACAATAGCTAACAATGTATGCGTCCAAGATAGGCGAATGCTGAAACCGACTGCGAAATTGGTTGAAAGGGATCATCTCTTTTCACAGTATCAGACAGAATTGAGCTTGAACGAGAGGTCCAAACCGTCGTGGAAGACCAACCCCCGAAGCCTCTTGGTGCTCATTAACCCGTAGAGTTGCATGATGTTGCGATGCCTGCGAGGTTATTTGTAAGTATGGGAAATACGAGAATTAGGTGCAAGTCACCGAATTGACTCATATTTCGTGATATGCTGGCGCCATTCCTGTAATCATCGTTCCAGCAAAGCCTGGGGAGTTTCATGCGCACTTACTTCCTCCGTGTCGTCCCCTTGATACAGAGCGACAGTCATGGGTCCGGGTTCACTACCCACAACTCTCGCAGAGTAGTACATCTGTCGAGCACTCGTCCTCTGGCTCTGGCGACCCACAACACCTGATCCCTTATCCATGCGAATCACTTTCAATAGGTTGATGTCCCCTAGGCGAATCGTCCGGAAGGCTGGTGGGCATCCCCCGTAAGTTACCCACAGGTATTGATAATAAGGAGAATGTACCAGCTGGTTGTTCCGGGGCCGGATTATAGACGTTATTGGTGACGTTGCTTGTGAAATCGCCCCCGCCTATGGTAAATCCAGCAGCACCAGGAAAGAAAGCGCCAGCATATCTGCGAAGTGCCATGAGATTCAAGCCATCGCGAGGCGAAAGTGACACACGGGGCGGACCCAGCGTTATTCGTCGTTGACACGACGGTGAATTCAGGCTCGGAATGGGGTCGGAGGGCCATGGATGGCGAGGTGGGAGGAAGAGAATCAATAGGCGCTGTACAGCACTCTTCACCGTTATTATATAGATTTCGAGAGGTCAAAAATAACGCAAGAATCTCTTCGGTTGCGGAAATGCAACACAGCGTTCATGGAATCACATGTTGAGCCTCGAGGTCGAGTCTACGATCGGTGTTCATGAGTAGGAGTTTCTTGAATAGGTATGCTCCCAAGTCCAGTGCTGTTCTATAGATTCCGAGGGGTCTAGTGAAATGAAGTCTAAAATGAAGTCCTTCATATTAGACGCCTTCCGCTGCCGAAATGCCCCAAGAAATCTACCAGAACAGCACTGAGACGGCTCCAAAGCGGGAAAGGAACCTCTGAAAGAAAGCCGTGCCGCTCCACCGCGTGCATAGCTGTGATGAACAACAGGAACAAAAGCGCGACGCAGGAATCCAGAATTTCCAGGAAGGTGTCAGGACCTTGATTTTCAACACCGAACTCTCGAGTTCGCTGCTGCGATGGAATCCGAGAGCTCTGAATAGTAAAATAAAGCCAAAGAGTCTCTTGTCGTACCGAATTTCAGAACGAGGGTCGAAGCCAAATCGCGGATCACCAGGATCGGCAACTGGCGCTCCCGGTGCACTAGCGCGGTTTATCTCTGCAAAGGCAGCCAAGCGTGAAAGTCGATAAGGATATCACCTCCCTGCTAGACGCAGGTGAGCAGTGAAATCAATTCATTACGGCGCTGACTACAAAGCGGGAAGAACCCTGAATGACGAGTCCTCCAGAAAAAACCCCCATCGGAAGGATAGCTGTGGTCAACGTGGCGAACAGCAAAAAGGCAATGCAGTATTTCCAAGAAAGTACCAGCAAGGTATCAGGACCTCTTTTCGGCATCGAACGCAAGGCAACACACACTGGGGATTGCCGAATATTGCGTGATGCGAGGTTGATTTTGATAGTTAATTCGAAAACTCAAGTATCCAGCTGCTGTTCAAGGAAGCTGCAACCCAAAGCCAAACTAATTGAGTCGGTGCTGATATCGACGGGGCCGAAATCCAAGTTGAAATCACTCAACTCAGCTTTGATTGGGCAATTTAATGCCAACTCGAAACTTTGACTCTCAAGATCAACGTCGGGTCATGACTCAGATGGACTTATATTTGAAAATCTTGGGCAGGTGCATCGGGTGCCTAGCAATTTGCCCGGATGGATATTCCTGGGCAAGATTGCCAAATATTGGAACATCCGATGTTGATTTCCAGATGCTAAGTATCAAATTACATTTCGGGTTGGCTGAAATTTACAGCTGAAACCAGTTGATTCAGCTTTGATTTCATGGAGCTCAAAACCAAGCTGGAATTTCTTGAATCAGTCGGGACTTCAGTGGAATCGGAATCTTAAGCTGATACTTCGAGTCTTAAGTTGAGTCTCGAAATCAACGTCGGGTTTCCAATATTCGGCGATTGCCGGTGTGACACTGCAGTCGTCAAAGTCATTAGAGTCGAAGAAAACAAAAGACCCGATTCTGTCTAGTCTCTTGCACTGACTTCCCACTCGCAACCTCATTCTGTCCCCATGGGCCTGATCCGAATTCCGCCGATCCCAAAGATTGGTCGAGAAAAACAAGATGTGTTCTCCGTTGCAGAATTTAAGCTACATACACAACTGCGGCCTGGGTAAATGGCCGGGGAATAGACATAAATGACGTACGCACGTGAACGAAGAGCAGTAAGTATATAGGTGGCGGCAGGACAACCGAAACCAGTAAAGGCGTAGAACTTCAGGTAGTCGTAGGCGTGAAAGCAGAGGTAGGTATGTGGGAAGGTAGGTAGCTAGTGGTACAAGGTACAGCGTCGAGGGAGGTCGAGGTAGGGTAGGGTAGTCAGGGTGTGAAAGCATGGGGTTACTGGGTAGGACGACCGCTGAAACACGTGAAGTGGAACGATGTGAAGCAGAAGGTAGTCGGAGTGGTGAGCACCCAATCACATATTCGCTATCCTATTCAGAAGCCCCACCCGCGCGCGTCATGCTGCCACCCCGTCATCGCTCTGCCCGTGCTGTACGATGCTCCTGTAATTGGAGTTCGAGCCCCAGCCCGAGCCCGAGCCCGCCGTGAGCTGCCCTGCAGCTGCACTGGCACGCAGATGGCCTTGATGTTGCCCGACTGGGTCATCGCTTGCACTATACACACGTCAGCATGATCCACAATATCGAGAGGGAAGAGAGGTCGGAAGCCAGGTCGGGGAGGGGTAGGAAGGAGAAAAGAGGAAAGAGGAAAGGAACGAGTAACGAAGTCACGGAGGGAAGGGAAGGGAAGAGAATGCAAGAAGGAGAGAAACAACACACCTGCAACCGCCGTCTCCGCATCACCGCCGCATCAGCTGCGCCGAATCCACCTCCGACCTCGCCGCAATAATCTTGCCTCTTCTGTTGTGCCACGCTGTCAGACTTCCGCGCTAGATAAATACAATATCCTCGATCAGTATCCCGGACGTCGCCCCCCGATCTCGGCGACCACCTCGCGCTCGGTGATGACGGACTGCAGCGCGCCCGCCGACGACATGCCGCAGCAGGGAAGACACAGAATATTCAAATATATGCATAAAGAAAAAAGCAAGTGCCATCCCGCACACGCGAAAGAAAAAGGATATCCGTGCGCCGAAAGCGGAAGATCGCGGAGAGAACATCTCGCCCAAGCACAAAGTACCACGCCCCAAAGCACGATGTATGCCATCTCGCCCAGTGTGGCTCTCGCCAGCACATACGGCCCCACTCGGCCGCCTCCCCAGCCGAGCCGCCAAAGCAGGAAAGAAAGAAAGGAAAGCCCCAAGGGAGGGGAGGGTGTATGCGCGAAAAAGCAGAAGCAGGATATGCGCCAGAAAAGAGGAGACGTGTGCACGGGACAAGCACCACCGACTATTAAAGCAGGATGTATGCGCGCAACACATTCCCCACCGCCAGGGCCAGAAAGCCAAAGCCTTAAAAAGAAGGTGGAAAGAAAAGGGAGGATGCATGCGCGAGAAAAAAGAAGTTGAGACAGCGAAACTCACCTTCGCCAATGCCCCCGCCGCGGCCTCCTTGCTCGCGAAGCTCAGCAGCTCGTACCCTGCATTATTCACGCCTGTGCCATTCGGGTTCGCGTTCGCCGCGTTCGAAGAGAATCCGTTGCTCCCGCCACCCACCCCCGCATGTCGAGGAGGAGGAAGGAGGATGAGGGGAAGGGACGAGGATGCCGGCCTCCCAGCGCACGAGCGCACACACCTGCCGTGCGTAATCTGCGTCCATCCACAGCTTGAGGTCGGTCCAGAGGAGGGCGGTGGGTGGAGCGATGGGGTTGCTTGTGCTTGTGTTGGTACCGCTGTTGGGGGTAGCGACATTTGAATTGGTGAAGGAGGAGTGCGGGGCGGTGGAGGAGGAAGAGGGCAAGGGCGAGATGTAGGACGATGCGGATGGGGCGTGGCTATGATACCCGTACTGGTCTTGGTGCTGCGGCGGCGGGGGCGGGGCCTTGAACGCGTATACATAGTCCGCCATCGCTCCTAAGTGTGGTGGAGACGCGTCCGTGGAGGCTCGAAGGAGAGAGACGTGGAAAAACAGAGACAAGACGAGAGCGAAATTGGACACAAGACAGCGACAGGGGATTCGTTGGCCGAGCGTAAAGGCGAAAGGCGAGTCTATCAGGTGGCGACGAAGAGGGTGTGTGGTGTCTGCCCGCGACGGAGAGGAGCTGAAGAGCCGTGAAGAGTCACGGGGATGGGATCGCTGTGATGAAATAGGGTTAGCATCGCATCCTGTGTTTGGTGACATTGTTCTCAAGCAGTATCTTTCAGCCGTGGCCTGACTCAGATTTCATTTTGGGGTGGGTCTTGGTACGCAATCCTTTGTCTTTGAAATTCGATTTTTCCCTTTCTTCCTTTTGCGGCAATTTCCCGTTTGCGCGCACCGCTCGGGACCCCAGGCAAGCTAGAGCTGTAGACGTCGACGTCGATCCACCACCATTAAAAGGTTAGCCTTTTTGCGTTCCATTCTGATCAAAGATTCAATTTAATTCTCCGCAGCTTTCACGTCTTCTTTAGCGCTGACGTCCTGGTCCGTAGCTTGCAGAGCTGTATACTGAAGCGTGAGTCGTCCGTATCGAAACGTACACTGCCCACGAAGACCCGGATCTCAGTGGACGCGGCCATACACGCGTCGAGTCCTGACCTCGACTGTCTGTATCTTGACGCCGTGTAATGATCCCAACGAAACCACAGCGTATTCAGCGCAACCCTCCTCTCGGCGATTCGCCGTGCCGTCCTTCGAACTCCATATCGTCTCTCGTTCCTCGCGTGGCCGTCGACGGGCTGTATCTTGGTCAAGACCTTGATCTTGATCCCGGCATTGGCGCAGCAACCAGCTCGCCGCCCGGGTTTGGCTTCGGCTGAGCATCCACGTCCATGCTGACGTCTTGTCTTGTCTTGTCTTGTCCTTGTCTCATATTGCTATTGCGCATAACCCGTCTCCAAGCCTCTGCAGCTGTACGTGACACCAAGCCCAGATCTCAGAACGACCCATCAAACAACATTTGCATTTGCATCTTTGCGCAGTGGAATGGAATGGATCCCATCTTCGTCTCGTCCCCGGGGCTGTACTCGTTCGTATCCAATCCAATCCAATCTTGAGCAACAGCTGCACCGAGATATCGCCGGATCCGTGCTATTTTGCCTTGCGTTCTCTTGCACCGCGGCTGTCTTGGGCGCAGATTGCAATAGACACCCGCTTTGGACCCTTCAACACGCTTTCTTTTTGCATGATATCGCATCTTCGGCGTATCCAGCGCAGACCCTCATCTTGACGAGTCAGTACGCAGTCCCAAGATATCACCAACCGCCGGATCCGTGCTGTCCCGGAGCGCCTACGCCTGTCTTGAAGCTGTTGTTGTACGCCGAAGCCCCTCTTCATCTTGACTAGCGCCGCCGGCCTGTCGATCCGCCACCTTCAAAAAAGCCTTCTTTTTGCATGATATTATTCATATCCTCGGCGTACCCACCTCTTCTTGATTAGTATTTATTATTCTTGCATCACATCTTCTGCGTATCCAGCCTGCGCACTCGACTAGCATCCATCCGTCCATTGATCCGTGTCTTCAAGCTCTGATACAACGAGATAGCATTTCCGTCTGTCCTGGCGCAAGATCCGCATTGAAACAAGTCGACGCCCGTATTGAATTGGCCATGGATTCGATAGCGGAATAGAGTGCAGCCCCGCCAGGCAAGTCCGCGTGGGGGAGCGATGGCCAAGAGCTGGGCTCGGTGGGCTGGGCGGCAAACAGGTCGGTAATAGGCGCTTGGAACCTGCCTGCTGGGCGGCTATACAGCTCAGGGGGGCGTCGGCGCCGCTCTACACGGAAGCGCCAGCCAGCCAGTGGCCAGTTGGGTCGAGCTGTAACCAGAGTCCTATACTGGACAGAAGCCAGCTCTCGCTCTCGCTCTACCCTGCGTGGGCGGTGGTGGACATACCTGGCTGGATGACATGCCACCCGCCCGTCTCGTCTTGGTCCCGCTTCGTCTCCCCTTTCTTGCTCTTGCTCCACCTTCCCTCCTGCAATCTTCTTTTCCACCCTGCTCTCTCGTGCTCTCTTACCTTCTTCTCGTTCTCGTTCTCTTGCCTTCTCTCGTTCTCTTGCTTCGTTTTCTTCTGTCTTCTTTCTTCCTGCGATCACGACTCAGACAAGTTACGAGAGCCCCTCCGTAATCTCACTTTCCCACTCTCCACTTTCCCGCGGCGAGATCAAACAAAAGCGCAAGCGCGCGCAAACAATGTAGGTCCGTGTGGGTCCGGGTTTGTCTCATGTTTCAACTTTTGAGTTTCTTTCTTTCTGTCGTCGGCGGTGCAAAAAGTAAAAGAACATGTTACAGTAATATTACGTTTAAACCTCTTCGACCTTCTGATGGACGGTGTTTAAATAAACTAAATTTCGTCTCCCAGACTCAACAATCCGCTGAATCGGAAATCCTGATTCAACTGAAGAAAAGAAGAAGAATAATTACCACCCACTATCCACGACCCGCGCCATAATCGAACGGGCGGCCTGCTGTGATTCGTAAGCAGCAATATAGAGATTGCGGGTGCGGACCACCGCCACGGGTCTTCATGACCCGTTCATATACCTACATCAATATAAGTAAGTAGGCTGAGTAGCGAGGTGGGCTTCAAAAAATGAAATCTGACCATGGTCACTGACTGCTGGTGGTTCAGCCGTTCAGGTAGCTGTTTTGTTAAATTCAACTATGGCAATCATGTGTTCCGCGGACGAAGGTATAGAATCTCGGCTGGCCAAAACTAATAACGACGGAACCTTCTGGCAGTGGCACCCAGGACCTTTATTATTCAGTGCTGGCAGCTGTACACGCTGCCCATTGTGCCCAGCGCTTTTGTCAGTGATACCCTGATTCTTATACACATTGATGATTTTCGTCCATGTTATAATAAACACATCCTACAGTGGCCTGGTTTTATAGGAAGTGACCCAGCTTCTGGCAAAGGGAAGTGTCCTTCAAATCACATCGGCCCCTGGGCCAGGGATTAATTTCAACTTTCAAAATACGATAATGAGAACAGAGGTATTGGCTTGTTGAAATTAGGCTTACAGCACGTCAACGGGATGTCCTCATCGGACAGCTTGTACAGGGGTAGCCGAGATTTATCGCGGTCTCCTGGCTTTCTGGATTAAGCCCTTTGGCTTGCTGGAATCTCCGTAGTGCATCGTAAACTCCATCATCCCAGGAGCATCCACTTATGCGTGTTTCAATGTGAATTATCGGGAACCCGAGCATATTTGCATCCTCGGTACTGAGGGGGAAAGTGCCGGAGGGATTGAGCGACCAATAGGCAGGCCGATACGGCCACTGGAATGAATCCGGCCCTAGTCGGAACTCCTCGGCTGGACAGACAAACAAATACCCCTCCGGCTCGCGAGTATTGTATGTGTTGGGTAAACATTGTAAGATGAATTTGATTCCATCCACGACGACTATTACAATAGTTATTGGGATTAAAGTATGGAACATAGTAGGCTCGCACCATAATTCTTAAAGTTTGAGGTTGTCTCAAGCTGAGCAAAAATGTGATTTGCTTGTGCCATCCAGAACTTGTTATTGACTTCTCGGCTAGTATGTGCCGATAACTTGAATTCAGGATACTGTGCCCTGTTGGAATCAAACCTGGAAAATAAAAGAAAATGAGGGGCAGAAAGCAAACAGTCTGCAAGCTGAAGTACCGGATCCAGGAGCCGGGCAAGACTTCTCCGTCATGCTCGAGATATATGTCCAAATTTGCTCCATCAATGCCAAGGGGATCACTAATTCTGAAGACTTTTCGTGGAGAATCCAAACGGAAAATTGTCCCTAGTGGCATAAGAATTTCAATAGAAGCAGAAACGACCCTGGGCTCGTGTATCCCACTGAGCGCATTGTAGTAATCCACTTCATCGAAGGCTGAAATGATTGCGCTCTCTGCATGAGGGTCCTCCAACGATAGATTCTCCATTCGTGGCACTTCCACTCTTCCCGTAAAGCCGGTGACTGCTCCCTTGTGCATGACGAGATTCACACAGAGTTCGCCTGTTGCCAGGCGTATCCAGATCGAGTGACTCTATACCCATCTATCAGGGACGGCAATAATGAACCAGATGTATAATTCACTTGGTCAATACCCATAGAGAAACAGTACCTCATCGCCTCCTGCAATCAAACGGGTGTGGTTAGGTACGGGATGTGACCCTCATCGAGTCCCGCGCTTACACGCAACTCTGAACTCTGAAATATAGTTGAATCAATATCGAGGACCAAGGTGAGCCACAATGGTGGATTTACGCACACAATAGCTATTGATGTATGCGTGCAAGATAGGCGAATATTCAAAACGGCTGATAAATTGGAGAAATGGGATCATCTCTTTTTGCCGTATCAGACAGAATTGAGCTTAAACAAGAGGTCCAAACCTCCGTGGAAGACCACCCCCCGAAGCCCCTTTGTGCTCATTAACCCGTAGAGTTGCATGATTTTGGGATGCCTGCGAGGTTATTTGTGAGTATGGGAAATACGAGAATTAAATGCGAGTCACCGAATTGACTCATATTTCGTGATATGCTGGCGCCATTCCTGTAATCATTGTTCCAGCAAAGCCTGGGGAGTTTTATGGGCACTTACATCCTCCGTGTCGTCCCCTTGATACATAGCAACAGTCATGGGTCCAGGTTCACCACCCACAATCTTTGCAGAGTAGTACATCGGTCGAGCATTCATCCTCTGGCTCTGGCGGCCCACAATGCCTGATTTGTTATTAATGTGAATCTCTTTCAATAGGTTGATGTCCCCTAGGTGAATCGTCCGGAAGGCTGGTGGGCACCCCCCGTAAGTTACCCGCAGGTACTGACAATCAGAGAATATACCAACTGGTTGTTCCGGGGCCGGATTATAGATGTTATTGGTGACATTGCTAGTGAAATCGCCCCCGCCTATGGTAAATCCAGCGGCACCAGGAAAGAAAGCGCCAGCATATCTGCGAAGTGCCATGAGATTCAAGCCATGTTAATAACGAGGCGAAAGCGACACACGGGGCGGCCCCAGCGTTATTCATCGTCGAAACGGCAGTGAATTCAAGCTCGGAATGGGGTTGGAGGGCCATGGATGGCGAGTTGGAAGGAAGAGAATCAATCGGCGTTGTACAGCTCTCTTCAACGTTGTTATATAGATGTCGAGAGGTCAAAAATAGCGCAGGAATCTCTGCTGTTGCGGAAATGCAGCACAGCGTTCACGGAACCACATGTTGAGCCTCGAGGTCGAGTCTACGATCGGTGTTCATGAGTAGGAGTTTCTTGAATAGGTGTGCTCCCAAGTCCAGTGCTGTTCTATAGATTCCGAGGGTCCGGTGAGATGGGGTCTAAAATAAAGTCCTTCATATTAGACGCCTTCCGATGCCGAAATGCCGCAAGACATCTACTAGAACAGCACTGAGACGGCTCCAAAGCGGGGAAGAAACCTCTGAAACAAAGCCGCACCGCTCCACCGGGTGCATAGCTGTGATGAACAACAGGAACAAAAAGGCGATGCAGGAATCCAGAATTTCCAGGAAGGTGTCAGGACCTTGATTTTCAGCACCGAGTTCTCGAGTTCGCTGCTGTCCGATAGATTCCGAGAGCTCTGAATAGTAAAATAAAGCCAGAGAGTCTCTTGTCGTACCGAATTTGAGAACGACGGTCGAAGCCAAATCGCGGATCACCGGGATCGCCGACTGGCGCTCCCGAGTCCCCGCGCACTAGGGCGGTTTATCTCTGGAGTTTGCAAAGGCAGCCAAGCGTGAAAGTCGATAAGGATATCATCTGAGCAGTGAAATCAATTCATTGCGGGGCTGACTTCAAAGCGGGGAACGAGTTCCCTGTTGTCCGATAGATTCCGAGAGTTCTGGATATGTAGTAAAATAAAGCCAAAGAGTCTCTTGTCGTACCGAATTTCAGAACGAGGGTCGAAGCCAAATGGCGGATCACCGGGATCAGCGACTGGCGCTCCCGAGTCCCAGCGCACCAGGGTGGTTTATCTCTGGAGTCTGCAAAGGCAGCCAAGTGTGAAAGTCGATAAGGATATCATCTGAGCAGTGAAATCAATTCATTGCGGGGCTGACTACAAAGCGGGGAAGAACCTTGAGTGCCACTGACGAGTCCTCCAGAAAAAACCCGCGTCAGAAGGATAGCTGTGGTCAACGTGGCGAACAGCAACAAGGCAATGCAGTATTTCCAGGAACGTACCAGCAAGGTATCAGAACCTCTTTTCGGCATCGAACGCAAGGCAACAGCATGTCAAGAGGTCGTCGAAGTCATTAGAGTCGGAGAAAACAAAAGACCCGATTCTGTCCGCATGGGCCTGATCCGAATTCCGCCGATCCCCAAAGATTGATCGAGAAAAACAAGACGTGTCCTCCATTGCAGAACTTAAGCCACATACATGCAACCGCGGCCAGGGTAAATGGCCAGGGAATAGACAGAGATGACGTACGCACGTGGACGAAGAGCAGTAAGTACATAGGTGGCGGCGGGATACATCAGGGAAAACCCCCTTCGATAATTTCGCATATTTTCTTCAAAATTGTCCGAAAATACGTCTAGTTTCACAAATGAGCGAAATTTCTGGGAAATACCTCTTCGGCCTCAAAATTCACCAAATTTACAGAATTTCTCGCAACTTTTCGGTGCAATATGGTAGCAGTTTCTGTTATTTATCTGACTTTGAGGTTGTAGAGGAAAACAAATTGCATTCAAATCGTAAGACTGTACATAGTGACTACGTCTAAAACTAACTTTGCCGAAGAACTACTGATACTAGTGAGCTAACAACAATGTTAACCGGGCTCCCCACAATACATCTGACCAAAATCCCTGCAAGCGCCCCCCTCTCCGTTGCATCCAGCGAGACGATGGCCGCTCAAGACTTGCACAAAAGATCAAGTGTGAGTGCAGCACAGATCATGGAGCATCGACATATACTTCCATCCGGCATTCCGCGACAATGCGCGCCGTCGGTCGACCACAAGAATCGGAGCGGAAGTCTCGAAAGGCGAGGTGCGGGCAGCAGAGGATTCCGACGCAGTTGGGGATGCGTACAGCGGCGGGGTGAAACTCGCTGTCAGCCACGTCGTCGATGCTCTCTATCCAAGGAAAAGATCAGTGGCTTCTAATGAAGATGCGGGGGACTCACTGCTTATTCTGGCACAGTAGGGACGTCTGAACTGGGTATCTAAGGAGGGAAAGACATCAGCGCTCCCCGGTGGCAGCGTTAAAGAACGTGCGTACCGGCAGCCCCGTCCTCCATCACTTCACTGACGACCGCTCCCGTCACCTTCGGCATGGAAAAGCGCACTAGTCTCATGAGGCGAGTTGCTGCGGTCGTCAGCAATCCATGCACGTGTGATCAGGGTGGATACAAATAAACAATGGGCATCGTCAGCGAGCAAGTTACAGGCAGGTCACTGCAACGTACTAGAGCACACCGCACCCGCCGTCTTCCACCGGCCATTGCGCGTACAATTCAAACCAAATCCCCGCGCAAGCCAGACCAAAGTCGGCACGTATTTGAACCTGAAAATTCTACCTCTTTGTCGGTGAGGAAGGCACCCATAAAAGACGTACGCACGGCCGCTAGGGTATACTGTAGGTGACGAGTCTGAGGTGGTTAATCGAAATGTGCCCGAGTATAATGAGACTTACCCGGCGCCGCAGACACTGCGCATCCAATGCTCGCGTCACCAGTCTCGTTCAACCTTTCAAAAATGTTAGCATAGATTTCGGGATATAAAAGGGCTCACACGGGACGTACGGCATCTGCGTACGGGCCCGAGTACTTGTCTCCCTGTACAGTGTGTGATGTTGTCTGCCATCTTGTAATAGCGTGTGGCGCAGGACATCGTGATGCTAGTGAGTTAGAAATACAAAGGTAAGTACTAGCGGGTAATCAGGAAACACTGCGCACCGGTGTTACCCTAGACAAGAGCAGCCAAGACTATGAAAAGAAGGAGAGGACAAGGGAGGGGGAGAAAGCAGTGCATGATTAGAACAGGACCACATCGAGAATTGTAAACATACCGATTGCGCGCTGCTCTAAGCAAGCATCCCAGAAGGCTAAGGTAGCGGACAGACAAGTGCGGTTGCCCCACGTGATGCATTAGCCTTATTGGGAAGATTGTTAAAGATTCACTGTAATCGACCTGTTCTCAGATTGAATTAAAAAATCTGGCTCAACAGTTCTGTGTGAATATATCAGAAGACTGCTCCTAAATATTTTGAGAAATTTTGGTGAAGAAATGGGGGACGAGTTCCCAAATTGATGTGGCGGGGAATGCCATTGATGTGGGCGGAGAATGGCATCAATATCTGATCATTTGGGAACTCGTCCCCCATTTCTCAACCGAAATTTCTCAAAATATTTAGGAGCAGTCTTCTGATACATTCACACAGAACTGTTGAGCCAGATTTTTTAATTCAATCTGAGAACAGGTCGATTACAGTGAATCTTTAACAATCTTCCCAATAAGGCTAATGCATCACGTGGGGCAACCGTACTTGTCTGTCCGCTACCTTAATTGACGGGGAACGGCACCGCAGAAGGTGGAATGAGCCGACAAGGCCGTGAGATTAAGAAACTGGGCAGAGAACACAATTAGGCGGAGGAATGAGTGGACGCAGCGAAAGGAAGATGGGGGGAAAAGAAGAAGAGTGTTTGATGTCGTTGACGACACATCAGAACAAACCATCTTTTGCGCTCACGTGGTTACCTGCTCAGGCTGCTGTATGATGGTAAGAGGCCGGCAAGCGGCGGGGCACAAACAGTAGAAGAGTTCATGGACACATTTTGTAAATTACAAAGAGCAGAGTGGTCCAGAAGACGCCGCTCGTCGTCGACCTTCGGTCGACTCCTCGCGGCGGCTTGTACTATCATTAGCCTACCTTTGCAAAAAAATTGATCTATCGTTCGCAATTTTGAGTCAAATGCCTTAAGGAAAAGATGGTATGCTTATACATCCTAGATGAGCCTTCATCAGGGAAACCCCCCACAGATATTTTGTGATATTTTTGCATAAAATGTTCGAAAATATCAGTAGTTTGGTCATTGTCAGAATTTACTCAAAATATCTTCCCAGGCAAGAAATTATGAGAATTTCGGCAACTTTTGAATAACTTTTCAGCGGATTTTCGTGCTTTTCAAGAGATATTACTTGCTCATTTCACTCCGAAACACAAGAGGAACATGATGAGGATGATGTATATTGCAAGCTACTAACAACATGACATATGTACATAACTTCCGCCCCACCATCATTCACCTCCGACAACATTGCTCATACCGAACCTAAAGTTTTCAATTACAGTCGACGAAGCAGCAAGCCTTCTGTGAGAGAATCAGTAAAACAGTTCTAGCAAGAAGATTTGGCAGCTTCCAGGCAAAAGTAGGGTATACGCGATACCAGTCTTCTACATTGAGGCCGTTGAGTTAGATATACTGAGCAGGAATTTGATTTCAAGCTGACCTCAAGTAGTGCCGCAACAAGCTGTTCAGCAATCCTGGATGCTCAACCTAGGGTGAACCAAGCCTACAGTGATGAAATCAACATGAGGAATGGCTGCTGAGGCGTCCGGAACTCACGAGGAACAACGGCGTGCATGCTTAGCAGGGATATTCTAGGGGGCCTGCTAAGTGAGGGAAGATTAAACCTGGTGATCGAAACTCACCCAAAACGACCCTAAGCCATGTGCACTAACAGAGGAATAGACCTCAAAGGACACAGAAAGGGACATACGCTACGAGGCGCTCTAGCAAGGCTGACAGCGTACTTGGTAGAGCTGTGCACCGTCCCGTCGACGGCCACGGCCGTCGTTTCGACGGGACCGGGACGGTAACGGTCCGTCACACGACAGCCGTCATTTCGACAATTCAAACTACTGAGTAAGTTCATAAGGTGTGGCCTAAATTGTCTATTGGGCTTACCTCAGCATGGAACCTGGGTATGGCGTGTATTCTGGACCTGTCGAAGCTACAGAACTTGTAGTGCGACTTCCTTGCTGGCAATAATATTAGCTGGACATATGAAGTATTGCGGATGAAACTAACTCTTTTGCTGCCTTGGATACCCGTCGACGGCCGTTTTCGACGGGCACGGCCGTCAAAAACAGTCGAAGAGCTCGACGGAACAGGTTGGCTACCCGTCATACGGAACCCGTAGAACCGGCGCGACGGGCACGGTGCACAGCCCTAGCACTGCTTGGCCGCCGACCCAGCAAGATATCCGCACAAAACCCCGAAACATCGTCACTGTAGATGAATGCCGAATTCTGGTGGACAAATCCTAAGGAGGAAGATGGATGGTAGATGCTAGTACATAACTTACCTGGTGACCCATACACCGATACCATCCTATTTCAAGTTGGCACAGCGATCCACGAGAAAATGTGGATCTGGACTGTGGGGAGCATGGCGGAATGATATAGGACGTTGTCAGATACAGAAACGAACGACAGTAGGCAGAAGTGTGAAGAGAACGAGAGAGAACGAGTTGCGCTGGCAGGGGGAAGGTGGGAGAAAGGAAGGAAGAACCTGTTGTGACAGCATCCATTTTCGCGCGCACGTGGTTGCCGTTACAATTGGACATGCCTAGACATGCCGACAAAGCCAAGCCACACCAAGTGAAGGCAAGTGTCGTACTCGTGTCGTTCACTTCAGGGTGGGTGTTGTTTCGAGTTGGCTCTTTCCATCACTGCCGCGTAAACTTTTGGTAAGTACGAACACTTGTGACTTCTCACTGAGAATCCCTTCGCTGACGGGCGAGTCCTCTCGAACATTTTGATGAATCCTGTGATTCCGCCTCTCCACAGGATTCGGATGTAAAAGTGAGACACCTTCTCCGGATATTGGACTGAACAAAGCAGGGAAACTTGTGATATATCAGCAAGAATAACTCACTAGTTGATAAAACTTTGACAGAACTTTGGTTGAAATGAGCAAAATTATATCGGGACTCCGCAAAATGCACAACATTGCAGGTACCTTTAGTAGGATTCTTATCAAAGTTGTCGAAATTTGTCGAAAATATCTAAATTTTGGTGGCCTCAAAAATATTTTCAGCAAAAATATCACAAAATATCAGGGGAGGTTTTCCCTGATGAGACTGGATGGCAGCCAGCTCTCCCTCTGCTCTACCCCGCGTGGGTGGTGGTGGACATACCTGGCTGGATGACATGCCACCCGCCCATCTCGTCTTGGTCCCGCTTCGTCTTCCCTTTCTTGCTCTTGCTCCATCTTCCCTCCTGCCTTCTCTTCCACCTTGCTCTCTCGTGCTCTCTTACCTTGTTCTCTTGCTTTCTGTCGTTCTCTTGCGTCGTTTTCTTCTCTGTCTTCTTTCTTCCTGTGATCACGACTCAGAAAAGTTACGAGAGCCCCTCCGTAATCTCACTTTCCCACTCTCCACTTTCCCGCGGCGAGATCAAACAAAAGCGCGCGCAAACAATGTAGGTCCGTGTGGGTCCGCGTTTGTCTCATCTTTTGTTCTCTCAATTTCGAGTTTCTTCCTTTCTGTCGTCGGCGGTGTAAAAGCACATGTAATACTTATTGCGTTTAAACCTCTTCGACCTTCCGATGTCGGACGGTGTTTAAAATAAATTTTGTCTCCCAGACTCTCGGCCCCGGTGCCATTGTCAACAACCCGCTGAATGATGGATCCTGAATCAATAGAAGAAAAAGAAGAAAAAAATTACCACTACCCACGACCCGCACCCGAATCAAACGGGCATCGGCCTGCCGTGATTTGGAAGTAGCATTATGTGATACAAGACATGCCTTCACTTCGCTCCGGCAGTTTTGCTTGTAAGACTGCTTGCGCGCTCCTTTTGACCACTCAAGAAATGAGGTTTATTGGGAGTGACCGTTCGCACAACAACCGTGGCGCTAGATATATAGATATAACCGAACTTGTGAAGACCACGACATTTTGCCAAGACGAAGTGACCAAATGCGTAGAAATAGGATATCACATCTATGTACCTCTGGCATGCCTGCCGGCTGGCTTCAATATCAAGAATCGAACAAATCCGGTGAGCCCAACCTGCAAAGAGACCTTGGTGAGCATTGGCAACTCGAAGTATGATTCGTGTATCTTACTTTCGTCAGCGAAATGTACGTGCCCGGCAGTAACTCGGTGAATGTCGGACTTCTGTGGCTACGAGTTCGGTAGACGACAATCCTGTTGCCTGCAAACAGTCAATTATCGGAGTCTGGAACGAAGCATAGTACACTGACTGAGGCCGCTATGATGAAGGATTCGGAAAGGTAAGCAGAGAGGTAAGAAGTGCACCTATCGTGCTCTTTGATCAATTCCAGACCCTCTTAGACAATCTATCGAGCGAAGAACCCTCGGGTACCAGCATGTAGCCGAAATTAGGTCGTTCAGTAAACCACTTACTGTACAATTTCGTTCAAATCGGCAGTCACGCGTCACACACCCCCCTGTCGATCACGAACTTTCGTCGAGGTCACGCGTCACTCAGGCCTCTGTCGAACCTCCAAGTGGTCACACAGGCCTAAATAAAATAAAAAAAGACAAAAAATCGGTTAAAATGCCGAAATTTTCGAGGTATCACGCAAAAATTCGGCGGCTGCCAAAATGTCGAATAGGTAAAATGGGTCACGCGTCAAATTGTCCAGTATGTCGAAAGTTCCACTGGACGATTTTGCGTATCTTCATAATTTGATTTTCCGAAAGTCACGATGAGTCGGATATTTAATGTCCTGAAACTGGTGAGGACGTGATATCAGGACAGACAACGACACACCGTTCGTCGAACCGGTACATGCATATGGTATGCTTGCATACTCATCCCAATGGCAAAGGGGAAGAAGAAGTTTGAGGAAGACTTTGAGGGTCGTGTAGGGGTGTGCATTTGAAAATTTTGAGGTCTGTGTCAGGGGAACCCCCGCTCTTCCGGCCTTTCAGGCTATTTCTCCGGCTATTTCTCCGGCTTCTGCTCCGGCCTCTGCTCCGGCTAATGCGCCCGACTTTCCGCCCGCCCGTTCTCGTTGGCACGTGCTATGCGACCAGGCCCATGATCATTGTAGATACCTCCGGACACGTGCGACTTGGTAGTTACTAATTCATATATAAGGTTTCACCTAGCGTGGGAATCTTCATCCTTTCTTCTCTTCAGATTCCCCTGCTAGGTGCGTAGTATTCCCGCTCCTGTATTATAGTACCCATATTTATACTTCGGATTCCCCTGCTAGTTTCCGCGCCCCACGCTGAGCTTAAAGTTGCCCTTACAGCAGAAGAAAGGATCTAAGGGATCAACCGGTCAAGATTGGGAAGTTTGGTGCAGGTACGGATTCGGACCACTACTCCAGTGCTCCATCCTCCCCCACTTCAAACCTCGACCCCTCGTCCGTTCCGATGGACCAGCTACCCCCTCCACACTCCGCGCAACCCGTGATCCCGAGTGTTCACACTCCGGATCCGGCTTCCGGAGTTGCGGATCGGCTCGCCGCTGTCGAAGGCTCTCTCGATGCCATCCAAGATGCGCTCCGGCAGCTACTGCTGGGCAACCAAAATCTGCCGCCTGCCCCTGCCCCTGCCGCTCCGGCTCCGGTGCTGGGTCCAGACTTCTTGGCCCCCCACCCAGCACCCAAAACGGTCCTCTGACCGAATCCTCCGGCCGTTTTCGATGGCGACCGGACGCGAGGACGGATGTTCCTTTACTCTGTCCTCACCTATTACCGGCTGGTTCCGGAAGCTTTCATGGCAGACGGGTTTGTCTCGCAGGAAAAACTTGTCTGGTTTGCCATGTCCTTCATGTCAAAGGACGCAGCTGCCCGATGGGCGGAACGGCGTGCGTCCGCCGTACCGTTCCCATTCCCCACCTGGGCCCAGTTCGAGGCCGAGTTCTGGCTCCGGTTTGTCGAGGAGCAGGACCAGGCCCTCACCAAGCTTGAGTCCCACTCTTACTTCCAGGGCTCCCGCGACATCTACCGGTACATGGACGACTTCGAGGAACTGGCTGTAACAGCCGGTTACTTGGACGCTCTCGTCTGGGTCACCAAGTACTGCTCCGGCCTCGACCCGCGGATCAACGTCGCGATTACGATGTCTGGAACCGCCCCCGACCTCACCGACTACGATGGATGGCGCTTACGTGCCTTCCAGCAGTACGAGGTGATTGGCCGCGCCTGAACCAGAAACCCTCCGGCGCAGCTTCCGGCTGCTTTCCCACGGTCGCGGGCAGCGGGCGTATTTCTGGCTCTGGCTCCGGCTCCGGTTCCCACGTGCGCTCCAGTCACGTTCGCCCCGCTTGCGGCACCTGTCCTTCCAGCAGCTGTCCCAATGGACGTTGATCGGGCCCAGACGCGCCCATTCCCACGCACCTGTTTCCAGTGCGGAGCTGCCGGACACCTCGCCCGCGAATGCCCCGTTGAAACGCTGACTATGGGGCTAGCGGTGAAATAACCACAACACAAACCTTGTAAATGAATACGCGGTTCGATAATGCAACTACAACAACTCAAACACTATAGTCCTCGTGCAAGTTCGGGGTTCCAATCCAGTATAGATTGTGGCAATTTGAACTTTAGTTCTCTTTGAGAAGCAAGACTTTACAGGTCTAAAAGTCGTATAGATAAAACTTGCTCGAATCCGTTCTAGGCACAATCGCGATAGACAGACGAGATTTTATGTTCAACGGTTTTGTATGATGTGGGTCTAGGTTTGGAGATAATACTCCGATGCGTAAAGCAAGTGATTCTTATGAATTCCGATTCCAAATAGTATCCGCGATTGCTAATCCTTGTGAGATTACAACCAATTGTCAAGTCTGATCCGTTTCCTTATATTCCACGCGTCCGTTCCGTTTATCCAATATGTCCACACGTCATTTATAAAGATCCAAATCCAACACAGATAATATTCAAACAGGGAAAACAAACAAAACTTGGTATAGCTTCTGGGTGTCTCCGAATGAATGACTACTCTACTGGTTAAGCGTGAAGTCTAGTAACTTCGCGTCCAACAGGTGGGGTGAGATTCACTGGTCTTTCCTCCCATAACCATCCACTTAAATATGTTACAGGATTCTAAATATAAATGAGACTGATACAAACGAGCAATAGGGTTCAGGGTATATGACTAGTGGTACGGCAGCTAGCCGATGAACTCCTGTCAGATATCAATCAATTAGTAAATTTGAGAGAGATTTATAAGGAACATCAACGAGCCGAGCTTAACGATGAGTCAAGATCTACATCGCTTAGAACGATTGTGATGGGATATTGTTGATATGTCAACTTTCAGCCGACCTCCTTGTCAGCTCTCCGTTACCCTCCTTGGTAACCATCCGCCCAAATGGTTCCACCTTGAACCGCTTAAGTGATTTGTCTGAAAACCGTGATAGCCGCCGCTTCCCAGTACCTGAGTATGGTTTCTTAGTCATTTGTTAGATTGACCAAGTCCAGCCCTCTCTTGGCAGTTCTGGAGACGTCAGATGATGCCCAACAATGATCCCTCTGGTTCAGAAGGATGTTCCCTCGTAATATGCCCTTAGTCAGGGATGTGCAGTAACCCCAATCCGTTTCCAGGATGGTAAGGTACTTTCCGCGATTGCTCCATTAGCGACTTCCCACTTCAACCCTTTACCAGGATTGTTGTCCAGCGCCCTTCTAATGGTTCGAGACACATTATATCCCTTTTAGCTAACTGCTCAGGCCAGCATTAGCCCTTGTGAGATGACGTCGTAATGTAGTGAAGTACATTAAAGTATGTTGCAACTCGAGCAGATTTGAATAAATGCCCGGGTGCCCCAATACCAAGTCTGTCACCGTCACCTCTGACGTTCGGCATACGGACGTTCTCGACGAGGTCGTTCGTCAACTCAGAGACGACCTCCTCAACGAGCTGTTCGCCTGTCTCTCCACCTCCGCCTCGCTTCTGGCTGAGTCAGTGGACGGAGATGAGACAGACCCGGCAGGTTTTCCCCATTCGGCCGAGTGAGCGGTGAAATGCTTGCTCGGTGTCTACAACAGCAGTACTAGTTTAATCAAGACCCAACGAGCAGAATGCGAGTTGCTTGATTAAGGCAAAATTGCAACTACTAACCAAATCCTAACTACTTTCCCCTTGAATGGTTTAGACTGTGCCGCCGAGTACGGGTCTTTTGAACACTTTAAGAAGGTTCAAGGAGCACAGATAATCCAACAGAGGTTGCAAGGAACAAGCCTGTTTTAAGAGGTCTAGTCCGAAGTGCAAGGTTTGATTTAGAGTATTAGACCCCTTTGAGCAATGCCAAACAAGTGCCTAAGCCAACAAATCGAGTTTAAAGCTTTAAAAGCTTGAGCCAACGATTCCAATCCTAACAAGGTGCCGTGTTCTCCAAATCCCAAATAATAAGCCTTCCAACAGCTGGTACAGTAAGTACTTTTAAAAGAACCATGCTATGGGCCCATCTGGCTTTTTGTAAAAGCCCCATACTAGTTAGCAAGGATGTTTTTTTAAAAGCCCCATGCTAACTTGCATGAGAAAATGCAAAAAAAATGCCCAAAATGGGAATTGATCAGCTGACCTTTAGATACTTTTAGTATCCAACAACATTACCACTACACTAAACAGGTTATACCTAGCCAGCAAGCCAACCCAGCTAGGCTACACCTAGGCTTACCCTACCTGGGACTGCTAATACCCAGACCTAGGGCAGGCAAGCTGCCCTAGGTCTTCGAAAATTGTTTGTCATTGTTTATAATGTGTTCTATAGTGTTTACTAACCCTAACCAGCCTAACCAACCCTAACCAACCCTAACCTTCTAACCAAAAAAGTAAATATACCTGGAAGCCAAGGCACTAACCCCTAACTCTAACCCCTAACCCGAACCCTAACCACCCTAACCACTAACCAGGCCCTACGCAGGCCCTACAGGGCTGGTGCAAGGCTTATTCTGTATTTTCTGGTAGGGTATAGGCTATTATAGCTAACCAACTGGTATAGTTATGCTAGTGTAGAGGTAATGGCTGTGGTCTGTATTATATAAGATCATGCTAGGGTTTTTGGTTCAATCCCCGCCACGGACATCCCTTTTTCCCTCCCTATAAGGGCCCTTGCTAACTAGCATGGAGCTTTTACAAAAAGCCGGTTAGGCCCATGCCTGGTTTTTTTAAAAGCCACTACTGTACCTAGTGCTTCCAAGGCTACTGTAGTGCGGTGCCGTGTTCTCAATCCTAATAAGCTCTCTCTAGCTTCTTAACCGTTCCCAATCCCAAGATCCCAAGCCAACAATTGATATTGAGTTACTTGTGCAGACGAAACAAAACTTCTTAACAAAGTCAGTCCTGGGTGACAAGTCCTGAATCTCCGTCGTTTATCAAGCAATACCCGGTAAAGGCTAATGCTCTTAGTGACAGAAAGTTCAGTACATATCCATACCAAAACCTCCTCCTTATATACTGTACAATTACACTTACAATACAATGATTAGTCTACTTGCTGGTATATGAGTAAGGTGTCCGTAGTTAATCACATGTGGATAAATATATAGGATCCTCGTGTGTCGACCCCTTAATGCTTGAGTGTGTCCGGTGTGACTGCTCCTTGTTCGATCGTGTAGACAGTCCCATCTTCTATCCTCTTGTCCCCCGTTCAGGACCTTCAGTTTTAGGTAGACGTAGGTACTGGCTTTGAGCCAGTACCTTAATCAGCCCAAACCGCCAAGTGGTTGTGGAGATATGTGAGTTACCGTCCCAGCCTGGTTCAAGTAACCAAATCAGGATGGCAACAATGATCAGATAGCTGATAAGCGAAGTTCAACCACAGCCGGGGTAACCGGTTACTGTTAAACCCGAATCACCTGACCCGTCGCGCAAGGCTCCCTCTGTAAATAAAGCACAACAAAGCACTTGAACACCTAATCAAGACCCCACAGTGGTGCCCCAGATCATCAGAGAGGATGATTAATATTGCCCATGTTGTTTGTGGGCCCCGCAATGCCTTGATTAAGCAGTGATGCTTAATATTGGCAATTAAACCCTTAATCATGGATGTCAACCAGTATGAGCTTTCCAGTTGATGCATCCCAGGCGGACTTGATTAAGGTCCTCATGCAGGATCAAGCCCTGATTAGCCATATGTCATGAATCGTCTTTTCATTTTACTTCCAGAACCCGAACAACCTGAACCCGATCATTGATCAGATCAACTATCTGATCAATCGAACTTGGATACCATTTTAGGATTCCAAACGGTTATGATCGGTTTCCTGACCTTCGGGTTCCCGATCACCCCTCTATGTTCCTATACCCCTTTATTTACTTCGCATTAATCTTGTCTGTTGTCATTGGACACTGTACCTTAATCTACAAACCCCTAGAGACTTTAGTATATAAACCATAGTTATTCTCCTGTACTTTACACTATTCTAGTCTAAGCTCCAGGCTTATTCGTTTGGAACTCTTCGTGCTTCAGTCGCCCTCGTCACCTCAGAACCCGGAATCTGCTCTGTGCTGACAAAAGAATAGTGTCTCTACACGGCGTACCCGACTGGACGTAACACGATGAGCAACGACTATGTGCTCCCCTCGATGGAGAGCTTTGGCGCCCTAACCGGCGAAGAGAGGGACAGTGTCCTGCTGCAGGCCCTACAACACGCGGGAGGGCAATTCGGAGTGATGCAGGAGGAACTGGGGAACTTGCGCGGAGAGAATTGTCTGCTCCGCGAGGACAACATCCATTCGCAACAACTCTTGTGCGACGCCCTCGTTGCCTTGGGAAGAGCCTCTACGGGAGGGTTTAGGGAGATTAAATAGGTGAAGACGGCCCGTGTTGCCGCCCCTACCCCGTTTAAAGGAGACTCCGAGTTGGTGGACTCCTATCTGGCGGAGTGCTGGTTGCACTTCCTGGACAACCCGACGTACGAGAGGGACAGCGCGAAGATCACCTTCGTCCTGTCCTACATGAAGGAGGGATCAGCAGCGGCATGGGCCAACAACGTTGTACAGGCCATGCGCAACCCGAGAGATCCTGATACCCCGCTGTATCGGAGTTACGAGGTCTTCGAGAAGAACCTCATTGATGCTTTCAAAGGAGGGGCACAGGTGGAAATTGCGCAGGCTAAAATCGAAAAGCTGCGCCAGGGTGCGGGAACGGCCACAGAGTACTTCACGCTCCTGGACACATACAACAACACCGCGGGTTACGACGAAACCACACTTATTTGTCTCCTCAAGCAGGGGATCCTGAAGCCAGTTCTGCAGTCCGTCTACGGACAAACCGCACTACCGATCACCTACGCCGACTGGAAGGTGGCGGTCATCAAGCACAACGGGTTGCGTCGCGCCTTCCACGTTATGGATGGTGCGCTTCGCGATCGTCCCGTCACGGTGCACAAGGTGCAACAGAACCAGAACCTGGGGAACTTCTTTCGCAGGAACGAGCAACGCGCTCCAACAAATCCCCCTGTTGCCGTCGTTCCGCCCCCAGTCGTCACTGGCGGGGCCCCTAACGCAGGGCCCGCGCCTATGGACATAGACCGGGCAGTCAGCAAGAAGCCGGTTCCCTGATGCTACCAGTGCGGAGAAGTCGGGCACATGGCCCGTAACTGCACTACCCGAGGACCCACCAACCCCCAGTTCCGGGTGTTGATTACGGAAATGATGGAGGAACACCTCGGGAAGGAGGATTTTGCCGACGAATCCGAGTGAAGACTGTGCCCTCGGATTCTCTTATACCCCCCCCCACCTGTAACGACTTCGAACAATTCATTCTCTGTTTTGACTATTGAAGAACCCGGTGTGGGGGAAGACACAGTGGAGATGGAAGGAGAGGGAGCAAGGACTCCCTCTGAGTTTGAGAAGAGTGAGGGAGCCGTTTCTCCCTCTGACTCTAAGTGAAGGGGCAAGAAACCCCGGAAGCCTGAGCGGGAGAAAGCGGAATGGTGCAGACTCCCCCTCGGAAGTGTGCGTCGGGTTGCAACCTGAGCACGGGCCCAAGAATGGAAGGCGCGGGAGATCATCACCAAGTGGACTCACCCGGCCAGAATACAGGAGGTGGACGACGAGATGGTGGAAGAAATCCGGACGGCTTACTTCCCTGACACTCTGGGCATACTGGACAACTTGAAAGAGCCACCACAGTATATCCGGGCCACTGGGAACTCCATGATGGTTCCAATGACCCTTGAAGGGCTGAATAACCTTAAAGGTTATACAGTGGTTGGGTTACTGGACAGTGGGGCAACCAACGGATTCATGAGCCAATGGTTCGTCGACGAGCACGGAATCGAAGTGGAACCCCTAGCTGTAGCGGTTCCGGTTTACAACGCGGACGGTTCCCTCAACAAAGGAGGACGCATCACCCACGTTGCGCGCATGCGTCTCCGAATGCAGGACCATGCCGAAATATTCTCGTTTGCGGTAACGGATACTGGGAAGAGCAACGTCATCATCGGGTTCAATTGGTTGAAACAACACAACCCGGAGATCGACTGGCAGAAACAAACCATTTGTTTCTCCAGGTGTCCTGCCACTTGCAAACGAGCCCGCTTATGGGAGGAGTGGGAGGAGGAGGACAACGCCGACATAGGAGAGGGAGACCGCATCTTCGTCACGAAGATGTATCCCGAAGACGTTCTGGACACACGGGATGCCGAACACCTCCGTGCTATGGGTAGCATGGCTACTAAGCTGGCAGCCACTGCTCAAGAGGCCAAGGGGGCTAAAACGCTGGAAGAGAGCGTCCCCGCTCATTATCTGGAGGAATTTCGAGGGGTCTTCGAGAAAAAGGACTTCGATAAACTACCGGAACGGCGAAAGTGGGACCACGCGATAGAGTTGAAACCCGGCGCAGAACCCGTAAAGGGGCGGAGTATTCCCTTGTCTGTCCCAGAACAGGCGGAACTGGACGCGTTCATTAAAGAACATGTGGAAACCGGACATATTCGCCCCTCGAAATCGCCATGGGCCTCTCCTTTCTTCTTTGTGAAGAAGAAGGATGGGAAACTACAGCCTGTCCAGGACTATCGGAAGTTGAACTCCCTTACCATCAAGAACCGGTATCCTCTTCCGTTGATCTCGGAGATCATGCACATGCTCAGTAAGGCAACCTGGTTCACTAAATCGGATGTTCGATGGGGATACAACAATATCCGGATCAAGGAAGGAGATGAAGAGAAAGCGGTGTTCGTCACAAACCGAGGGTTGTGGGAACCATTGGTTATGTTCTTTGGCCTTACGAACTCGCCGGCCACCTTCCAATCCATGATGAACGACATCTTTGCGGATCTTATTGTGGAAGGACGGGTTATTGTTTATCTGGACGATATTCTCATCTATTCGGAACATCTGGAAGAACACCGCTCCACAGTCAAGGAGGTCTTGCAGATTCTTCAGGAAAACGAGTTGTTCCTGAAACTCGAGAAATGCGAGTTCGAACAGAGAGAGGTCGAATATCTGGGAGTTATCGTCGGCGATGGGAAAATTCGGATGGATCCCATAAAAGTCGAGGGCGTTCGACAATGGGCAACCCCGAGGAATGTCAAAGACGTACAAAGCTTCTTCGGGTTCCTCAACTTCTACCGACACTTCATCAAAGGATTCGGGGATTACGCGAAGCCGTTAACTCGTCTTACCCAGAAGGATTACAAGTGGAGGTGGGGAGAACTGGAAAAGAATGCGTTCAACCAATTAATATTGGCCGTAACTTCGGAACCCGTACTGCATTTTCCAACGGATGTTGGGGAGTGGCGGGTGGAGGCGGATTCCTCGGATTACGCCACCGGGGCCTGCTTGACGCAGTGCCAGGAAGGGGTGTGGGTTCCGATTGTGTTTATGTCCAAGGGACTAAACGACACCAAGCGGAACTACGACATCCACGACAAGGAAATGTTGGCGATCATGCGGGCCCTTTATGAATGGTGACACTATCTACAGGGCAGCCAGCTGAAATTCGAGATCTGGACCGACCACAAGAATCTGGAGTACTTCACCACGACGAAGAAACTCAATAGACGACAGGCTCGGTGGTCTTTGGAACTCACCGAATATGACTTTGCGCTCATTCACAAACCCGGAAAACAACACGCGAAAACCGACGTGCTTTCGAGGTGAAGCGGTCATGAGAAGGGGGCGCAGGATAATTCGAATCTTGTGTTGCTGCCGGAACAGTACTTCTGGAGGATGGACGGGGAGGAATTTTTGAAAGCCATGCCGGCGGTCTTGGACGACACGGCGGGTGATCAATTCATGGAGGACATCAAGGCTGGGAAAGCTGATTGGGAAGATGTGGTGAAGAAAGCGCTAGAAGAAAAGGCTGAGGGCTGGGAAGAACACGAGGACGGGTTCGTAACCCGGTATCGAACCATATATGTCCCCCCCAACTGGAGATCTACGACACCGGATTCTACGAGCACACCACGACGACTACATTTCCGGACATCCGGGACAATTCCGAACGGCGAAATTAGAAACCCGGAACTACTACTGGCCCTCTCTACTATCGGACGCTAAACGATACGTCTCGGCTTGTCCCGTGTGTCAGAGGACGAAGGTCTTTCCCTCTAAGCTCCAAGGACCACTACATCCCAACGCGATTCCGGAAAGGGTTTGGCAGAATGTTTCGGTGGACCTAATCACCAAACTACCCGTCAGTAATGGGTACGACTCTATCGCGGTGATCGTGGATCGACTAGGGAAAGGAATCCGGGTGGTGCCTTGCACCGAGCACCTGGGAGGAGAGGGGATGGCGCGCATCTATCGCGACCATGTGTGGAAAGACTTTGGGTTGCCCGAGGTGGTGATTAGCGACCGGGGGACACAGTTCGTGGGACACTTCATGCGGGATCTGTTGAAACTCCTGGGCATAAAGTCGAACGCCTCGACGGCCTATCACCCGCAAACCGATGGACAGACCGAACGAGTCAACCAGAACATCGAGCAATACCTTCGGGTTTTCACCAACTTCTTGCAGGACAACTGGGTGGACTGGTTGACTCTGGCGGAATTCAACCACAACGACCAGGTTAGCAAGACTACGGGCTTCAGCCCCTTCTTCGTGACCATGGGGTTCCACCCGCGGAAGGGGACGGAACCACGTCTTGAAGTACCGACCGAGGATGCGACGGAAGTTGCAACCCGGATGTCGAAGGTCCGAGAGGAAGCGGGGGCCGCCATGCGCGCAGCGCAGGAGACGATGAAAAGGTTCTACGATGCCAAACGACAGGCAGACCCCGACTATAAACCCGGCGATAAGGTGTACCTCTTGGGAGCAAATTTGGTCACACATCGCCCGACGAAGAAGTTCGAAGCTTGGCACTATGGTCCCTTCACGGTCGTCCGTAAAGTGGGAGCCATCTCCTATGAGCTTAAACTTCCCGATTCCTGGAAGGTTCATCCAGTCTTCAACACCGTATTCCTTCGACCCTGGGTTCCACCGGTGGCGGCTCATCAGCATCATGATGACCCCCCTCCGCCTGACGTGGTGGACGGGGTTGATCTCTATGAGATTGCCGAGGTACTAAAAATACGCCTCAACAAAAAACAGAAACACTTGCAATACCTCATTCGATGGGAGGGTTATGGACCCGAGGATAATACCTGGGAGCCCTTGGAACACTTAGGGGATTCTACCGAATGTCTTGAGGACTTCTACGAGAAGTACCCGGCGGCGCTAAGGGAGACTGCACATGGACGGAAATGGGTCATCACAGGCCAGGACCTGTGGAACAAGAAGCGGTGTCGATCGTGAAACCCGAGGCGGGTTTCACCTAGAGGGGGGGTAATGTCATGAATCGTCTTTTCATTTTACTTCCAGAACAACCCGAACAACCCGATCATTGATCAGATCAACTATCTGATCAATCGAACTTGGATACCGTTTTAGGATTCCAAACGGTTATGATTGGTTTCCCGACCTTCGGGTTCCCGATCACCCCTCTACGTTCCTATACCCCTTCATTTACTTCGCATTAATCTTGTCCGTTGTCATTGGACACTGTACCTTAATCTACAAACCCCTAGAGACTTTAGTATATAAACCATAGTTATTCTCCTGTACTTTACACTATTCTAGTCTAAACTCCAGGCTTATTCGTTTGGAACTCTTTGTGCTTCAGTCGCCCTCGTCACCTCAGAACCCGGAATCTGCTCTGTGCTGACACCATATAGGACTTATGCTAATCCTTTGGAGCAGCGCACTACGTGATTAAGGCAGAAATCAGCAAATTCCTTGCTATTTCACCCATGGTCCGTTTCACAGCTTATCAGCGATTGCTAATCCTTGCGAGATTACAACCAATTGTCAAGTCCGATCCGTTTCCTTATATTCCACGCGTTCGTTCTGTTTATCCAATATTTCCACACATCGTTTATAAAGATCCAAATCCAACACAGATAATATTCAAACAGGGAAAACAAATGAAACTTGGTATAGCTTCTGGGTGTCTCCGAATGAATGCCTACTCTACCGGTTAAGCGTGAAGTCTAGTAACTTCACATCCAACAGGTGGGGTGAGATTCACTGGTATTCCTCCCCATAACCATCCACTTAAATATGTTACAGGATTCTAAATATAAACAAGACAGATACAAACGTGCAATAGGGTTCAGGGTATATGACTAGTGGTATGGCAGCTAGCCGATGAACTCCTGTCAGATATCAAGTGATTAGTAAAATTGGGAGAGATTTATAAGAAACATCAACGAGCCGAGCTTAACGATGAGTCAAGATCTACATCGCTTAGAACGATTGTGATGGGATATGGTTGATATGTCAACTTTTAGCCGACCTCCTGGTCAGCACTTTGTTACCCTCCTTGGTAACCATCCGCTCAAATGGTTCCGCCTTGAACCGCTTAAGTGATTTGTCTGAAAACTGTGATAGCCGCCGCTTCCCAGTACCCAAGTATGGTTTCTTAGTCAATTGGTAGATCGACCAAGTCCAGCCTTCTCTTGGCAGTTCTGGAGATGTCAGATGATGCCCAACAATGATCCCTCTGGTTCAGAAGGATGTTCCCTCGTAATACACCCTTAGTCAGGGATGTGCAGTAGTCCCAATCCGTTTCCAGGATGGTAAGGCACCTTCCGCAATTGCTCCATTAGCGACTTCCCACGTCAATCCTTTACCAGGATCGTTGTCCAGTGCCTTTCTAATGGTTCGAGACACATTATATCCCTTTTAGCTAACTGCTCAGGCCAGCATTAGCCCTTGTGAGATGACGTTGTAATGTAATGAAGTACATTATAGTATGTTGCAACTCAAGCAGATTTGAATAAATGCCTGGGTGCCCCAATACCAGGTCTGTCATCTCCCCTTTTCATAAATATTGAGTGTCCCCACTCAACCGGTCATTGTGTGACCTTTTTCTGAAAATGACAAATCTTATTTTGTCATCGAGTGATCCATTCATGTCAACACCCATCATTTGATCTTTCGAACCCTCAAGGATCAAGGATCATATCCCTTTTAGGTTACGAGTCCCGAATCCTCTTTAGACTGGTAAAACCGCATGGCTTTACAGCTAGAACAATCTTGATTGATGTTTTGGCCCCTATTTCCATGTTCCCGCTATAGTATACCTCATAAATTGGAATATTATTCATCTTCTGAGTATCCGCGATTGTGTTTCTTAGAAACAAAACATCCATTGGTTTTCCGCCTCTGTTTTCCAATATGCAGGTCGAGGAAGGCACCCCCTCAACTAGCCATCATACTACTCAGTTGCTCGATGCTTACACCTCTGTAAGCCCACCCGACTATGAGGGGTTTTTCAAGAAGTTTGCCCAATTACTCAACAACGTGAGTAGGCATTCCCCGATACTCCCACTCCTAGTACGCGTCCCCCTTCAGTACACCTGTCATTTGTTCGTATGAAGGGCTTTGACCACAGCCGGTATGGTAAGAGTTTTGCAAAAGACCATGCTAAGGAGTGTCGCACATTTTGCAAAAGTTTACACTAGCCTTTTGGGACATGCAAAAAAAGATGGCCAAAGAGAGGACTGAACTTGTGACCTTTAGAGAATAGTTACAACCAAGACCATTACCACTACTCCAAGACAGCTATAGCTTGCAAGAAATGGTTCCCAGCTAGGGTAAGCCTAGGCTTACCCTACCTGGGACTGCTAATACCCACACCTAGGGCAGGCAAGCTGCCCTAGGTGTTTGAACATTGTTTGTCACTGCTTATTATATATTCTGGAGTGTATAAAAACCCTAACCAACCCTAACCAACCCTAACCAAGCTAACCAACCCAAACCCCTAACCAAAGAACTCCAATATACCTGGGAGACAAGGCAGCTAACCCTAACCTTCTAACCCTAACCCTAACCACCCTAACTGTAACCTGGCCCTATACGGGCCCTACAGGGGTGGTGCAAGGCTTATTCTGTATTTTCCACCCATATATGGCCTCTCCAAACTCATTGAGCAATACAGCTATGATAGTGGTTAATCCATGGACCTAATTATGGCCATCATGCAAAGGTTTTTGGTTCAAATCCCACTGGTGACTTTCCATTTACCTTTCCTTATTTGGATGTCCGGTGGCTGTACGCTCACTACCACAAACTTTTGCAAAATGTGGGATACCCACTACCATGGTTTTTTGCAAAACACTTACCTGGTCTAGTGTTGACCGATCGGCACCATCTTATATCAAGGCCATGGCTATTTTATTATGCACTGACCCCAAATCAGTGTCCAGACCAGTCACAGCTGACTTCCCAGTCCCCCCGCTGAAAAAGCGTAACCGTACACATTCCTATACCCATGAGGACTCCGCAGATCAATACACCAGTTGGTCTTTAAGCAATCGCGATTGCTCAATTCTGGCCGAACCATCGATTTTTAGCCGCAGAGCTTGCTACTAATGGACCTGCAGTCCAGAAGACCATTGCAGAAGCACACCAGATTCTCAGTACTGACCAGTCAGACACTGATTCCATCGGTTCACTCTGGCTCCAAGAATCCGAAATACGGAACAGGATTGGGTTCAGCAATGCTCAACTCCAGTACCTCCTTGAACATCGCGAGTACCTCCTCAAGGACCTATCACGGATCCTCAACGCACAACGCCAGCGTACCCCAGCCGCATCCTCGGCTTAGGTATTTTATTTCCTTGATCGAGTTATCATTCTTGGCTCAACATCGATGCTCCCATAGGGTGTATGATAGTTGGCCCCCGGTGGTGGCGGACTCTGGTTCCAACATCTATTTTATGGAGGCTGGAATGCCATTTAGTCCCCCTCCTAGGGCCTGCTATTTCTGCCAAGAGGTTGGGCATTTCCATCATCAATGCCCCTTCCTGAGCACCAATAAATCTGCCGCCAAGTGATCCCTTTATAGTTTCCACGATTGTTATTTCTCACTTCGTCCAACTCCGTAACACAGTCCTTCCTGTATCACTTTCACTCGCCCAACTCCTAATACGGTCTTTACTGTTTCTTTGAATGACACAAATTCTTTTTACTTCTTGGGTCGTTTAGAACGCCTCAGCCCATTGTTCGTATAGTCCCTCCGGATTTCATCCAAGTCTAAATCAGAGTCACCGTCACTGATATAGCTCTCAGTATCCGATTTATCGTCATTCTGAGCATCCACGATTGCTAGTTCCTCTTTTGATTTTACTCGAATTTTGTGGAACTGCAAGTCCTTGCTCCCGGTTTTTCTCTTTATCATTGTCCTCTCTGGCTAATTCCTCTAGAGCTTCGCCTGATAGATCAATTAAGTCCAGGATATTATCCGGTATCTCGATCTTTTGACGTTGTTCAAAAGGTATAAGGGCCTGCTCGGGCGCGGCGCTTCGCTTGCGCTTGCGCTTACGCTCCGCTCATCAATCAAGACGAAACAGATTCCCACACCTTTGCGCGTAAAGTCACATCAATGTAACATAACGTAAATACATCAAGCACATTTTCACCGTGTTTTCCTTCCCTCAGTCCTCATTATGGTACCTGGAAGCGGGCCCATGACGCGTCTAATTGAACGGCGGGCTTATGCTGCGCGTCTCCGGGACAAAAAGCGCAAGGAACGGGAACGGCAGTGAAACCGGAGACTTCTTGGAGCTTTGCTTGCCACAGTTGCCGCTTTCACTGCATCCCTTTGCTTGGAGGCACCGGACGCTGTCCCCTGACACACTTCCATACTCACTGGGCATGGCTGGGTTACCGAACTTCTCAACGGGCACCCAGATCGATTTCAGCATCAGCTTGGCATGGCACAGCATGTCTTTCTTCGGCTTCTTTTCGAGCTACAGGCTTTCTCAGGCCTCGTAAACACAAAGTTCGTTTCAGTGGAAGAGAAATTGGGCATTTTCCTCCACTTTGCGCGGACCGGATGCAGCAGCCGTAATTTACAGGAGCGCTTCCAGCGTAGTGCAGAAACCGTAACCAAGTATGTGAGCACTTCAATTTACGATTGGCCACCTTCTGATATAAGAATAGATCCATCTACACCATCCTTAACTGTCTTGTTGGCAGCTTTTATCAAAAACACGTCCATCTCCCCGCAGATGAGACCCTGTACGAAATCAAAAGCAATCCGAAGCTCTACTCATACTTTCGTAACTGCCGTGGAGCAATTGATGGCTCCCACTTCTATGCATGGGTTCTATCCGACTCTTTGGCCCGTTACCGAAACCGGAAGGGGTACATTGGCCAGAATGTCCTCGCAGCATGCAACTTCGCAATGCTCTTTGTCTATATTTGAGCGGTTGGGAAGGGAGTGCATCAGACTCTACCATCTTTGAGTACGCACACGAACATGATTTTGCGGTACCCAAGGGCAGGTACTATCTTGCGGATGCCGGCTTCCCACTTTGCGATGTTCTTCTGACTCCGTACCGCGGTGTTCGGTATCATCTCAAGGAATGGGGCACAGCACGTCAAAAGTAAGCCTCGATTTTTATCACGGAAATTTTCTCACCTTCATTCAAGGCCGACAACACCAGAAGAACTCTTCAATCTTTGCCACTCACAAGCACGCAACTGTGTCGAGCGCATTTTTGGTATCACAAAGCAGCGGTTTGGGGTCTTCTCTCACGCTCCTGAATACCCAATCAAGACACAGGCTAAGCTGGTCCCTGCAATCGCCGCACTTCACAACTTCCTCCACATCCATGACCATACCGATGAAGCCTCGGATCTTGGGCAAAATTCACTTGGCCGCGAGCATTCCGGCAGCATTGACGGGTTCGCAGACAGCCCGGTGGAGCCGCGCGAAGTCACGCCTGAAGAGCTTGGGATGCATATTACGGAGGCCGAATGACACCGTGCATCTGCTCGCCATGATCGTATTGCACAGCAGATGTGGGCGGACTATGTGGCATACACACAGGACGATGATTAAAATAGGTGGCACATTAAAAATGATATTGTAATCTAGTTACACGCAATTGTAAAGAGAGAAGCTACAATTCAGCATCTTCAAGAAAGGAATGAATGAAAGCCGTGCGACGGCTCTTTTTGGTAGCAGCGATGTAAGTTTGTGCGATAGCAATATCCTTTACAAAAAGCCGCATGACCAGCGGCTCTTCGTTCTCGGAAAAATCATCGTCTTCCCACATCATCTTGATAGCCCGATCCCGGACCTCGGGGCTACCAACGACGTTGAGAGATTGGGCGACACCTCGAAGGGCTATCGAAATCTCGCTGGCAGCTTCTGCATTACGTTTGCGGCGGCTCCGAGGGCCTCTGTTCGGGAAGGACAGAGTCGAAGTGGTGGCAGGTCGTTTACGAGAGGACGCGGTGATAGCGGGAGTGCGCATGGGTGACGACGGAGTCAAGTCATCATCATTGACCAAGGTCTAGAAAATGTGAATAGAAAATTATGTAAATGAATCAAAAGACGAACGTCGCCCGAGATGTTCCCCGGCCCCATGTCATCGTCGGGACCTTGAGATGACACCGGTTGGGAGGGCTCTGTCACAGACGTCGCTTGAGTGCTCTGTGATGTCGTTTGAGACTCGCCGGAAGGTTGGGATTGAGTGGCGGCACCGGCATGGAATGCACTGGCTCCTGTGGCGACAATGCCATCGACGAGGTACAGGATGTCGTCGTAGAGGGGGAACGGGGTCTTCCTCCACTTACGAGCATTACTGTGTGACCAAAAAGGAGTCAGAGAGTCGAGAGGGAAGACGGGGAGGAACATACTGCAAGGTACAACTCCCAAACATCCTCGCTGGCCGTCACCATCTTTAAACCCTCATCCCACCTGAACCCGGACAGATCACGGAGCTTGCGAACTGCATTGAAGCTCGCTTTTAACTGGGTGACAACGGTAAGAGGCGAAGCAAGGGTAGGATCAATACGTACATTGGTGTAATGGTCTTGAGCCTTTTCCACGGTCTTCTCACCCCCTGAACCGCCCTGCAGCTTCTCGGCACAGATGGGCCAGACCTGGGGCTTCCAACCGCTGTCGGACTGCATGCCGACATCCTTGCACTCCCGAAGAGTCCTGATAAGTATCGCGTCATGGGAGTCGGACCAAACACAGTGGGGCCCGCTTTGTTTTTTACGGCTGTTGGAAGCCATGGTGAAAGTGGGAGGGTATATGTAAAAGAGTGTTGTGTTAAGGGACCGTACAAATGCGGCGCAGGGAAGATAAAAGAGAGAAAAAGATGCTGGCGATGGTGTGACAGCTTGATGAAACGGAGCTGATGCCTCCAAGCACTGCACAGTTACGTTTCGGATCCGCCCGCGCTTTGATAGACGGACACTTCGATTTTGGCAGAGCCGCTTGATCGGAGCGCGGCGCCCGAGCAGGCCCTAACTCGGAATGCTGCGAGTTTCCCGTGGAACATGGCCCCATTTATCTCACAACAGAGATATGAACCACCTGCGGTGCGTCGTACTACGACCATAGGTCCCATGTAACGTTGCTCCATTTTTCTGTCTAACGATTTTTCCACTGAAGTATTTCGCACCAGTACCAGTACCAGATCGCCAGGTTTGAAGTCGTAATCAACTATAGTCGATCCAAACTCCTCCTTGTATCTCCGGACTAGCCTCCGCTTCTCCTCGCTAACCCTTAATCGCATTTCTTGGACGTGAAGCGAGTGTTTGGCTAGGGTCCAATTAACTCTGCCGTGCTGATAGGTTCACCAGGATATTCAACCAACCAAGTGGCTTCTTCAACATCTAATGGAATAACAGGATGGGCGCCAGAGACTGTGAAATAAGGCGAACAGCCTAGCCCGCGTCTTATAGTAATTTGATCTGCCCACAATATCTGAGGGAAGAACCAATACCATTTAGCAACGTCTCCTCCTGTAGCTTTCCATATTGTCTGTCGCATATCCCAATCCCCTCTTTCAACTGGTCCGTTTGCCTGCGAGTTATAAGGCGAGACTTGGATTCCGCGGATGCCATATTTCTCATTCAGCCACTTCAACGCTGCTATAAATTGCGGTGCGTTGTCGGTTACAATCCATTTAGGACAGCCCCATCTACAGATTATATCTTCTAGAAGGAACTTTCCTATTGCTTCGGCATTCTCATCGCGTACGAGTAAGGGTCTCCCCTCTACATATCGCAATGCGAATCCCAACCTGCGACGGCGTACCGGTGGCCATTAGAGACCTTGCCCATGATCATTACATCTGTATGAATCTTTTGGAACAAGCTAGGCGTCAAGGTTGGCACAGGTGGAATTTTCACAAGAGTCTTTTGTCATAATTGACAAGTATGGCATGTGTTAACAAACCAATTGACGTCTCGTTCCATTTCTGGCCACCAAAATCTCAGTTCTATTAGAGACTTGGTCGCATATATCCCACGATGTCCCAAGGAATCATGAGAAGCACGCAACATGTACATTCTGTGTTCCTTTTCAACCACAAGTTTATGTGTTGAACCTTCCCCTTTTCGGTACAACCTCCCATCTTTACTCAGGAAGAAGTATCTGCAGTAACTCTTTATCACCCATCCCTGTAGGTCGCTCCAAGGGATTCGTGAGCCAGGCTTGCACTAGTTTTAATCTCTCATCCTGGGCAATTCCTGCACCAGACCTGTGTTTTTCTAGATACGGCTCCCGTTTTGCAGGATCGTTCTTAAACTCAGGCCTTGGTAACAGTAATTCTCCACCTGGAAGTGTAGATTGTAGATACTGAGGCACTACTAGCCCTTCAGATTCATAGGCATGGTGTATTTTGGACCGAACTTCTTGTTCTTCAGCAATCGTGGTTGCTAAATCCTCGTCGAAATTGTCGAGTGAGACCGCTGAGCCCACCATTTCCTGTAGGTAGCTGCCTCTCTCGTCAATATCTTCCTTGAATTCATCAAATTCCAACGGTTGCTGGCCATCATAGTCCCATTCCTCATGGTTTTCTGGAGATGGGTTCTCATCCAACCCATCTTCATTATTTTCCCAGACCTCATCGCCTGGCTGAGGTTCTCTCCTAGCCAAGCCGTCGGGTGGAAAGGTAGCTCCTTTCACATGCTTCAATTTGAAGTGGAACATCAAGATTTGTTCAATCCAGCGATTTATCGTAGCATTAGGACCCATGCCCGGATTATTTAACATGCCCTTGATGTAGAGAGCATCCATCTCTACTACAAGTCTCTGGCACCCTAATAACCAGTATTGCATTGCTTCTAAAGCTCTCTTCAGTCCGTACAACTCCCGTTTGGGCTGAGAAAATCTCGATTCCCTCCGGTTTAGAGTTATCGAAGCGAACTTCGCATAGTGTCGTTTGAACTTATCTATCAGGTCCATCTGATAAATTTGAAGCCCCACAGCCATCCATGATGTGTCCACAGCTAAGACTATGTCCGTATCGATGTTGAGGGGATGCAGTGCAGGACTTTCCGCGATTGCTTGTTTAAGCCTTTTCATCGCGTCCTCTTGCTCTTTATCCCACACAAACTCTTGATCTCCTTGAACTAGCTTCGCTATAGGCTGAGCTAACTTCCCGTAGTCTTTTATGAACATACAGAGGACCCCAATTGTACCCAAGAATTGTCTAACTCCTGAGACAGACATCTTTCAACAGACCCCAGCGGACTATTACTCCAATTCTATCAACACTAGGTCGTCTCCCTTCATATGAGCAGATATGACCCACAACGGGGAAAGTATCCCAACATATGATAGACTTTGCGCCTGAAAAGGTCCCACCGCAATATTTTAAACGCTGAACTATCCTGTTCACATTCTGGAGATGCTCCCAGACAAATTGTTGTATGCCCTTATTCTCAGGGATGGTTTCAAATGTCCCATCTTTATCCTGATACCTCGAACTAGGCCCGCGGATAGGTACGGTGTCGATGTAAGGAATTGTTACATGCGGAATCTCGTCCTCCAAGATATATGTCGTGAAAGATAGGGACCGAGTTCGTCCATCCCTGAGGTAATTTTACCCTGGAACCTTCCGCGATATCTCCGCCACAGGCACGTCCCGCAAAATGATTTGCTAGTTCGTCCATAGCTGGTGGTACTCCTGAATGGGCAATAGTGACTACATTCAAGGGTTCCAACACATGTACCAAACGGATGCTTTTACCATCCTTCTTTACTACACCGAAGAATTTACTCCTATACGAGGTGTTGGAAGGTTCATATACGCCAGCATCAATCTTCTTCTTTATGATCTTGCAGAACTCCTCCAACTGCCCTCGAGGAATAGGTATACTTCTTTCTACCCAGGTTTCATGTTCCACTAAAGGAAATTCAACCGGTGGGAAGAAATCGTGTCTAAAGCTCCCTCGCTCTTCATCATTCCAGGCGAATCCCTTTTCATGGACCATCATTAACTCATGCATGAGTTTCCTTTCTTCTGGCCATAGGAAATTGCCCTCGTGTAGCGAGTGGATTCGGATTAAGTGTTGGTAATTCCGCTAATGGATCTCCAGTGATCTTCCTTTTAATCCTATACTGCTCAGGTAGCTCTGTATACACTGGACGAACTTTAAGCCCAATGGGCTTGTATTTCTTTCCAGCGAGCACCGAAAAAGGAGTATCCGCAATTGCTCCATTTTCGACTTGTGGCTCAATTGGTTCGCCACTGACGAATCCAATCTTCTCCTGGCAACTACAGGGTTCCCCTTGCGTGAACACATGCATTGTATCCGAGCTTCTCTTCCTACAGGACTCATGGACCCCCATATCTGCGCTAGCTTTCCGCGGACAATCTTCAGTTTGACCCGTTGGTCCCTCTGTTTGACTCCATGTAAAGATATCACATCTCTGAGGTTTCCGATCTTTTTTGTCCTTAGGACACTCCCAAAATTACCTAAACAGTGTCGCCGCACTTTTATCTTTCTTCAGATCCTTCACATTCTTAGATGCGCTAAGGTAGGCTTCCTGAACCTCGTTTTCAGAGAATGTCCTTTCCTTAGGCAGGTAATATCTAAGGTTCTCCATTTCCTGGTCTCATTAAATCCGAGTTTCAACACCACTTCTCCTCGTTCTTGCAACTGCACTAATTCATCGAAGCTTGGCAAAAACCCTGGTTGACCATATCTGGCCCTAGGTGTTCCTCTTCTTCCTTATCCGGGGCTTTAGTTTTGCCTTCTGACTCCTTCCCTCTCGGAAAGGTGATCATTGTGCAGCGCTTGCCCGTATTAGGATCCTTCAAGGTAATTGTCTGAGACTCATCGCGACTATTATTTATCTGGCACTCGGTCAAGACTTCAAAGGGTCGCCCCAATAAAACCTTATATGCTGAACCCCTTATTACATGGGCTTGCAGGTAGACAGTTATGCCCCCGAATGTGAACGGTACGTTCTTTGCCAGACCCACTGATCTTTCCAATGACCTATTTGCGCTTTGCATGTAGATCTGTATATCAGGATCCCAGGTTAATCTTGACTCCGCTGCTTGATCCAGCGAAATCGAGACTATTTAAGATCCTGAATCCATTATAGATTCTACTTTGCCTTTCGTATTAATATTTGGAAAGACCACTCAAAGATGGGCTGAATCCCTTGCTACGTAAATTTGCTTTGGATCAACTTATACCTGTTTACGTACCTCACCAGGAGCCAAACTTTCCAAATATTGAACATAGGGGTCTGGTATCACTACTGAACCCCTTCTTCACCCTGAATCGGTGCTGGTTCTTCTGAGGTCGACTGGACTGGCGGAACATTGCGATACGGTAATTCCACAGTATCCGCAATTGCTCCATTCCGATTTAATCCAGACGTTCTCTCCAAATCCCGCTCCTTTTCTGTGATCTCAGCTGTTCTAGCCCTCCAATCCCTTCTAGTGTTTGCTAAACTAGCTTCATTACGGTCCTCAGGAGGCTTAGCTGGTCTCGTGAATTGAGCCTTTGCCTCAATCCTAGGACCATTCAGAAATTTGGATTGGACGAGGTACCGGTCTTTAACCCGGTCCTAGTCGTTGCAAACTGGTCCTGTGTAACAGGTAACTCCCCCGAACCCATACTTTTCATCATCCAAGCCTGAAAGGCTTGTCCAAAGTCGAAGTTTGACGGTATAACCGCGGTTGGTTGAGTTTGAGCCATATAGGTGGGTTGAACCACCTGTGGGACAGAGTTTGAATATTTACTTGCCTAGCTTTCGCAAGCCGGACTTTCAATGTTCTAATTTCGTCCATAGCCGTCTCATGGAAATCCATAGGCCTTCCCACTTCTTCGTACGCTTCGAAGTCATATGGGGCACCAACCCAGTTCTGGCTGATTGCCTTGTTCTTCCAATAATTGTCTACCCTCTGTTTCTGAGTCCCGTTGCCCGACGGAATATAATTGCCATCACCCAATTTGTGTTTACCATCCATGAATGCTAACCAACCCTTGTTGATGTGTTCTATTTTGTGAGGGCATTCTCTCGAGAAGTAGCCTGTCAGCAACGGCCCTTAGGTCAGCTGGACCACGTCCACACCAGACACAACAGCAGCCATCCCTAGGTGTTGAGAGAGAATCCGTCACCGCTCGAATAGCGCATGACCGTGCGTCGAGGATCCAAGAGGAGGATGTGGTCAACCAGGCCAGCATCCATAGGTGGTGAGCAACCCATGCAGAAGAACCCGAAGATATTGCAGTGAGAGTACTGCAACTATGCACCAGACCCTAGTGAGAGGAACCCGCTCCGGGTGTCTCGAATAGGGGCTTCGGGTTCTGGATAGGGGTTTGGGGTTGCGTCCCAAGAACCCGAGAGGAGGAACCCGACTCAGGGGTACTCCAAACAGGGGTTCCAACTGGATCCAAGACTGAGAGGTGCCTGAGGGGAACTCAGGCGAACCAGTCTCTGTACAACCCTGCCAGGGAACTAGTGTGATGATCTCTTCCCCTTGTTAGGTAGCATCTCTCCTTGCCGCTACCTAACGGGCCAGATCCAACAACTGCTAGGTCGAGATCCCAAGGCAAGAGACAGAGAGTAGGAGTTCTGGTGTTGTCGAGCGAAAGGGGAGCGAAGGCAAGACCAGAACAACGAGATGAGGACAAGAGCACTCCAGGCTCAAGTCCAAGAACCAAGCACTCCAGCCAAAGTAAGGCCTGTGAATAGACGAGGTAGAATCTACTGTACAGGGGAGATTCTACCGAGTTTATATACCTTTCTACATAAATTAAATACGATCGCGATCGGTTACTGTATCCAGCATTAAGGAACATTAATGCTGATGCTCCTAGTCCCTATGTGTTATCACCACAGCATCTAGGGGTCACCAAGGAGTCATGAGCATAAAGGAGTCGACAGGTGGCACCCAGGAGACACCTGTCGCCATTCAGGAGTGTAGTCGTCTTGGCAGGGATATCAGGAGTGAATATCCACCAACATAAAGGAGTGTAGTCATGACCCATTGGATATGGTCATCGGCACAAAGGAGTCCGGGTTGCTAGCGCACAGAACCCGGGTTGCATGTGTATGGTGTCATGCCATCGTCGTATAGAGTCCCAGGTTACTGCAATAAGAACCCGGATGGTAAAGTGGTGAGGAATCCATGTCTGCATGGATTCCAAATAAAGGTCCAAGGGATGTTCATGTCCCTGAGGGTCGAGTGAGTGTTGTGGGCCAGGGAATAACCCAATCAAGGACGGGTTATTCCCAAAAAGGAATGTGGTAGAACCCGAAAAAGGATATCTGCGATGCTGAGTCAGGGTGATTCATGACATAGCCTGATTCTTCACAATAATAGCAATCATGATCCTTCGTAGGCTCTCGGTCTCTCAAATACTGAGGTCGACTTGGGCCTTGCGTGTTGTACGCGTAATTTGAACGATTATTGTTCATGTGCAGAGGCGGGTCTTTTGCGAATTGTGCCAACGTTTTGAGAACTTCACTATGAGATTTAAGAACCTCATTGTGACGCTGCTCACTCGCTTTCTGGCTCAAAACATATTGATCCCTCAACTGCGTGATAGCGCCGTTCATTTCCTCCAGCCGTTCCTCATAAGGTTCGACTTTTGTGGTTGGAAAACTGAGAGGCCTAACAGATATCTCATCTTTTGTACCAACTGAGAGAGAAGCCGATCTGCTTTGGCTGCTAGCCAAAGTTTCTGCTAATTTCTCAAGATCCGCAACATCTATCGGATCTTCAACTCGAGACTCTCCCACGGTTGCTGCATTCGCTGGATTAATCGCAGGTACGAGTAAAGCAGGAATTTGAGCCCTGTGAGGTCTCCAAGCGTGCTACGCACCGCTCATCGCCCCATGGCCCCTGCGAACCATCTGCACGAGTAACGGGACGAGCTCGGACGTACGCGACGGATCTTCCTAAATGGGATTCCACGTTACCGGAAGCAGCTTCCGAGCGAGACCAATGTTCTCCCACCATCTGCATTGTCTCCCCCCGCCATTTAGAGCTCGCTCCAGCACTATTGTCACTTGGATATGACCTGTACCCCACGATCGGGACTCTCAACACCTTCCTACGATGCGACCCTCCGCTCCCCATGCTACATGGTTTGTCACTACTCGGCGTCCAGCAACAAGATACAACCGGTCCCCTCCCTTGGCATGTGCAACCTTCCCTCGTTTCCGTTCCCGGATGTTCTCTCGCACCGGACGGACCTGCCACGTGCCTGACGCCAACCCATCGGACGAGACAGAGGTTATCCTGACACAGCCCGTCCCTCACTTCACACGATGCATCGACTAGCCGAGGGGAGACCATCCGTCTCTCCCCCTTCCTGAGCACTCAAGCACCCGCCGACACAACCACCAGGCTGTGCCTGAAGCTCCAAACATATTCCAAGGTCACTCGGCCTCGCTGTGCCTCGCGTGCACCCAAAGACGATCGGTCTCCTCAGCTGAGGCGCTGAGTCTCCTGCCGTATATGCACCCCGAAACACCTCATGACGTCCTCTGTCCCCTGGAAACACCTGCGACCCCACATGGCACCTCTGGAAACCTGGGAAGTCGTTGAGGAGGTATAAAAGGGACCACATTTAGTAGGAGTAGTCAGTACCTTCCAGCCTGCAGAAGTAGCTTTCGGGGTGTTTCCCCACTATCTGTACCGTTCTCAGCTCAATCTAAAGGGGTACTCCCAGCCTTCCCCAACCTCGTACCTCTCGTGCACCCTCCTCCTCGCCCACTGCCAGAGGCAGGCCACACCTCTTACATTCGCTCGTTCCTCGGCGTCTCACCTCTCACACCTCCGTCAGCAGGGTCCCTCCTTACCGGACCCGGTGTCACAATCCCAGGCTTCCTTGATTGGGATCACCGTTCTCGCGAGCCTCGCTCTGTAGAAAACAGGCCCGGAGAGAAGCCACCACATACAAATCACCGTCCATAGCCAACGAGACCAACCATCTCGCAGTCAACCGAACGACGTCGGTGTCATTGTCTGTGCGACACACATCGCATCTCCAGCGCAGGGCAACGCATTTAGGGTTCCAGTACACTCGTACGGGGAACCAGGTCTAGGGATTTACATCTTCTCTACCGTTTTCACTGACTGCAGGTCCACCACACACGTCCACACCTAGGAGACGAACAGTCTCCACGAATAACCGTTTTCACACACACACACCACTCATGCAAGGCCGATTCGTGCACCGACCTTCCGCTCTATCATTTGACTGTACCTTCCCCTCTAGAGGACGAACATAGTGGAATTCAAATCACATATCTTTCGATACCGGCACTGCGGTCCTTGTCACAGAGGAGATCTAAGCACCCAGCAGGGGTCCAAGCACCCACCGAGTCCAGCCCATTCAGACCTGCCCCTCAGCCTTGCCTGTGGGGGCTGCCGGGCTGCATTCCATTCCGTTCCCAACATCCACATCCACGTCTCAGGGCGCCAATCGCTCATCCAGCACGCTTACTACAGATCTTGCGCAAAGACGGAAATGAAAATGCTATCTCCCTATAAACGATATCTCAGGGTCAGCTACTTGAAGATGGCTGCTAGTCCGTCTAGCGAAAGACGAGTGAGGTGGATACGCCGAAGATGCAATATCAGGCAGGAAGCGTGTTTGGAGGGTCCGAAGCGGGTGTCTGTTGCTAGTCAAGAGCCAAGATGGCCACGGTACAAGAGAAGGCAACGCAAGATAATACAGATCCAGATAGTTTGGGATAGCGATAGCGATGGCGATGGCGATATCTCGGTGCAGCAACTGCAGTTCAAGATTGGATTGGATTGGATACGAGCACAGCCCCCACGGAGACGAGACGAGACGAAGATGGGTTCCAATCCACTGCGCAAAGATGCAAATGCAGATTTTGTTGTTTGATGGGTTGTTCTGAGATCTGGGCTTGGTGTACGTGTACAGCTGCAGAGGCTTGGAGATGGGGTATCCGTAATAGCAATACAAGACAACTTGAAGGACAAGACAGGACAAGACAAGACATCAGCGTGGACGTGGACGCTGAGACGAAGCCAGACCCGGGACGGCGAGCTGGTGGTGTGCACTTGCTGCGCCGATGCCGGGATCAAGGTCAAGGTCAAGATATCTGTACAGCCTGTCGACGGCCACGCGAGGAACGAGAGACAATATGGAGTTTGAAGGCTGGAACGGCGAATTGCCGAGCGGAAGTTTGCGCTGAATACGCTGTGGTGTCGTTGGGATCATTACACGGCGTCAAGATACAGTCAGACAAGGTGAGGACTCGACGTGTGCGGAGAAGATGTGGATGCAAATACAGCTGAGGGGCCACGTCCACTGACATCTAGGTCTTCGTGGGCAGTGTACGCTTCACTTCGAGATCCGAACGACTCAAGCTTCAGTATACAGCACGAACGAGAACATCAGCCAACAAAATGTGAAAGCTGCGCAGAATTCAATTAAATCTTTGATCAGAATGGAGCGCAAAAAGGCTAACCTTGTAATGGTGGCGGATCAACGTCTACAGCTCGAGCGTGCCTGCGGTCCCGAGCGGCGCGCAGAAACGGGAAATTGCCGTGAAAGGAGAAAATCGAATTTCGAGGACAAAGGATTGGGTACCAAGTCCCACCCCAAAATGAATTCTGAGTCAGGCTGCGGCTGAAAGATACTGCTTAAGGACAACACATTAATGTATGTGGACTGTGGGTACCCTCGGGGAACCGTGGGTACCTTATGTAATGGCTGGGCTGGGTACTCCGCAGGGCGATTGCCCCTTTCAGTCGCATTAGTCTAATTAGGAACCGTCGAACAGTGAGAATGACGGTTTTGACACCCTCAATCGAGGAAATACCAAACAGCAGTTTGCCGTTCCATTCAATCGCCCCTTCCGTCTGCTGTCACACTGGCAAAACACCGATCGATGATTGGCGAAGTCTCGATCGGCGAAACTCCGCTCCGGCTGTGTAGCCGATGGTTCAGAAAGTTGGTTAGGAGTGCTCATGCACCAAAGACATCGCCCTCCCTTCTACTCTTCACTCACACCCCGCATCTGTACCATATGGTGGACCAAGCCTATGTTAAATCTGACTTGCAAGTACCCATATTACTTACTGAACTCTGCTGAATTTCTGTGTAACAGTGTTAGCCTGACGCGCCGGAATCCTTATGTCGACATGATTAAACGGCAACTCAAAAAGTTCCCCAAGGGTTTAAACTTGAGCAAGATTAATATCTCAGATATGCAAAAGCTTCTGCTTGACCCTCAGAACGGCTTTACCATTCATGTTGTGGAGCCAACAGGCACGTCTCCTGGTAAGGGATTCTCTTCCACACAAGTTAATTGTTCACTCTGCCTATTTAGAGCATCCGGTTGCATCCGAATAAACTCGCTCACTTAGACGGTCATTTTTTTTTTCCGCTTATAGTCCTCTGCTCACGATGTTTTGATGCAGGTCCAGAAGATACCGTGCAAAACACTCCGCAAGATGTTCAGCGCGATGTTCGACCCGTTCAGCTGCTCATTCAAGACCAGCGTGCGAGATCTTTCGAATTGAATGTGGCCCAGCGTGTCAATCTCAATTTGTTTGACGCGACTGAGTGCCGAAACAATGAGTGGCGGGCTAGCAGCACCGAGCTATTCAACGAGCTTCAAGCCTCAGTCGGACGACTTGAAGGTATTTACAGCTATTTGCGGTACATAAGGCGTGGACTGTTTTTTTTTTTTTGCAACATTTTGCTTAGAACACTCACCATGACCTCAATTCCGGTCAGAATCCTTCGGGAGTAGGTGCGTTCGACTCGCACTGAAAATCCGCAGGGGATCGAGTACCGGCTTTTTTGATGTAATTATGTAATGAAATTTCTCCCGAAAAATTGTGGTTTCCATTAGAACAGCTGCTCCACAATGAATACTGGGCCAATTGACTTAGTTCTTGGATATGTTATGTATCAAAACTAGTGCCAGGGGATGGTATATCTTTTTTGGGTGTTATCCCAACTCATTGTGATTTGGCACTCACTCTACCAAACACCATATTTGTGTACTAACATAAGTAGAGCCTACCATGCAGATTTGAGTGGATTTATATCTGTAAACCTGATAGTCCCCTGGTACTAGTTCTGATACATAACATATCCAAGATTTAGGTCAATTGGTCCTGTATTCATTGTGGTGCAGCTGTTCTAATGGAAACTACGATTTTTCGGGAGAAATGTCATTACATAATTACATCAAAAAAGCCGGTACTCGATCCCCTGCAGATTTTTAGTGCGAGTCGAGCGCACCTACTCCCGAAGGATTCTGACCAGAATTGAGGTCATGGTGAGTGTTCTAAGCAAAATGTTGCAAAAAAAAAAAAACAGTCCGCGCCTTATGTACCGCAAATAGCTGTAATCGTTTACTCCACTCGCATGCCAGATTCATCCCATCCAGGTTCTGGGAGAATGGGTATTCCCGACCGTCAGAAGCCCAAATACACCGAGTATTTTGTTGTATTCGATGTTGAAGAAGGGAACAATATCTTCGCCGCAAATCTGAGTAATATTGTCATCCCAGATGGAAATAGACTCGAGCTTCGAGTCAACGATGTAGGTCATCATCCCTTATCCTCCTCAGCTGGCTCACATCAATAAATGCCTTTAGATAAAGAACAAACGCCTCCGGACTGCATCTCCAGACCCTCAGTTGGGGTCACAAAGCGCTGGCCCTTCCACCATCAAGCCTTCGACAGTCTTGGATTCAGGAGTCTCGTGGCTCCGGGAAACGATTGAGAAGTGTTCAGGGTATGCAAAATTTGATTCAAATCGTGGAAAAGTGCTTCCGAATGCGGACCGGGTTGAATTCTGGAGGTTCGCTGCTCAAGTTGCAACAACCTTTCACAAAACTTCGTGGCCCACCGAAATTTTGTCTACAACTGTGAGTGAAAAAAATGCAATATATTCGAGTACTCATCCTTGAATTCAGAAAATTTCCAAAGAAGCGATAGAGAAGGCTCTCAGGATAGGAAGTACATCCCTCAATGACGCGATCACCATGATCCGCATCATCGACAGTCACACTGCTGACGGGCCAAACCGCAGTGAGGAGGTGATTGCAGAAGTCAGCAAATCCTAAGTAGAAGCTCCCGGAGCCATGCCTCTCAAGTCCTTCCTCCAGGCATGGGCCAACGACCATCCCGTTGACAATTGAATTAGATCTTCTCACTTACCTCCCGAAATATTTATGTTCTTTTAATCTCGATAATCTTGATGCCTTTGGTTTTCTTGGCCTGGAAAAACATGTCGGGGTGGAAAGAAGGTAACCCTCCATCAGTTATAGATGTAACTGTAAGTGTCATTACACCCCCTACCCCATGTTTTTGGAACTTTACATCCAAGCCAACACTGGGTTGCCGGATTTGGATCCATCATCGAAATCTCGTTGTAAGTATGCTTTAAAATGTATCTGTAACAAAGTGGAATAAAGGAATCTAAGTCTACGCATATAACACGTGATTTATTAGCACTAACATGGGCCCGAATACTCTGGGGGCAATTTGGTGCTACCGAATATTCACTGATGGATTCGGCGATGAGCCCATCAAGTTCCATCAAAGTTCAGTAAATCTGTCCGATACAAATTATCTGAACCAAGCTGTGGTATTTGGATCGGATAATTTGCTGACTTATAGGTACTCGAAACACGTTCCAGCCTCACCACAATGGTGGTGGCCATTCAACGCAACTCAGATGAAACTTTGGCATCAAAACAATGTTGGCTGACATAACATTTCGTCTTGGCAATTTCCTAGACAAATTTCGAATCTGAAGACTTGTGTTTAACTTTGGTGTATGCATACCCTTCCTATGTACAGGTAATTTGGTGCTTTTACAGGTTACGATGCCGAGATCTGATTGTTTGCTTGAAAGCTTACGGTTTTAGTTTCCACGCGACCGGTTTGAGTAAGCGAAAAGATTGTCTGGATGATGGAAAGTACTCTGAAAAGATTCCAAAGTGTACAAATTCCCCAAGTCAAGTTAGTTGAGGCGAGTTGAACCGTGTGACTCGTCATCGTCACAGTAAGTAAGAATCCATAAAAGGAAATCAGCTCACGGCGAGTGTGCTGAGTTCCATCACAGGCCCTTAGATTTTTACTGAGGCCAATAGGGGTAGAATTGACTCAAGGGTGATGCATTCTGAATCAAATTTTACGGGTAGAAACCGGGGAAAACGGGGTGAGAAATCGCACATGTTCAACTCGAGAAGAAAAGGCACAACCTGGCACAGGGAGGGAATAATCACAACCTAAACTGTGTCAAAAAAAGACACAACTTCGAAGTGGCTCACAAAGGCTCACTGCAAAACCTGCTCCATCCTGGTCGGATCATTGCCACAGATGCTTCTTCGGCAGAATCACGGCATTCAAACACATCCCGACTTTGAACACTTTTTGCTTTGTGGTTTCATTGCAGAGACAACATTTGGGAGTGCGGAGTCATGCTTAGTAGACTAACCAAGCTTTCCACGGATTTAGAATTACTTGGCTGGGCAATCCCTGCTATCTGCAAAGCTTTTTCCCAGCCGCTGGAGCCTTCCGGGAATTGTTCTCTTTTGGCGCCTTCTTTACCTTCTTCGATTTTTTCCCTGGCCCAATATCTGCAGCGTCGTCCACAGCCTCGGTAGCAGAGATGAGGGGAGCCTCTGCACTGGGTTGCTGCTGCGCAACCGGAAATTATCTGAGACTGTTAAACAGTCTAAGAAATAAATCTCGATGTCTCAAGGTGTGTATTTTCTTCATCTAGGTTGTGCGTTTTTTAAGATGTGTTTCCGTGAATTGTTTTACAGTATAGCCCATACGAAACTAATGTATGAAGGTACAAGATCTAGCGAGTATTGCGTCGTGCAGACCGGATTTGGTGCTCTGGAGATCATCGCAGAAGCGTCTAACAGTGGGGTATTTAGTATCAGTCTCGTAGATCTCCCGAATAAACCGTAACACAAGCTGCAAGTGCCAGTTGGGCTTCTTGGCAAGGGCCCCGACCAAACCGACAACCTCCCTGCGTCGCCCGTACTCATTCTTCAACGTTTGAGTACCCGTCCTCCATCGTGCGGCCCATCCCTCGTTGAGGTCCTGAACGGAGAGGAAGCCGTTGAGTCCGCTGGTATACTCGGTCCAGATGTCCGTGATTTTCAGCACGCGCTGGAACGTGTACCGGGGGGGGAATGAGTTGCTCTTCTCAACTCATTCCCACTGGTGGCGTCTCAATCGCTCGTGTGAATAATTCAGCGCGAGAAGGTTCCATGCGGACATCTGGTCTACTGTAAATCCGGACGCCGAGGGGATTGGTGGGTCAAAGAAAGTGGGAGTCGGTGTGGGTGGATGAGGAGAGGTAGAAGGTCTAGGAATGGCGAGTGAGTGGTTTGAATGTGCGCCGCTGTTTGAGGATTCAACGGGCGTAGAAAAATCAAAACGACCTGGCGCGAAAGAAACGTTGTTTTGCGCCATCGAAAGGATCGAATGAAGCTGTCATAAATTCGGATGTAGCAGCTTGCGGTGTGGTAGGGTCGGAGGGCCTGCATGTGGAAATCAGTTATTGTATAGGTTTTATTCGTATTCTTACCTTACCCCTATCGTATGTTACAGCATTGTTTGTACTATAAATAATGCCAGATCACCACCTTTCAGCCTCGTACTATGTACAAGACCAGCGGCCAGTGTAGGGCAAACGCCCAGAGGCAGCACCGAGCTCCTCGCCCCCTCCTCTCTGGAACGTCGCCAGTGGGCTCTTTAGCCACCCAAACCCCCAATTTGCACCAAACAACCACACCATCTTGTCACGCCATTTTAACACTTTGCTACTCTGTTTTTCATCGACTTTTGCACTCTACGGCCCGGGACCCGAATCTAAATTCGTTCCCCACCGTTCGCTCCACCGTTACCCGGATCACCGACCCACTTCCAGAACCTACGCACCGGGACTTTGACTCAGCCACAGCGGGGGTAGAGCAGGAGCCGAAAAGAGGGGTGGAGGTATGGCGACCTATGAGACTCATGCCTTATGCTCCTGAGAACCCAGAGTTCGGATTTCGATCCCACAGAAAACTGGGTGATATGAGGTATTAGACACATTGAGGGAGGTGTTAGCAAGCTGGAATTATAAGAGATTCATAATAGATGGGCTATATGTCAAGGTGAACCATGCCAAGTCCCGGACTTGTATCAGTACAGGGTCATTTGATATAAAGGTGGTGAGATAGCAATGTTCGAGCTCGGATGGCATTCTTTGGCAGGGGTTTAGGGCTTGAAGATCCAGGATATGGGGATAATTATATGCCTACAGAAAAGCCTGAGATGATTGGTAAAGAATTGGTGGAGAAAGGAGCGAAATGGCTGTTCAGAGATAAGGAATTGATGTTCCCACCCTGCACGCCGACATCACCCGCGCCACCGGTTAATAACATCACTTTCAGTCGAAAACTGATATGGAGGAACAGCATACTGTACTATTACGACCAATTGTTCAGGCGACGGTGACACCCAAGATTTTTTGATGTGTGCAAAAATCGCCTTTAATCGAAACAAAATTTATCGGCCATCCCGGAGATCCAAAATTCCAAAATTTGTGAACAATTGGTCGAAATAGTACAGTATATGGTATTCCCCCCTCCAAGGATAAACCTGGCATCTAGGTAAGTATCTAGCTCTGAAATTGACAAATGGCCCACTTCCTAGTGTGGCCCACTAGGCAGTCACAGATAATACGGCAACCATGTGTTCCGCAGACGAAGGATAGATTCGGAATCTCAGCTGGCCAAACTAATAATGCTGAAACCTTCTGGCGGTGGAACCCAGGACCTTTGTCATTCAGTGCTGGCAGTTGTACATGCCACCCGTTGTGCCCGGCGCTTCTGTCAGTGATACCCTGATTCTTATACACATTAAATATTGGTCATTTTCGTCCATGTTATGATAAACACATCCTACAGTGGCCCGGTTTTATAAGCAGTCAGTAACCCTACAAAGTTTGTTTAAACAATCTGTGTCTCAACGTAAAACCCTGTTTAAGCAATGCTTTACTTAAACATGCTTTTGATCCTGGTTTAAACCAGGTTGAAAACATGAAGCAAAAGGAATGCCAAAGGTGGGATTTGAACACACAATACTTGCATCTGCTTACACAATCCATTAACAAGTGGGTGCACAAATACATTCAAAAACACAAAAAGCTGGTAAGGTTACTCGGTCAAAGTATAAGTCCATCACACCTTGAGGAGCTGTGATATTTAAGCAGTTCAAGGTCACTTCAGGAGGCTCTTGCATGCTAATTCCCTTCAATGCATCCAAACATCCAACATTGCAAAGGGACATCAGTTTGTCTTTCATCTGTAGACAGTAACCCGGGCATAAAGTCGTTGAATTTCCTTGTCTGTGTTACAGGGGTTGCATACAGAAAGGCACTGAAGTAATGGAAGTACTTTGCCATGCCCCCTTTTGATATATATTATGGTTACATGGTATTGAAAAGAATTCAGTCCAACGTTTGGAGCAATACAATGACACTTGTTGAGATTTGAAGAAACCATCATTTAATTCAAGTCAGACATACATAAGGCTATAATAGTCCATCTCTTACATGGGTTGCATGGTGTACTGGTTATATATCTTCCATTTGCGGAAGAACCGGGAGGTCTGAAGTTCGACCTCCGTGTATGTCTGGAACTTTTGCATTTCCCATTGAACAGTGTTTAATCAGTGTTTGAGCCTTGTTTAAACCCTCTTTCATATTCTGATCCAAACACTGATTAAACCCTGTTTTTTCACTACCAAGGTTTAAACCCCTCATCCTAATGTTCTCCTTGATGATGGCCACCATTATGTAAATAAATCATTGCTTAAACAGGGTTTTACATTGAGACACAAATTGTTTAAACAAAAACAAACTTTGTAGGGTTTTATAAGCAGTGACCCAGCTTCAGGCAAATGGTAGTGTCCGAATTGCAATACTTCCAGTGCCAGTCCTCAAGTTCAACTTTCAAAATACGATAATGAGAACAGAAGTATTAACTTGTTGAAATTAGGCTTACCATATGCCAACAGGACTTCCTCATCAGCCAGCCTGTACAGGGGATAGCCGAGATTTATCGCGGTCTCCTGGCTTTCTGGATTAAGCCCTTTGCCTTGCTGGAATCTCCGTAGTGCGTTGTAAACTCCATCATCCCAGGAGTATCCACATATGTACGTTAAAATGTGAATTATTGGGAACCCGAGCATGTTTGCGTCCTCGGTGCTGAGGGGGAAAGTGCCGGAGGGGTCGAGCGACCAATACGCAGCCCGATACGGCCACTGGAATGAATCCGGCCCTAGTCGAAACTCCTCGGCTGGACAGACAAATAAATACCCTTCCGGCTCGCGATTATTGTATATGTTGGGTAACATTGTAAGATGAATTCGATTGTATCCACAACGACTATTACAATAGTTATTGGGATTAAAGTATGGAACATAGTAAGCTCGCACCATAATCCTTAAAGTTTGAGGATGTCTCAAGCTGAGCAAAAATGTGATTCGCTTGTGCCATCCAGAACTTGTTATTGACTCCCAGGCTAGTACATGCTGATAAGTTAAATTGAGGATACTGTGCCCTGTTGGAATCAAACCTGGAAAATAAAAGAGAATGAGGGGCAGAAAAAAATCAGTCTGCAAGCTGAAGTACCGAATCCAGGAGCTGGGCAAGACTTCTCCGTTGTGGTCGAGATGTATGTCCACATTTGCTCCATCAATGCCAAGGGGATGAGTAATTCTGGAGGCTTTTGGTGGAGGATCCAAGCGGAGAACCGTCCCAAGCGGAATAAGGGTTTAGGTGGGAATCAAAACACCCCAGAGGTCTCTTATCGAAAACATACTGGAACAGAGCGCATAGTAATCCCCTTGATCCAAAGCTGAAATGATAGCATTCTCTGCATGAGGGTCGTCCAACGATACATTCTCCATTCGTGGCACTTCCATTACTTCAGGAAAGCCGGTGACTGCTCCGGGGTACCAGACGAGATTCACACAGAGTTCGCCTGTTGCCGGGCGTATCCAGATCGAGTGATTCTATACCCATCTATCAGGGACGGCAACAATGAACCAGGTGAATAATTCACCGTATGAATTTCCATAGAGCGACAGTACCTCACCGCCTCCTGCGATCAAACGGGTGTGGTTAGGTATGGGATGTGACCCTCATCGAGTCCTGCGCTTACACGCAATTCCGAACTCTGAAACATACTTGAATCAATATCGAGGACCAAGGTGAGTCACGATAGTGGATGTACGCACACAATAGCCGCGGATGTATGCGTGCAAGAAAGCCGAATGATAATACCGACTTTCAAATTGGAGGAAAGGGGATCATCTCTTTTCCCAGTATCAGACGGAATTGAGCTTAAATGAGAGGTCCAAACCGTCGTGGAAGACCACCCCCCGAAGCCCCTTGGTGCTCATTGACCCGTAGAGTTGCATGATTTTGGGATGGCTGCGAGGTTATTTGTAAGTATGGGAAATACGAGAATTACGCGCGAGTCACCGAATTGACTCATATTTCGTGACATGCTGGCGCCATTCCTGCAATCATCGTTCCAGCAAGCGTGAGGAGTTTCATTCGCACTTACTTCCTCTGTGTCGTCCCCTTGATACAGAGCGACAGTCATGGGTCCAGGTTCACCACCCACAACCTTCGCGGAGTAGTACATCTGTCGAGCACTTGTCCTCTGGCTCTGGCGACCCACAACACCTGATCCATCATCCATGAGAATCTCTTTCAATAGCTTGACGTCCCCTAGGCGAATCGTCCGGAAGGCTGGTGGGCACCCCCGTAAGTTACCTGCAGGTATTGACAATAAAATAATATACCAGCTGGTTGTTCCGGGGCGGGTTATAGACATTATTGGTGAAATTGCTCGTGAAATCGCCCCCGCCTATGGTAAATCCCGCGGCACCGGGAAAGAAAGCACCGGAATATCTGCGAAGCCCTGGGATTCAAGTCATCATGATACTACCCACAAGAGAGACCTACGGGGCGGAGCCAGCGTTATTCGTCGTCGACACGACGGTGAATTCAGGCTCGGGATGGGGTTGGAGGGCCATGGATGGCGAGGTGGGAGGAAGATAATCAATAGGCGCCGCACAGCGCTCTTCACCGTTGTTATATAGATTTTGAGAGTTCAAAAATAACGCAAGAATCTCTTCTGTTGCGGAAATGTAGCACAGCGTTCACGGAACCACATCTTGAGCCTCGAGGTCGAGTCTACGATCGGTGTTCATGATTATCAGTTTCTTTGAATAGGTGTGCTCACAAGCTGTTCCATAGATTCCGAGGTGTCCGGTGAAATGAAGTCTAAAATAAATTCCTTCATATTAGAAGCCTTCCGATGCCGAAACGCCACGCTACTAGAACAGCACCAAGGCGGCTCCAAAGCGCGGAAGAAACCTGAAAGAAAGCCGCGCCGCTCCACCGGGTGCATAGCTGTGATGAACAACAGGAACAAAAAGGCGATGCAGGAATCCAGAATTTCCAGGAAGGTGTCAGGACCTTGATTTTCAGCATCGAACTCTCGAGTTCGCTGCTGTGTGATAGATTCCGAGAGCTCTAAATCGTAAAATAAAGCCAAAGAGTCTCTTGTCGTTCCGAATTTCAGAACGAGGGTCGAAACCAAATCGCGGATCACCGGGATCGGCGACTGCCGCTCCCGAGTCCCAGCGCACTACGGCGGTTTATCTCTGCAAAGGCAGCGCTAGCCAAGCGTGAAAGTCGATAAGGATATCACCTCCCTGCTAGGCGCAACTGAGCAGTGAAATCAACTCACTGCGGCGCTGACTACAAAGCGGGGAAGAACGCTGAGTGACGAGTCCTCCAGAAAAAACCCACGTCGGAAGCTGTGGTCAACGTAGCGAACAGCGAAAAAGCGATGCAGTATTTCCAGGAAGGTATCAGCAGGCTATCAGAACCTCCTTTCGGCATCGAACGCAAGGCAACAGCATGTCAAGAGGTCGTCGAAGTCAAGTCGAAGTCATTACACTACCGCTTGGCCCGCAACCTGGGAGCGACATAGAAACCGGCTACCGTGGCCCAGCAATTGATTGACCTTGAATCGAGGCGATCCGGCCCACGTCTAATCGACCTCGATGATGCCCAACATTGAAACAGAGTCGGAGAAAACAAAAGACCCGATTCTGTCCGCATCCTGATCCGAATTCCGCCGATCCCCAAGGCCTGATAGAGAAAAACAAGACGTGTTCTCCATTGCAGAATTCAAGTTACATACATACAACCGCGACCAGGGTAAATGGCCGGGAATAGACGGAGATGACGCACGTGGACAAAGAGCAGTAAGTACATAGGTGGCGGCAGGATAACCGAAACCAGTAAAGGCGTACAACTTGTAGTCGTAGACGTCAAAGTAGAGGTAGATATGTGGGAAGGTAGGTAGGTAGTCGTACAAGGTAAAGCGTCGAGGGAGGTCGAGGTAGGGTAGGGTAGTCAGGGTGTGATAGCATGGGGTAGGGCAAGCGCTGAAACGTGTGAAGTGGAACAAAGTGAAGTAAAAGGTAGTCGGAGTGGTGAGCACCACAATCACATATTCGCCATCCGATTCAGGAGCCCCACCCGCGCGCGTCATGCTGCCCTCCCCGCTGTCGCTCTACCCGTGCTGTACGATGCTCCAGTAATTAGAGTTCGAGCCCCAGCCCGAGCCCGAGCCCGCCGTGAGCTGCCCTGCAGCTGCACCGGCACTAAGATGGCCTTGCTGTTGCCTGACTGGGTCATCGCTTGCACTAAACACGCGTCAGGATGATCTACAATATCGAGGGGGTCGGAAAGCCAGGTCGGGGAGGGGTAGGAAGGAGAAAAGAGGAAAGAGGGAGGAAAGAGGAAAGAGGAAAGAGGAGGAAGAGGAAAGAGGAAAGAGGAAAGAGGGAAAGAGGAAAGAGGAAAGAGGAAAGAGGAAAGAGGAAAGAGGAAAGAGAAGAGGAAAGAGGAAAGAGGAAGAGGAAAGAGGAAAGAGGAAGGAAAGAGGAAAGAGGAAAGAGGAAGAGGAAAGAGGAAAGAGGAAAGAGGAAAGAGGAAGAGGAAAGAGGAAAGAGGAAAGGAAGGAGTAACGAAGTCACGGAGGGAAGGGAAGAGAAGGAGAGAAACAACGCACCTGCAACCGCCGTCTCCGCATCTCTGCCGCATCAGCCATGCCGAATCCACCTCCGACCTCGTCGCAATAATCTTACCTCTTCCATTGTACCGCGCTATCAGACTTCTGCACTAGATAAATACGATATCCTTGATCAGTATCCCGCAGGGCGATGCCCCATCTGTCCGGACGTCGCCCCCCATCTCGGCGACCACCTCGCGCTCACGCTCGGTGACGACGGACTGCAGCGCACCCGCCGACGACATGCCGCAGCAGGGAAGAAGACACAGAATATTCAAATATATGCGTGAAGAAAAAAGCAAGCGCCATCCCGCAAACGAAGAACACGCGAAAGAGAAAGGATATCCGTGCGCCGAAAGCGGAAGATCGCGGAGAGAACATCTCGCCCAAAAAGCATGATGTATGCCATCTCGCCCAGCGCGGCTCTCGACAACACATACGGCCCCACTGCCTCCCCAGCCGAGCCGCCGAAGCAGAAATAAAATAAAAGAAAGCCCCAAGGGAGGGGAGGGTGTATGCGCGAAAAAAGAAGCAGAAGCAGGATATGTGCCAGAAAAGACGACACGTGTGCATGGGACAAGCACCACCGAGTATTCAAGCAGGATGTATGCGTGCAACATATTTCCCCACCGCCAGAGCCAGAGCCAAAGCCCTAAAAAAGAAGGTGGAAAGAAATGGGAGGACGTATGCGCGAGAAAAAAGAAGTCGAGACAGCGAAACTCACCTGCGCCAACGCCCCGGCCGTGGCGTCTGCGCTCGGGAAGCTCAGCAGCTCGTACCCCCGCATTGTTCATGCCCGTGCCGCTCGGGTTCGCGTTCGCCGCGTTTGAGGAGAAGCTGTTGCTACCATGTGGGGAGGGAGGAGGGACGAGCATACCGGCGTCCCAGTGCATGAGCGCGTACACCTGCCGCGCGTACTCTGGGTCCATCCACGGCTTGAGGTCGATCCAGGGGAGGGCGGGGCGATTGGGTTGTTGGTACTGCCCGCGCCGGTGTTGCTGGTGCCGGTAGAGAGATTGGAGGAGGACGAAGAAGAAGAGGGCGAGATGTACGACTGGCTGTGGTACCCGTACTGGTGCTGGGCCTTGAACGCGTATGCGTAGTCCGCCATCGTGGACGGGCGTCGTCGGAGGAAACAGGAGAAACAGCGAGAAAAGCGAGATTGGATACAAGACAGCGACAGGGGGTTCGTTGGAAGAGCGTAAAGGCCAAAGGCGAATCTATCGAGAGGAGTGTGCCCGCGACGGAGAGGAGCTGAAGAGAGCCGTGAAGAGTCACGGGGATGGGATCGCTGTGATGAAATAGGGTTAGCATAGCACCCTGTGTTTGGTGACATTGTTCTCAAGCAGTATCTTTCGGCCGCAGTATCTTTCGGCCGCAGTATCTTTCGGCCGCGGCCTGACTCAGAATTCATTTTGGGGTGGGTGTAGGTACGCAATCCTTTGTCCTTGAAATTCGATTTTTTTTCTTTCTTTCTTTTGCGGCAATTTCCCGTTTGCGCGCGCCGCTCGGGACCCCAGGCACGTTACAGCAGTAGATGTCGATCCGCCACCATTACAAGGCTAGCCTTTTTGCGTTCCATTCTGATCAAAGATTCAATCGAATTCTCCGCAGCTTTCACGTCTTCTTGGCTGACGTCCTGGTCCGTAGCTTGGAGAGCTGTATACTTCGGAAGCGTGAGTCGTCCGTATCGAAACGTACACTGCCCACAAAGACCCGGATCTCAGTGGACGCGGCCGTACACGCGTCGAGTCCTGACTCCTGACCTCGACTGTCTGTATCTTGACGCCGTGTAATGATCCCAACGACACCACAGCGTATTCAGCGCAAACTTCCTCTCGGCGATTCGCCGTGCCGGCCATATCGTCTCTCGTTCCTCGCGTGGCCGTCGACGGGCTGTACCGATATCTTGACCTTGACCTTGATCCCGGCATTGGCGCAGCAAGCGCACAACACCAGCTCACCGTCCCGGGTTTGGCTTCGGCTCAGCGTCCACGTCCACGTCCATGCTGACGTCTTGTCTTGTCTTGTCTGTCCTGTCTTGTCCTTGTCTCGTATTGCTATTGCGGATAACCCGTCTTCAAGCCTCTTGCAGCTGTACAACAAGCCCAGATCTCAGAACGATTGAACAACAACATTTGCATTTGCATCTTGGGCAGTGGAATGGAATTGAACCCATCTTCGTCTCGTCCCCGCGGGGGCTGGCTGTAGTTGCATCCAATCCAATCCAATCTTGAACTGCAACAGCTGCACCGAGATATCGCCGGATCCGTGCTATTTTCCCTTGCGTTCTCTTGTACCGCGGCTGTCTTGGGCGCAGATTGCAATACATACCCGCTTTGGACCCTTCAAACACGCTTTTTGCCTGATATCACATCTTCGGCGTATCCAGCGCAGACCCTCATCTTGACGAGTCAGTGCGCAGCCCCAAGATATCACCAACCGCCGGATCCGTGCTGTCCCGTAGCGCCTACGCCTGTCTTGAAGCTGTTGCTGTACGCCGAAGCCCCTCTTCATCTTGACTAGCGCCGGCCTGTCGATCCGCCACCTTCAAAAAAGCCTTCTTTTGCACGATATTATTCATATCCTCGGCGTATCCACCTCGTCTTGATTAGTCTCTCGCGGACTAGTATTTATTATTCTTGCATCACATCTTCTGCGTGTCCAGCCTGCGCACTCGACTAGCATCCATCCGTCCATTGATCCGTGTCTTCAAGCTCTGATACAACGAGATAGCATTTCCGTCCGTCCTAGCGCGGGATCCGCATTGAAACAAGTCGACGCCCGTATTGAATTCGCCATGGATTCGATAGCGGGATAGAGTGCAGCGCCGACAGGCAAGTCCGCGTGGCGGAGCGATGGCCATGGGCTGGGCTCGGTGGGCTGGGCGGCACACAGGTCGGTAATAGGCGCTTGGACCCTGCCTGCTGGGCGGCTATACAGCTCAGGGGGCGCCGGCGCCGCTCTACACGGAAGCGCCATGGCCAGCCAGCGGCCAGTTGGTTCGAGCTGTATCCGGAGTAGTCCCAGACTGGATGGCAGCAGCCAGCTCCGAGTCTCGCCCTACCCTGCGTGGGCGGTGGTGGACATACCTGGCTGGATAACATGCCACCCGCCCGTCTCGTCTTGGTCCCGCTTCGTCTCCCCTTTCTTGCTCTTGCTCCACCTTCCCTCCTGCAATCTTCTTTTCCACCCTGCTCTCTCGTGCTCTCTTACCTTCTTCTTGTTCTCTTGCTTTCTGTCGTTCTCTTGCGTTTTCTTCCCTGTCTTCTTTCTTCCTGCGATCACGACTCAGACAAGTTACGAGAGACCCTCCATAATCGTAATCTCACTTTCCCACTCTCCACTTTCCCGCGGCAAGATCAAACAAAAGTGCAAGCGCGCGCAAACAATGTAGGTCCGTGTGGGTCCGTGTTTGTCTCCTGTTTTGTTTTCTCAATTTGTAGTTTCAGAAATTCTTTCTGTCGTCGGCGGTGTAAAAGAACATGTAATATATATTGCGTTTAAACCTCTTCGACCTTCTGATGGACGGTGTTTAAATAAACTAAATTTCGTCTCCCAGACCCAACAATCCGCTGAATCGGAAATCCTGATTCAACTGGAGAAAAAGCAGAAAAAAAAAACACTACCACTACCTACGACCCGCGCCCGAATCGAACGGGCGGCCTGCTGTGATTCGTAAGCAGCAATAGCGATATAGAGATTGCGGTTGCGGACCACCGCCACGGGTCTTCATGACCCGTTCATATACATCAATATAAGCAAGTAGGCTGGGTAGCGAGGTGGGGCCGAAGAGAACGAAACCTGACCATCGTCACTGACTGCTGGTGGTTCAGCCGTTCAGGTAGCTGTTTTGTTACGCGCATTCAACTACGGCAACCATGTGTTCCCCGAACGAAGGTATAGAATCTCGGCTGGCCAAACGAATAACGATGGAACCTTCTGGAAGTGGCACCCAGGACCTTTGCTATTCAGTGCTGGCAGTTGTAAAAGCTGCCCGTTGCGCCCGGTGCTTCTGTCAGTGAAATATGCCGTTCCAAATGCACTTTTATTATCTCCCAACACACATAGCAAAATTTCATCCTTTCCCAACACATATAGGCCTTTTTTCAGCTGAGTATGAGATGGGAATTTGAGGCTATTTTCCCAACATTCATTCACAGGAATTGAAAATTTCCCAACTTCATTCGGTAGTTCAAAAATTCCCAACACATTCAAGGTCGGAAATTTTTCCCAACACACATTCGGGGTCAATTTTTTTCTCTTGCTTAAATCGAAGCCTCTATCCAAGGACAGCCAGGGAATAGCCCTGGCGAAGGTTAGAAGGCCGTAGTTATGTTGAAAGAACACAAGGAAGACAAATGATGAACTTCCAAATAAGGAAATCAATCGCGAAGGACGGGCTAGCCAGACCGCGTGTGCCGATCAGATGCCCACCAGGTTGGCTGCGAGTGCATGTCCGTCGATAAAGGAGTAGAGCATGGGCAGGCTTTTAGACTAAGCTCCTGATGCGACATTTTGTTGATTCCATGTGTTGGTGCAAACTCTGAAGGACGGATGTGACAAGCCGATCACACGCCTGACTTCATCCCTCACTTCCTAGCGCCCATGTCAAATCCAATGGCAAACATTAAAATTGAGAGTAAGTAGAGTGTCAAATGAGGGTGTGGGTAGCTATTAAGTGAGTGTCTATCAAAGGAATGATGTTACAATTACGCAAGGAATATTCCGAATTATATCTATCGCTATGTTCCGCCCCCAGCTAGAGCATGAGATGTTGAGGCGCACAGAACCATTGCCAAGGTGCCGCGAGTTCTGTGTAGCCGGCATCACAGATCTCGAGCATCGCTTTCTCGCTTAGCTACACACAGCCTTGGCGAGGCCCACTGATGGCTGCAACAGCTTTATAGATGTCAGTCATCTAGGCAGCTGTGCATACCTCGGCACATTCTCCGTCTACCCGAGCTAGCTTAAGTCTTTATTGTGGAGGTGTGTCTAGGTGCCTCATCACACCTCGTTATTGATGTGACTAGCCAGCTAGATGCGGCTAGACACCGCCTCCGGCTAAGCACTGGCTAGGCCTCTCGAAATGGTGTCGTCTACCAGGGGGCAGAATGCAGCGTATATGAGAAAATAGAGAGCTTGAGCCCAAGCGGCATGCTACTTTTAGGTTGTGCAAAAAGCGGCATACCGCTTTTTTACAACTTTTGTATACACCTCAAATTCACACACCCTGATGCTATTGCACCTTGTTGATGCCCTTTAGAGAAAAAAAAGAAAAAAGCGGCATGCCGCTTTTTGCACAACCTAAAAGCGGCATGCTGCTTGGGCTCAAGCTCTCTAATGACTTGTGTGAACTCAATACCTGTGTACCAGACTTCAACTTTGTCATGTTTAATGATACCCCATGACTGCGACTCGGACATCACTGTGTTGATGCCAAACCAAGGCAGATTCATGGGCAAATCAGTTTCTTCAACAAAATATCACATCAGAAGCTGAATCTATGATTCTTCTCATGCTCTATTCCTTTATGCACGGTCATGTGCTTGCAACCAACTTGGGCATTTTGATGGGTGCACACGGTCCGGCTATCCTTGACGATGGATTTCCTTTTTGGAAGTTCATCATTTGTCTTCCTTGTGTTCATTCAACACAACTACAGCCTTTTGACCTTCGCTGGGGCTATTCCCTGGCTGTCCTTGGATAGAGGCTTCGATTTAAGCAAGAAAAAAAAATTGACCCCGAATGTGTGTTGGGAAAAATTTCCGACCTCGAATGTGTTGGGAATTTTTGAAATACCGAATGAGTGTTGGGAAATTTTCGAATCCTGTAAATGAACGTTGGAAAAATGGCCTCAAATTCCCATCTCATACTCAGCTGAAAAAAGGCCTATATGTGTTGGGAAAAGATGAAATTTTGCTATGTGTGTTGGGAAATAATAAAAGTGCATTTGGAATGGCATAGTGAAACCCTGATTGTTATACTATTGCCTACCGGGAAGCCGGCCAGACAAGGCAACCGGCCACTTGGCTCCTAGAGCAGGATTCCGATGATTTTTACCTTCAAGTTGGTCTGTACGTTAGAGGATATGTAGTTGCACCCCTCATGTCGAAATTTCAAGCGAGTTGATGAAGTTGATGTGATGGTGTGCGCAATTTGCCGATCAGGGGGGATGCCGAACACGGGTTTTCTTATAAAGCTGGTAAGGCCGACCAGCGGCAAGGCCCGCTACCAAATATGACAACAGATTCTGACCAGAAACGGAAACTTACTGTAATTGATTTCTTAATGGTGTGCCTTTGCAAAATAGACAGATTTGAGAACACACAGCACAGAGGACTGAAAGAAATCTTACTGCCATAGACTCCAGTCAGTATGTCGACTTGGATGTCAGGTCAAATGTTATTCACTTGCCATTCATTCCGCACATCGGCACAGGCCGGCAGAGATACACCACTGGGGAGAGAGATTGAGGGATGTTCAGGACAATTGAGTACAGTGATCAGATAAAAAGTGTTCCATGATCTTACTGTGAAGAGATTCCACAGAAGGCTTGCCAGCGATCAATATGATTGAGGTACGAAATTCCAGTATTGAAGTGTCTTTCTAGCAGAGACTAATGGCAAGAAGGACAGGCCTCTGATGACTTTCGAATGAATTGAAAAGATCAGTGATGGATGCAAAAGAATGAAGATCCGGGTTGGAGGATGGTTCTCAATGCAGCATGCAGTTTAGATCACAGATTTCGCACTCTAGTGACAGATATATGGAGAGCAGTAGCAACATGAGGGGGGGTTTCAGTCAACATTTGCTTGTGATCAGTGTCAAGACTAACATTCAAAGCTGCATTTGACATCTCTGTAGCACAGTCAAAATCACAACACAGAGCTTGATAAGCCAAGTGATTTGGTCACGCAGGGCTGAAGCATCCACTACATAATTGACACATGCATCAGTCGCAATGTGGTGCAGTAGAACATGTTGACACAATATCAAGCTCAAACCTTCAGTTGAATGGAATAGCATGTAATTGAAGAGATTTTTGTATTGTCACCAAATCTGAATGGAATACAGAGATGTGAATGGGTAGTACGATGACCTAAAATATCACAAATAAGATTCATGGATGTCACAGACGAGGCAGTCATTGAGCATGTTATGGAAGCAGAGGTGGACGGACAAAGGTGCTGCATGCACAGCATTGCGGCAGAGCTGTTTAAAAGGTTAATTTGGGCAAATGGAATGTAATGGGGCGCCTACACTGAAACATATAATCTTGCACATGCAGAGTATCATCGGAACCACACATGGAGCGCGGAGCACTGGCACCGGAATCCAGAGAGACGGATTCATCTATAATTACAACATGTCAATATTCAGAATCACCCTGTATATTGTACTTACTTTGTGGCAATTCGGGTGCTATAGTGCTAGGAAGGACAAATGATGCATGTGGAAGAGTCAACAAAAGAACAATAGTCATGAACGAGAACCAGGTCATAAGGGAGCTCTGAGCATATACACAGATATGCATAGAACAGACAGACTTGAGTCACACATCAGAAGCCGAGACTAGGGCTTGAAACCTAGTCTCGGCTTGAAACCGTAACTGTACTTTATGGGTTTACGGAATGGTTATGGACGGTACAGGACCCGTACCGTAATGACACTTGCCGCCGAGTAATGTGGTACTGGTTACGGTATGGCTGAACCCCATAATACGGGTGAGCACCTGCAAAAGCATTGGGAGTGGTAGTTGTCACTTGCTGGTGGTTTCACAAGTTAACTGACAATGAAAAGGGGAATTGCAAGATATAAGAAAACTCACTGGCTTTGATCGAGGCCAATACATGAGTATTAAAACCTGTGATGGCCGTGTACTGGACGGTTCAATACGGTGCGGGACCCGTACCGTACGCGCCTATGCTGCGATCAAATACGGTACGGGTGCCATCTGTCCATACAAATTATATGGCCGTACTGTGTACGGCCGTCTACGATATACTGTACGGTTTCATGCCCTAGCCGAGACCCCAGACAAAAGAACCCAGTCAAGAGACAAGAGAGAGGCTTCAGAGCTAGGATCCATAGATGAGGAATGGTACATTGCAAAAAGTAGCGGAGGCAACATGGGGGGTTAGAGATAAGCAGGCAAGCCGTGGTGGCAATTTTTGATAATTGGGGTTCATGCGACATCGGGCAATTTCGGACACAACATTTGGGGGATTACGCAAATTCGGCCGTGGAATGTCGTGTTCACATGGCAACTGATGGCTGCGTGCGGCAGGGTTGAACTACGAAACAAAAATGACAAATCCATTGCATCGGATTTGGACACTGACAATCTGTATATTGGACCAAATAACATCAGAAAAACAGCCAGGAATCGGATGATAAATGGCTCTGAGTGGGAGTCAAGATAGTGTTTGAACAACTCTCTATTGCTGTATTTTCGAAGCATGACACATTCGATATGACAACATTTTGTTTGTCCTTGTAATGAAATGTGATCTTCACCAGGCAGTTAAAATAGGGCGCCCTAAAACCCTTACCTAAAGGTAGCGGGAATTTTGGACATGACATCGCTTGGCAGCAATCCTGTGTATCTTTACGACTACTTTGTCACTCAACGACATCCGGGGCTCATTCTGTTCTGTGAACGTCTGGCTTCGTCCCGACGGTCCCCTAGCAGTCTAGTTCCGCCTCCCTATGTCGCAATTCGGACGACAATCCTCGCTTGAGCCCCGAAATTACTATCAAAGGCCGTGTCCTCGCTGCCAGCATATCGGCCCTCATCATGGCGCGATGACTGCCAAACTTTGTACGGGTGAGAAACACAGTTAAAGCATTCCCTGGATCGCATTGATATGATTTTAGCAATTGTATTCTCCCGTCACTGCAGGTCGCCGTAAAGAACAGCCATTTTACCCCCGCCGACATATTCAGCTTTTTTAGGGAAGCGGAGAGCCTCAGCGGTGGAATTGGTGTTCATTGTACGTTATTATTACCTCCTCGATGCTGATTCCAACACATCTGGGATCCGCACTTCATTTCGTCGGGGTCCACATGTCTGTCATCTCAGGCAATTAGGCAATTTTGGCGATATCGCAAACGGTCATCCTTATCATTTCAGCTATTACGAGTAGTTTGAGGCAGTCTAGAGGCCCAGTGTATCCACAGAGTCAGTCTATACACTTGCAGTTGCGAATGCATGGTAAGTTCCCACGCCCGGCCGGCTGCCTAGTTTTGGCCGCTTTTGGACTTGCCGTCGCAAAATATTCACCAAGCCATCATCACTTCATCAAATCCAGAACCCCGGGCCTCATTTCACCCATAAGATGCTAGCCTACATTCTAGAGCCCCACAACATCGGAGGGCTCGGTCTATTCACGATTTATGTGCACAAAACCCTCAAGGTGGCCGGTTAGCCGGTGGGATATAGTACACATTGATCATTTTTGTCCATGTTATAATAAACACATTCTACAGTGGCCTGGTTTTATAGGTAGTGACCCAGCTTCTGACAAAGGACAGTGTCCTTCAAATCGCATTGGCTCCCGTCGAGCCAGGGCTTAAGTTCAACTTTCAAAATACGATAATAAGAACAAAGGTATTAACTTGTTGAAATTGGGCTTACCGCATGCCAACGGGACTTCCTCATCAGCCAGCTTGTACAGGGGGTAGCCGAGATTTATCGCGGCCTCCTGGCTTTCTGGATTAAGCCCTTTTCCTTGCTGGAATCTCCGTAGTCCGTCGTAAACTTCATCATCCCAGTAGGATCCACGTATGCGCATTTGAATGTGAATTATCGGGAACCCGAGCATGTTTGCGTCCTCGGTACTGAGGGGGAAAGTGCCGGAGGGATCGAGCGACCAATACACAGGCCGATACGGCCACTGGAATGAATCCGGCCCTAGTCGAAACTCCTCGGCTGGACAGACAAATAAATACCCTTCCGGCTCGCGATTATTGTATATGTTGGGTAAACATTGTAAGATGAATTCGATTGTATCCACAACGACTATTACAATAGTTATTGGGATTAAAGTATGGAGGATAGTAAGCTCGCACCATAATTTGTAAAGTTTGAGGTTGTCTCAAGCTGAGCAAAAATGTGATTCGCTTGTGCCATCCAGAACTTGTTATTGACGTTTGAGCTAGTATATGCCGACAACTTAAATCCAGGATACGGTGCCCTGTTGGAATCAAACCTGGAAAATAAAAGAAAATGAGGGGCAGAAAGTAATCAGTTTGCAAGCTGAAGAAGTACCGGATCCAGGAGCCGGGTAAGACTTCTCCGTCATGCTTGAGATGTATGTCCAAATTTGCTCCATCAATGCCAAGGGGATCAGTAATTCTGGAGGCTTTTCGTGAAGAATCCAAACGGAGAACCGTCCCGAGCGGAATAAGG
>JARKIC010001683.1:0-102552 GCA_029378375.1 Mycena olivaceomarginata | reverse complement strand
GACCCCCCCAACCTCAATATCGTTGACAGAAGGGTGCGGGGTGCTGTGTCGAAATTCATCGTAGTAGGAGAAATAGTTGGATAACAGTCAAACGGCAAAGAAGAGAAACAGGACACGTACTAATAACAAAAGATCCTTGGCGTAGCGCCGTAAGTTCAGTAATTCCCCGTGTCTTGATATATAGGACTGCGAAGAACAGGAGGAGCAAGATGAATTAATCGGCGAGAAGCATCATGAGTCTTCCAGGAAAGCTGCTTTGCTTCTGGAAACAGGTCCAGAGTAGCGAGTTTTCGCGTTCATAATATTGAACCGCCATATTGTGGGGAATTGACGCCCACAGAAGACACAGACCACCCGCTCAATGTAAGGCATATCCAAGCATCCAATAATTTGCCTAAGGTCTCACAACTGAGTTCGGAACTTACCAAACACAACGGGAACAAACGCGACTGGAAAAAACAGGCATTCCAGCCTGAGGTGGTATCTATTTAGATAATGAATGAACATCGTGAGGACTGAATACTCGTGAGAACGAAATAACATACCTTGATAGTAGACTCGAACCATTCCGCGGTGTAAGTCTCAAAGACAATCGTTGATCAATGTTATTGACACGTCCTATTTATCGATTATCATAAATAGTGAAATAACGATTGGTTCGAGTCTACCTTGATAGCGAGCAGTGGAGATAAGATGGCTACCCAGAACGATGTAGAACCATCAGCATGACCTACAGTAGCAGCAACCCCCCAAAGACGCCCGACACGATGTGCGACGCGACGCGCCGCGGCCTCTTGAAGTTCGCACAGGTTTGGTCCAATGACAGCTTCTGTCCTCATGGGGCTTATGTAGAAGAACTTCGAAGCAACTTTGATCGCTTCTTGCTCGTTGTGACCAGTGCCGGAAGCTGCCGCACGGCGCCATGAAGCTGCCGCACGGCCCCGATGCGCCATCTGATGCGCCGAGTCTAGACCTGATTGCATTACATATTGTTACATGTCAGAAGCAGTAACGCCACCTGTCAGATCATTGTTGTCGGGCCTATTCTACTATCGACTCGAAAATCCGGTCGTTCACTGCCGAGGCAACGTTTAGGCTGTTCAATGGAAGTTTGTACACTTAGGAGGCACCTAAGCGTCTGTCGAATTGGTACATGTCCTTCCGTATAATACATTTGCATAGCGAAGGTTAAACATGTCGTCTAGAAACAAGAGCGTTCTGTTACGTGTCGCTCAACAAGTCCCCGTCCCCAAATACCTAATTTTAAACAATAACAATTGTACTATCGTACTCCACCCATTGACACTATGTAACCCAAGAATAAAAGATACCTATGCCCGCGCCGCGGACAGCGCGCGATCCCCGGTACCCGACTTTATGTACAGGATAAATTTACCACCGATACACCGAATATAAACTTTAAACCACCTCTTCTTTGACTTCGATAGAGCCTTCGGCGTCTGTAGTCGATTCCGTGGCCGCTCCCTATCAATCGTAATGTGAGCGACCGGGATAGCCCGAGAGGGGAAGAGACGTACCGCCCCACTCTTGGTGATGGAGTAAGGGCCTGTGTCGTCTCCAAAGAGCGCGTTGTGGATGTTTCCGACGACATTGACACTCGCCGGCGCCGCGCGCGCGTTCATCGTCGAGATGAGGATGTTGCTAATGAAGGAAGGCTGCAGTTAGTCCCAGTTACTCAGACGTCGACATGTAACGCACGTATAGAGCTTAGAAAGGCCAAAGTCCCAGACAAAGTTGATGGTGTTTTCCTGTCGTTTGTGTCGTCAGAAGCAGTTACGAAAGACATCGAGAAACTTACGGGTTGCGTGGTGAACAAAACCACGTCCAAGAGCGCAAAAATAGCGGGTGATGATACCGGTCTGGACCGTCACTGGTGGAGATGATTATCAGCACGAGACGAGGCGAGAAGGTTGAATAAATTACGTTGGATGGCCTTGGAGAATCCACGTGCATTGCTGGGGTTCTTCTTCCGGTTTACAATCTGGAAAATAACATAAAATAAACGCGTGCGACGGGCAAGAAGTCATTGGCTTTGACATACCAGGATATATGTCAGACCGATGGTCATGAAGACATCCGCAGCCGTGGTGAACGACGACCAGACAATGCTGGGGTGGTTAACCTACCTCTTGATCAGTCGCTGTCCGCCGGCGGAAAATGCAGCGTACCTCTTCCTTCCGGAGGAAGGTTTTGACAATAATAACCGTTACTCCCCGTCCAGTACGCCTCCGGCTGGAAGAGTGTTAGACGCAACGATTACGGGTTTGTTTTGAAGCCACGCACCGATTGAACCGATCGGCGCAGATTGTAATGACAAATGGCAACCAGAGGCTTCGTGTTCCCGCGTAGATTCTCCACGCAACGAAGATCTGGTTTCTGGGGTCAGTCCTTTCAAATGGGGTACAGTTGAATATGCACCGACCTGCATCGGAGTACTGATCAAAGTCGTGACGAACGCTCTGGGTTATTCCTTCAATACCAAGTCGTATCTTCAGGGGTCGGTCAAGCTTACGAGTGGGCAAATCTGGGGTTCGAATCATTAGTGAGGCAAATGGGGGACCGGCATTGTGAGACGTACATGTAGGGAAGAAGGTCATCGCAGCAGGGGTAGCTAAACCAAGTTTAGTTCCTTCGTGATCGTCCTGATATTCGGCAAACACACCGTATTCGTCATGAAGGGTTCCCAGACGATCGCAATTCCGAAGGCAGTATTGAGAGTCTCGAGAATGAACAAGTAGAGGACGAAGAGTCGGACCCATGTCTTGTCCCTTTGCAAAGCGTTAGTTGCCCGGCATTATGCGTTGGGAGCGAGAATCCTCACGTTCGGAACGTATCCCAGTAGTGAGCAAACTGTTAAGTCAAGGTCACACATAGGTAAAGCTGGAATTCTCAGAGGAGCTCGCCTGCAAAACAAGGGCCTAGGGAAATCCGACTCGTCAGAATATCGAAAAAACAGTTCGGAATCATCGACGTACGCCTTCAAGGCCGATGTTGAACATCACCCCCAGCAAGAACGGCCCCCAGACTACAGCAGGTCGTCAGCAAGACCTCAAGACAGTGTGTTTGACCAATTACACGAGTTTCGGATCAGGCGGACCAGACATTTCGCTGAGAGAAAACTTGCAGGGGAGGAGTAACGGTGGGGGGAAGTGATGAACGATATTGATGTCCCAAAGTTCATATAGCTGAGACTTTGTCGCGTTACAGCATCAGGCACTAAGACCACAAGACAGACATCAACTAGCATCAACTGAGAAGATGGAAGACACTAACCTTATTGAATCCGCCGATACGCGCTATCGCGCAGGTCCGCGGGAGCAGCAAGAAGCGGCCGCATTTGGAAGAGCAGCAATCCATCAGAAGGCGTCCGCGTGCAATTTGATGGTGGGTTGGTCAAGAAGCGTCGAAAGGAAGTGCGACTATGCGACGGTAGGCGACGGTAGTGTTCGCTGTCACTTTGTCAGAACTCCCACGAATGTAACATGCCCCTAAATGGAAACTTCCGCCCGGGGATCCCCAGGATTTACCGCCGGTCCCTTGTCTCAAACATTGTCTCACAACAGCTTAGAATATTATCTTTAGGGACGCTAGCGCAATGTCTCGGACATTCCATGGCGACATACACCAGTCTCTTGTGTTGCAAAAGCATCCGTGCGGCGAACTGGTTCGCGAAATGAGAAATATCTGGTTGAACGATCATTAAATCAAGACAATTCAATCAACAACTGTCCAACACCTCAACTAGTCTCGAAATCACATCAAGGAGAAGCCTGTACATCGTGATACTGGCCCCAAAAGAGATGCCGCTCAGCCCGCCCAGCGGTCACCCTGCGAAGGAGAAATATACATTATATTGGACCGTCAGTGGCGTTCCGATTTAAAACACTAAGGTTTAGGAATCAATAATACCCTGTGCAGCGCCATGTCCTCTCCGAGTCCAGCAGCCCCGGCTCCGCCCTCTCCTGAGGATATGTATGTCTTCATCTTCGTCACTCTTTCTATAATTAAGACAACTGATTATCCTTGCCTTTCCACAGCCTAGGGCCGTATTACATCGGCGTTGTGTAAGGAGATTTCTCGCTAAGCCATCCGGTCGCTAATTTCCTGCAGACTCAACACTTTCTTGTACGGCATTCTCGTCCTCCAGGTTCGTAGACTTCGGAACTTCTTTTGACGGTCGAGACTGATAGGCTTTGCAGACGATCACGTATTATCAGAACTACAAGAGGTCTGTGGCGGTCTGGAACGCCACCTTCGATATTGTCTAATTATGTTCCAGGGATCGGCGCTGGCTTCGCCTCTTCGTGAGTGAAAATGATGCGCATCCTTCTGTACTCTGATGACGATCTCCGGCGTAGATCCTCTATATCTTCATCGCAGAGACAGTCAATACTGCAGTGTCTGTGGCGATGATTTACCAGCCACTCATTTCACAGTTCGGCAAGTCATTTGAGTTTCCCATCGCCCCTAAATATATTGAGACGTCTTGCAGGAACAATTAAACCGATGTTCTTATTCCCTTCTTGTACGTCGACTTCTATCGGTTTTTCGAGCATCGCACTGAAGGTTCCTTTCAAGTGCTCCCTGGCCGTACGTGAAACTCAAACCATTCAAAAAAACAAACCACTCACTCACTCGCCGTCTTCAAAGACCTATCATGGAGGTAAATAATCATGTGTCTGATTGGAAGCTGATGATTAACATCCAAATTACAGACAGCCGTCTCCGTTCCTGTCCAGTTCTTCTATGCGTGGCGAATTCGCATCATCTTGCAGAATTGGATTGCCCCTGTATTCATCTGCCTGACATCCCTGGCCCGCTCTGGGTGAGTCCTATTCGTCCGCGTACGAGTAATTTGAGTCGAGGTTTCTGATCACATCCTCAGGTGGGGCGTGGTGGACAAGTTTCGTCGTTCAGAACGCCGTCAACTACCTCCATAAATCCGACATCGACCACCCTGCTCTCGTTTGGTCCGTTTCCTCGGCAGGTGGGTCCTTGTTTCTACGCATCGAGCTTGGACTGACGTGTTCTGTGATTAGCCTGCGACGTGTTGATTACCGTCTGTCTCTTCTTCAGCTTGGTTAGTAATTTCGGCGTCCAGCTGTTTCCTCCATCTCATCCGCCCCACAGAGAGGCAGAAAGACCGGCATCAAGAATACCGACGATGCGGTGAACAGAATTGTGAGGAGTAAGTCTCAAGTACTTCCTCGTTCCAGGGCCCAATCTGCAGAGGTTCAACTCGCCGCCCTTTGCCGCGGGCGGCTGACCTGCCGCACTCTGCCACACCACCGCGGCGCCGGTCACCAAGAGTTGGCTGGCCGTGCAGATCTCCCCCCGAAATGCCGTGAATTAATTTTGCCTGTGCTCATTCCAACCTTTTAGCCACGGTCCAGACTGGTGCTTTGACCATGTGTTTCACCGCCCTCAATGTCGGACTCTTCGTCGGGCTGCCGAATAGTACATTGTTAGTTGACTGCACGCCCCCCCTTTTCGGAATTACTCGACCAACATCTGATACATTATTTGCCTGGCAGGAGTTTCGTCTTTGACTTTGCGCTCCCCAAGCTGTACAGCAATGCTCTCGTCTCCACCCTCAACGCACGTAGCGGAGCAGTCACCACTGAACAGCCCCAGAGAAACGTTCTGTTCTCGACACACGCGGTGCGTTTCCGTTTCCGTTTCTTTCTCTTTCCTGAGCCACTCTGAAATTAATCCGCCCCTGCAGACCTCGTCGCAGCATATCGTGGCCCCAACTTCGGTTGTCATTAACAAGACTTACGTGCGTCCCTATGGGCTGGACGTAAGTAAGCTTGCAGACTGACACCTTTCTTAGAACACCCAAACGGATTATATCGAAATGCACCGCCAAGTCGAGGTGCATCGCGACGGAGACAATATTCTCAACCTCGACCATCCCTACAGGGACCCCAAGTAAACGTTGCCTGTATCACCGAAACAGATTTATTTCTGGTGCGGAGGGTTATATATTTATTAGTGGTCATGGAAGTTGTTGTCGTTGTTGTTGTACTTATTGTCGGTGTAACTTATCAAATCTAGACCCGGAAACACGGAGCTTGCCCACATTTCCACACTGGAATTTTATTTTCTTCGTGCAATACATGCTTGAGCTCATCCTGCAAGCAATATGCATTTCTCGGTCTGCCGGCCTCTGAGCGAAATTCAGGGTCTTCGCGATGATCCGTCGGCCTTAAAAGTAGTACATATGCACCCCGTACTTAGGGTAGCCTAAAACCAGTCTCTGAGTCCCAGGTAGCTAGCGTACGGCTACGCCGAGTACAAGTAACAAGCTTAAGGTTCAGAGCAACCGAGACTCGGACATGACCGATACGCGGAACTGTTCCAATCAAAAGATTCTCTCATTCCACAATTGCCTCCGAATCTGGGACTCCCGCGCTGCATGCTGAACCGAACGCCCAGCCAATTCCACCAGAAAGCCGCAGGAACCGCACTACGCAAATCAGGGCGTGCGTTGTGAGTTTGATTTTCGATTTGGCGGGTCGGCCAACCCACTCAAGCTCCCCTAAGCGAATACTCTCGCATGTCCTTTGGAAGACTCCGAGCAAGTTTCCGACGGAGTCTCGACTCTCGGGTCGTAATTCAAGCGGAGACTTGGCGGAGACACTAATTTTTAGTAACTACCTGGTTTTACGGCGTTCTTCCCTACCTACGTACCTCAGTAGATTCGCCGCGCCTCGAGCAACTTGAAGCATTGATCTGCACCAGTGCCACGGCATGCGAAGGTCGAGACTCGAGGGGCTTTCTTCTTTTGCGCAAGCGACAGTCGCAACGCAAGATGGTCGCGTAGTGGACCCGCCTCGCTTACTTACCGCTTTCATACACGGCGTTTGCTTACTTCCCGCTGGACATTGTCCCAACCACCGACGCCGTTCAAAGAAAGACTTAGGTGGATTCACTCCGTTCCCGAAAATGGCCTACGGCGTCGCCATTAATGGTTCAACCGACACCAGTGCCCTCGAACTCATAGAGGCTCATAGCCGAGGTTTTTTTTTTTTTGCTTCCACCGACGATCCAAATTGGTTCCGCTCGCAATTGGCTCCGCTCTGCTCCGTTCAGCGTTTAGCCTCGGGCTGCTTGGGTACCGTGATATTTTCTATAGATACCGCCTGTTACCCGCACCTAAGTCCGCCGAATGCCGGCTTCCATCAGTGCCTCTGTCAATGGCTGACGGTTGGCCCTAGATGCGCTTTTTCCCCACGGATTTATGTCCGCCGGGACCAGTGGATCTCTTATTCGGTTGTGACTTATTGTATTGTGAACTGAGACCGATGTGCGCCTTGCCTTTTGACGAATACGGCGGTAATTGCGGGCGGTGCGGAGCGTTCCTGGCGGGAGAAACAAATGCAGAACGGAACTATGGTTCGCGGGAGAGCCAGATGCAGAACGGAACTATATTTCAATTTTCGGCGAGTCTCAGATGGGTTTTGCGACAAGCTGCGACACCAAAGATCCAAGGGGACGATAGACTTCTTCAATCTCCCACCCAGCGGACTTCAGGAGTTCCCAGTAGTGCGGGAAGGTCCGCTCGCAACCGCGCAGGAGCGCCATCATCTACTCATATGCAATCAGTAATATGTACCCAGAAGACGGGAACGGTGCCGTACCTGTATATCTACAGCCGTACGGCGCCATGTGACGATGCCCAAGTTCGGTAGCAACGGCTTCGGGGGAAGGGTGGCAGGAACTGCGCCGGGGATGTGTTTGTATGTTTCGTCCTCTCCGCAGGCAAGAGGGACGAGGTGTTCAATAACAATCAACTTGGTCGTCGCTTGCGCCGCGTCGCGAAGCTGTTTCAAAATCCTAGAGATGAAGAAAGTTAAACGTGCGAAACTAGCGATTCATGATTTCGCACTTAAAAGTGTACGTGTCCGACCAGTCGTGGACAATGAATCGGAGAAGGAATATATCCGCATTCTTGACGGACTGGGGCCCGAAAAAGTCGTGCTCTGTACATTCGTCAATTCAGCTCTTGCCATAACAAATAAAGTCTGACCTCCGAAGGACACTCTTCCTGCGGCCAATGCGCCAGGCAATTCAGTTTCCCAGTGCTGAAACAATACGGTCAAGTCGCGGTGGAAAACAACTTGGACCAGACTCACCTGCTCGCCTTCACGGATCACAGCTTGCTTATCTTGGATTAAAAAGCGGAGATGGGGATTGGCCTGGGCGATCTCAAGGGATATTGAACCAATGCCGCCGCCAACGTCGACGATGAGCGTCTTCTCAGGCAGCGCGGACCATTTGAAACCTAAGTACTTTAGACAGGAAATTGACAGGCAGGATCAATGTACCTTGCAAAACTGCACCAGGCGGCGATAGTCGACGAGATACATCCATGGCAAACCCAAAACCGCTTGAACCGTTTCTTGTTCATGGGTTGCTCGTACCACGAGAACAGATCGATTTCGGTGCCGAATGCTCTGTTTAACGGAGTCTTGAATTCATCATCGGAGGCCTCGGACTCCTTATCGAGAAGCACGTCCTGAATGTAGCCAGCAGCTTTGAATGTCTCATCCGTGCTACAGGGACTTAGAGACACGTAGTCATTCAGGAATCAGGTGCTCACTTGAGAAGAATGAGCGCCGCGTGGCCCTCTGCGCCTGTATACTTGTCTTCAGGTCTGAATCCGAAAGGTTGTCAGTCATCCAAAAGCACGGAGTGTCAACGCACGCAGCCTGGATTGCTTCGAAGCTCTTGCCCGTGTCGATCAGAGTAGAGATGCGATTGTGTGCGAACACATTGGGAGACACCTCCCGGAAGATATGTTGGGTGGCCAAGGGACGCAAAACCCGTGCTGAAGGGTCCCGTCAGCGTCGCGTCTAAGTGGCAGCTGGATTGTTACCGAGTTTCACAGGATCCACTCCGTTCTTCTTGGAAATGTCGTTGATGTGGCATCCCTGAAGTTGAGACCGTCAGCCTTGTCCAGCGAATCCAGGGAAGCGGAAGAAATACCTGAGGGCCTGCTTCACGGATGATCTCAGCGGTTGAGGACTCGGCAACAACACCCAGGGCTGTTGAGATGACGAACTGGTCAAGTTAGAACTGCAGACGTATCTGAAGCAAAATCATTGGCTCACTGCATAAGACGCATCGATGATCGACCTTGATGGATATTGCATGGTTGCGATGAGCTGGGCGGCAGCGGCCAAGGCTATAGATGTCGCGTTCGCATCTCATTGTCTTGCAAAAGACCTTCGCTCTCTTTGCTATTCACAGGGTTGTTTAGATCTGGGTACGTGCCAGACAGAGCCTTGCAGCGCGCGTCAACTGCAGCAACTGAGGTTGAGATCAGGGTGACCAAGTCGATCAAGGAGGAAGCCATGGATGCCCTCGTTCTATCAGAATCATTTAAGTATGCTGGCGGTTGTCTCAGTTTCGAAGTGATAAATCAGGACAAGGGCTCAGATTGATTCAGAAGGTGATTAATCGTGAGAAATCATGTCACCATCGACCGGACACACACGGCGGGGACATCGTGCGAAGACGTCACAGCCACACGCTTCACCCCGATTTGTGTTTGGCGGGACCCCGAAACCCCACATGTTAACTCGTCACCCGAACCTTCAAACGATGAACCCGCGTTTCGCGCTTCTAATATCGCCGAAGCCCATGGCGCGTATGATTTCCTTGAGGCGGGTTCTGTCGTATGTATTGCAGGGCACTCGCTCCGTGTATTTATTCTCAGACGGAAGTATAAAATTCTCTCTGGTTTTGGTTGCGGTTCCTCATCGAACGGATGTTTCTCCCAGACTTGAACGGTATGTTTGGTGGGGGAGAGCCCGGACTCTACTGTGGACTGGCATTCCTCCTTCTACTCTGCGGACTATGCGCACACACACTCGTTTCACGCCAATCTGCCCAGTACATCCCAGGCCCTTTTCTCGCACGGTGGTCTCACCTTTGGCTGGCATACCACGCCTATCGCGGTCGCAGATACAAAGCGGTCCATGCCGCACATTCAGTGAGTAGCCATTTTCCCTGAAGGCTACGTCCTCAACCCTTTTGCCACAAGCGTTATGGTGTGCTGGTACGCATCGCACCCAACCATATCTCCGTGGCCGCTCCAGAAGCACTATCGGTGATTTACGGTCAAGGTCCCAGAGCACCTGCGAAGTCCCCGTTCTACGACTCCTTTGTGTGCAACGGGAAAGCCGTCAATATTTCAACCAGGGACCGCCAAGATCATTCCACAAAACGGCGGGTCGTCTCGCATGCATTCTCCAGCTCCGCCTTGCAGGAATTTATTCCTTTGATTCATTCGACTATCGACGACTTCACGCAACGTATGGACGAATTTTGCAGGAAGGGAGAATATTTCGATGCACTTCTTTGGTTCAACTATCTCGCGTTCGACGTCTTATCTGACTTGGCCTTCGGTGAGCGTATCGGGATGTTGAACCAAGTACTACGAATATTCAGCTAAACCAACATGGGCTCACATTTTTCCAGGGATCGGATCTCGTGGAAATCCAACGCGCTGAGGACTCTTCGGTGCAGGAGAATGCGATTGCTCTCGTAGATGAGGTGCGAATCTTGCCTTCCATTTCAGTTCTCTATTGACATCGACACAGCGAGAACATCTAGCTGCCATCGTCGGAATCCACCCATTCCTCCAGGTGGTCTACAACTCTTTACCCTTCCTCAGCGGCAACAAGGCGACTTCTGGTCTGGAAGAACTGGCTCGCCGTCAAGTTCTGAAACGCCTCTCCTCTGGCGCCAATCGCAACGACATTCTTGGGAAGCTGATAGCGGCTCGCGGTTATGATGTGCGTTCACCAAATACCGACGAGGTCGCCGAGCTCACTGCGGAGGCCGTAACCCTTCTGTTTGTGTTTCCTCTCTCTCTCTCTTTGATCTGATGTTCAATTGGCTATTTAGTATTGCCGGTAGCGATACTACCTCTAATTCCATCGCAGTCACCCTTCATTTTATCGCCACCAATCCTCGGGTGTACACGAAACTGATGGGATTACTCCTCGAAGCTTCATCCGGTCAAAACGAGTTGAGCTATGAGCAGGCAAAAGACGTCCCTTATCTTCAGGCCACAATCAATGAAGGGTGCGTTGAAAAATACCATTGTTCGGGATATATGTAATAAGGCGACTTCAGGTTACGGTTGCATTCTACCACGGCCATCGGCCTCCATCGCTCAGCACCGCCCGGTGGTCTCGTTGTTTGTGGGCATTTCTTCTCTGAAGGGGTTCGTTGCCAGCGCATTCTCGAGATTCTGCCGTCTCACCCAGATTCACAGACCGAACTTTCTGTTCCGGCGTGGACAATTGGGCACGACGCCGAGTTGTGGGGCGATCCCCACGTCTTTCGCCCAGAAAGATGGCTGGAAAGCAAGGAGAGCCGTCAGTACCTTCTTGCATTCGGGAAGGGCCCGAGAGCATGTGTAAGCTGCCCAGTCTACTTCCGCCTTCTCACGTAAACTGACCGCTCCCCCGTGAATCAGATCGGTCAGAAGTAAGCCGTTTTGTTGAAACGATCTCAACGTATTTCTAATTTCAACAGCTTGGCCTACATCGAGATGATCTCGATCCTCGCGACGATTCTTTTGCGCTACAACGTTGAAGTGCGATCGCAGGTGCTTCAAACTACCGAGGGATTCATGCACAAGCCGCTCGATTGTTGGATCAAACTCAGTCTCAGATAAACTATTCGTATTTTTATTCATTTTTCTGATTCGATTAGACTTATTACCTAGAGTTTTTATTTTTTTATTTTGGGGTGGGGACGTGGCTTCAGGTTGTGATGGAATTCGATCTTGCGTAATATCGGGACCTTTCGTCAATAACATAAAAATTGTGCAGAGCTAGTGCAGACGTTTTGGAATACCAGCGGAGAAATCAGCGGTAGGTTCCAATAGTTTGGTCTTGTCTCCGAAAGCGCCGAACACTGAGCGCTGAGCGCCCGTACGTTTCTATACGCCGGATTAATATTTGAATTTAATCTACACGGCGCACATGGTGATGAAGACTAGGGCTGTCGCAACTATTTCCCGCAGCCCTGAGAGATATCCCGTACTCGGCATTGACCATAGTCGCGAGAGCCAGGCCCAACGTTGCGTTGACCTGCGGTTGCGAAACATTGTGTCCATCGAGCTTACAGTCCAAATACCAATCTGGAAAGCAGGAGATCAGTATCAGGGTCCTCGAGGTTGCGAATTTGTTGTGAATGGGTATTGACGCACGTCGAAGCCCAAGCTTTGCGGTGAAGTTCAATAATTTGCTGTCTGCGACAGCAGCGATGCAGGATACACAGAGCTCAAGCTCCCCGCCGATAATATCCGTGCAGAGACAGGCCGATATGTCCGGTGAGGACGTGGTACAGTTCTTGTGTGCATTATCAGAAATTCGAAATGGGGGGCAGCTGCGCAGATTATTCTGCGATGGCGTACCTTGAATGTCTGATGCGCGGCATCGCATAACAAGTGGCATGTTGAATTTACTGACGAAAAGGTGGTGTTGTAATTTTTATCCGATACAAAAAAGCTCCTGGTAAACAGAGGAGCTCCACGAAGCGGGGGTGGATCTCTGGACTCGATGGGGAGAGGCTATTTGCAATATTTATGGCATACTGTGTTTCATGTGCCGAATGACTTACCGGTTACCAGCACCAGAAAAGATCCAAGAAAGCAATACAGAAAATGAAGCATCTTTGGCGAGCATACGCTGGTCGGTGTGCGGACGCAACAAGCAGGACGGTGCATCGTCGTCTGTACCGATTCTGGTAACCAAGCACCTTCAGTAGCCGAGACTGTCTCCTTATAAACTCTTCCCGAGTACAAGCACGGGAACAAATGACACTATATCGAGGGCACTATTTCGAGGGTCGTTTGTTTTTGGACTGATATTCCCACGGTTCACACTCTGAGTAGCGTACAGAATATAACTCAAACTTTGATTGATAATTCATACAACAGAATAGTAGTACATATAGATGGGGAAATTCGTATCGGCGACGGAGACTTCAGCGAAGCTGTTGAGTGGCGGGCGCACCCTTCGGGACGGGAGCGTGAGGAACAGGGGCGTGAGGCGTCTTGATCTTAAGGCCTAATCGAGCAGATAGTATTGAGCGGCTTATATCACTGCTCAAAAATTGGGGCACGTACCGAGATCCTCCGCAAGGAGAGAAGCGCCCTTTTCACCAACCAACAATGCAGACGAGTACGTGTTGGTCCCGAGGTTGTCCTAAAAACGGTTAGATTTAAACGCAGCGGCGTGCAATAGACGTACGGGGCAGATACTCAAGTCAATGCACTTGAGGTTCTCGGTACCTATAATGCTATTGAACAGAGGAGAAATACGACTACTTGAGGCTGAATTACCGAAAACGTTGAGGCGTCCATCAACGACACCCCCTTCTTCTCTGGGCTTCATGGCTGGCACAATCCCAAGTTATTTTGCGAAAAGAAATGCAAAGATCCGACTCACCGCAGGTACCTAAGCTATGCCAGGTAGTCTCGACGTGGTCAGCGATCCAGTCGTCAATGGCCTTGTCGTCTTCCTCGGTGTACTTGATATCCTCGTGCACTTTGGCGGCGTTGTAGGCCTCCCCGGGTGCGTGCCAAGTTCCCTGAGACGATTGTGTTCATTAATTCATGCTTGGATCAATACTGCATACCATGTGGATTCCGACAGTAAACCCGTTCGGGAGGACTTTCTTTGCGGTCTGGATGTCGATGTCTTTTGCTGCCGCGGGAGACGCCGGGTGGAAGCGTGGGTGGTGGGAGGTTAATTCACCCCGGAACGCTGTCGAAGAATCAGGATGCAACAAGTGTGTTTGGAGTAGCCACACACCATCCATTCTCCTAGCAATTTCACGGGTCTTCTTGTAGCTCCAACGAATCGGGGCAAAGTCGGCCTTGTGGTTCATGAAACCGCTGTCGAAATCAGGCTCGACGTAGGGATTGGCGCTTTGGATGTGGATCTGAATGAAAATAATATTTAAGCTATATGTTGGTTAGAGATGTCGAAGAAGCAGACCTTGCCGCGCGACGCAGGGTACTCGAGGTACTGGAACATCGTAACGTACTTTCCAGGAGGGAGGAGAGTGTGGTCCGCATAAGCTGCAAGGATTGTGAGATTCCGTACACTTTCAATGGATGCTATCGTACCTGCAGAAACAATGGACCCGAACCTGAAGTACTTGGTCAGTGACTACTCTACTCCGAGTGAATTGTTGGTAAATAATTACATAACCGGCTTGTCGGGCTAACAAGGGAACATCGGTCATCGCGCGAATCACGTTTGAGTTGAATTGACGAACCTTGTCCTTGAAGTAAGTGTCCCACAGTTTGTTAAACTCGGGGCCCATCTCCTTGAGCTCCGCCTCCGTGGGTCGGATCTGAAAGAATATTTGCATACTTGTTCAAATAACTGGAAAAATCTGACCTTGAACCCGGCATCAATAGCGTTCGAAGACAGACGCGCTTTCTGAAGGCTTGTGAACACATATCCCGAGAACTGTGGAAACTCCACGCACTTCGGGAGAAACCTCCCACTCTTGGAACAATTCCTTCTGCACTTCCTTGTCGCCGCGGAGGAAGTCGTCCAAGGTCGAGCTCTCTTCGGAAACGCGGTAAACTATCTCATTTGTGAGAACAAATTATTCTGAACCGAATGGTGCCGCTCACTGGAAAGGGTCGTATAGTGGCTGAAGAGCGTGGGATTAGAAACCAGAAACGAAACATATAGGCGATTTGGCTTACTCCTGATATTGCTCGCTGAACAATGTCAATTAGTTCGTCAGGCTGTTGAGGTTGAGCGAGAAGGCGTACCCGACTCCAGGAAGGTCGCTGACAACCTTAATATCCAGTTTCTTGAGCAGCTCGGCGCTACCGACGCCCTATTTGCAATGATCAGCACCGAGCACCAAAAGATCAAGCCCTAGAAAAAGGAAACGTACGGAGCGCTCGAGGATCTGAGGAGTGCCAAGTGTACCACTGCTGATGACAACACACTTGCGGGCCTTAACTATGGTCTCGAGGGACTGCCCGGCGTGGGCACGATTGCGGGCGGGGACGTAGGCAACACCAACGGCCTTGTTACCCTCGAAGATGACTCTCGAGACCCGGGAGTTCGTACGCAGGTACAAGTTGGTCTGGACGTCTGCCGTGAATTGTTAGTCCTTGCATCGAGGTATGTATAATGAGTGACCAACCCATGACACTGTGAACATAAGCTGTCATAAAACAATGTGAGTAACGAATTTCAGGATACAAATGGTGACGGACCCGTTGCGGCGTCGCTACGCCTTCCGGTGTGCCTGTTGATGTACTTCGCCCAGATTTCGGACGCATGGGAAGTATCGAGATCTGGAAGGAAATTTAGCGCCCACGATTTGAACCTAGTTGGATCTTACCTTGTAAATCATCTAGTAAAATCGGAAGACGCTCAAGCCGTGGTGCATAATGACATGAAATCCTGCGTACCGCTAAACGGAACCCCAATGGCATCGGAGGCACGCAAAAAGTCATGAGCTACGGAATACGCAACTTCAGTACACAGTCCAAAACAGCACAAGTTACGAACCCAAAGCCGTGATGGTTCCGCCATTGGAGATCGCGATTGGGCCGTCGTAGCCGTGGGTGTCGTTGTTGGTGGGCTTCTGATAGTTCTCCAGCTATTTTCGGTCGGTGTGAATCTCGGAAGGAAACCGGTGAAAGATAAGGTAGCGCACTCTCTTCATCAAAGGAAGGAGGTCTGATGGAATCGTCTCAGGATTCTCTCGGTGTTATAAGCAATACCGAAACGTACCCTTCGCAGTCCAGCCTTCAGTCTTGAAGTCGTCTAAGTGTTTTATCTGCTGTCAGCACGAGTTGAAGGTCTACAATATGGCTTACCCCAGTCAGAAGCAGAGGCCTAGAAGGATTGTTAGCGCCTTTAGGAAAAGCATATATGGCAACTTACCCTGGTGTACATCTTTGCGTGCAACGCATAAGGATAAACTGCAACAACGACTTGCAATTATTACGAACCTGGAAGTTGATGCTGGAATCGCGTTAGTCCGAGTACGGAGAATAAACGAAGAAGGTCACCTGCTACCTCCACCTAAAGCGACCCCGGGTAAATTCAACAATGGGAGGACAGCATATGACTCGAAACCTTACCCAGAATGTTCGCGCATCTGAGTTTGTGATTCAGCTTGGATGATATCTTATGAACAGACTTTTGACTTACGGAACAATACTCTTCCTGCCGCGCATATAGGAAGACGCCTTAGTGTCCGTGTAGAACGTCGCCTTGTCATTGCTGCGGTTCATTAGTGAAACGTCCTGAGGTTTGGAGAGGAACTGCCTACATTCCATCCCTCTGCATGTTCCTCACGAAGATACCTGGCCTGTGTGTCGTCATGAAGCGACTGCCGTGATATAACAGACAATGAGACCCACCTGTACACCTGACGTTCGAGGCCTTCGATTCAATATTCAAGGACTCAGAGTCAAGAGAACCGTACCCAGGGGTCGTCCCTGTTGTTGGCACCGCCTACATGATATCGCATGAAGGTAACTCTAGTCTAGGAGAAAAGACCTTGCCTTCAATGAGCATGACCTTGAGGTTCGGATCGGCGTACGCGAGACGCCCCGCAACGACGCATCCTACAGAACAAACGTCAGTCCGGGGAAATGACGAAGAGTTCGAACAAATACCTGCAGGGCCGCCTCCCGCAACAATAACGTCGACTTCCTGGGGATGGCCCATGATTTGTTTAGGATGGAGTGTTGTTGTTCAGGTTCAGGAGGGAGCGAGGGTAGGAATCGGTGGGGTGTCGCAGCTCATATCTAGCCTTTTATATTCACATTCAAAGGATGGGAACTTCTGAAGACAAGTGACCGCACAGAATTGAGAAATCGTCAGATGATATGCTTGAGAATGCTTGGAGATATGCATCTTCACCGCGTATTCGAAAAGACCTCGATGGTGTCTGTGAGATAAGAAGGCATTGTAAGAGCCGGAGTACCCACGAGGCGATATCGCAGTGGTGAGTACATACCGCCCGTCGGTGAACCCAAAGGCGGGTCGTCAGAACGTAGTGACTGCACTCGTCCAAGTCAAATGACACCGAAAGGCGGGGTTGCGGTTGCAACATATTCCCCGGGTTAGAGCCAGGTGGCCCAAATATCAAATTCCTATGGGTGGGAATGACAGAGGAGAAGTTGTTGCGGTTCTACAATCAAAGTTACGGCTGCTTCTTTTTGTGGGGTAAATAACCCATTGGGGGACACGATGCTCGCATCTTGCTACGCGTTTCCGGGTAGTTTTCCGTGAAAATTCAAGAATGGAGAGTCAGTTCTGCAAAGAGGCAAATATGCATAAGTGTAAGCAGTCAGTGGCAGAGACATCCGTGGAACGGATGAATGAGGCGCGCGTTCGCACGAGAGACAGGTCGAAGATTGCGGTCCGCTACAAAAATCTCCCACATGACCGTTTACGTCGTTGGAATATACTGGGCGGCCCCCCAAAAAACCGTGATTAGTGAGGTTCGGTAGAACCATTAACCAGGACCTTTTATGTACTAAATCGCACGGACCTCTCAAGGGCCGTTCATGCCTCCGGGTGTCAGGTGAGGGCTGTATCGTAATCCCGTATCCCAGTCTGCGGAAACGGGGGCGTTTTCGGTCCTTCCACCCTGTCTTAGGCCATGGCAAAGTTGTGTAAAGGCGGGAGCCAGCGGCGGTCCGTGGCAGCGCCCGTCGGAGGGACGTTTAGAAGGTTTTTGTGGCGCGAACCCGGAAAAGCCACAAACTACAAACTCTGGATAGGAAGAACCGGACATACAGTACGAGGTGGCCATGGGCGAAACGGAGAGGTGAATGACGTCACGCGTCACTAGCCGCGATCACAGACGCGTCGCGTATCAAGGAACTTGTGTCTTTGCTGGAGTTGAAGTTGAATTGAACTTTACCAATTGAATACTGGGAAGATCATTGCAAATTTGCTCTAGCCTGAGAAGACCAGGTGACAAGGACCCTTTAAGAATTAGAATGGAGCTGTGAGAGATTCGGTCTAAGATTCAGGCCTGTCAGTGGCCGGAAAATTCAATTCTTCGGAATAGCTTACTCGAATTGTTATAATATTAGCTGAGTAGGTATCTGGCGCGTTAATTTTAAAGAACACCCGGGAGTTACTTTGAGGGCAAGTCACTTTTATCGCATTCGGTTCCCTCTTGTTCACCACTGGCATTTGTTCACTTATTTATATCTATATCAATTCTGTGTGGCCAGAAGCGCCGGAAAACGTGAAACACATACAGTTCAACCAGTACTTGATCCATTATCCCACCCAGTGCCTCACAATCAACCCACCACAGCGGCCCAAATCGCCACCAGAACCACTGCATTCAGGCCCCTGATCGGCAGAGGCTGCCGATCTGCCGAGGTCCGACAGATGGCGGCAATGCTCGGCAGCCTCTGCCGATCAGGGGCCTGAATGCAGTGAAGCGCTGCAACGGAGCATATATGGCTGCATGTCCTTACGGCGTCGACATTCAGTAGGTAGGCGGGCGCGTAGACGAAGAGCTTGAGGAATACGTGGAGGGCGAGCGCGTTCAGTGCGGTTGGGGTTGGAAGGACAGGCGAAGAGGGCGGCGGCTACGGCGTATGCTTAAAACATGCGTTAAAACAGATAGGTCGAAGAGACGAGTGAAGGAGCACATACCAGGGAAGATGTCGTACAATGCTTCATGCGTGGCGATCATCCGGTGGGGGATCCCGCAGGTGATAACGCGCTTATTGAGACGAGGTTCTGAACTCAATATTATGAGCGACGAGTTGTCGCACGGCAAGAACTCGAAGAGAGACAGACCCTTGTTCTTGTACCCGGTTCTGTTACCCAGGAGCTGGCCCATCGCCGACATAATTGCACTCAGAACGTACACGGCAAAAACATAAAAAAGAGTGAGGAGCGCTACAGCTTTTTGAGGACTGCTCTCGACGCTCGACGTGTTGTTCGACACTTTTAGCAGCGCAGCTGAGAGAACGGGAGCCAGAGTTCGGGCACCAAAACCGGAGGGCGCGGAGAGAATGTTCACAAGAGGGATGGCGACGAGGTAGCCCGTCAAGACAATAAATGGGAAGCCGTGAACTTGTCATCTCATTGGTTATTATGGGATGTTACTTGGAATCCTCACGGCAGAGTGTAGGATCGAGGCAAATCCATCAGATTTTGGCTATTGGGTTCAGCGACAAGAGATTGGGTCGATTTCTGAGTCTTGGCTTCAAACTCGCGGACCCACTTTCTATATAGCGAATCTGGAGGAATCTGAACAACTGTACGTTGGAGTCAACCGAGTCATATTCGCGGAGATGCGATATACTCGCATCCATAAGCTGATCGGGCAATCCGCCGATTTGCGAACAGATCGGTGTAATGTGTGGCTCGAGAGCCTGAGGTAGATAGGTGTTTCTTTGGGGCGTCTTTAGGCCACGCACAACTTGAAATCCTTGAGGCCCGGGCTAATATAGTTTGAGATTCGATTACGCGGAGTTTATAGCGAAGGAAGATAAGCCTTGTAGCCTAGAAGTTTTGAAAACCTTCAAGAAAAGATGAAGAATCCCAGAGTCCAGAGTTCCCTAAGGCCGGTGTCCACGTCCGACCCGTTGGGTCCATCCGCATTTTTGACTCGTTGACATGGAGGGAAAGATAAAGATGCGCCGGGAACACCCGAGCTGTTTCAGACTCCGCTTGCAAGACACAGATCCCTAAACTTCATCCTTGCATTCTGCTTGATTCATCGTGCGTGCCTGAGGACACAAAACTTTCCCACACGAAGGGCAACCGAGCGGCGTCTCAGCCTTTGGACCTCCGCCAGCACTTGGCACTTGCCTGAGATTTCAAGTTAAACGCCGGGCGATGACTGGGAAGACCCCATCTTCGAGTCTCAAAAGGATTCGTGTGTTCCGCGAAAAGCTCGGCTCGAAGGACGTAGTCGTGGTATCCAATTGGTCCGCACAGACTCGAACGTCTGAGGCAGATATCATCAAACAGTATAAACCGATTTTGCCACTGAATGTGGCGATTCCTGGGTTCTCGACCACCTACCGAGGATCTTCCCAAGAGAGCGAAGCGAATCCTCATCAGGCTCTCCGCATCGTAGTTCACGATGAATTCTATCTGATTACGAGCTTAGAGCTGGCGACTGCAGCGGAGTTGCGCGAAGCGTTTCAGGGTATATTCAACTGTACGCTTTTCTTTCCAACCCGTGATATTGATTCAAACAAATATCCAAGCCATCTCTTCTCTGTTGAGTCCTATTCCTTCACAGGTGACGAGATAATTCACTCTCAGGTGCAAGCCTGTACAAAAAATGTGAGCGCGAGACTTCGTCGAGGCGAAAGGTTGCTTACATCGAAAGACCTACTCCAATATTAATGCTACTGCAAGAAGCACTTTTGAGGCCACATTGAACGCAGCCCTGTGAACGGCTCGTCCATTAGCCGTAGGCAGTTCGAGCCAGCAAAGAATGCGTACTCCGAAAGAGCAAATCAACGGCGAGCAGCACGGGCAGCACTCCGATCGAGTCGCATTAACCTCCGATCGTGGAGGTGCAGGCAGCTCTTTCCTCCTGAAATGCAAATGCGGCGCCGTTAGCCATGGCGGCAGCGAGAGCGGTAATGATGAAGACAGTGAATTTGAGTTGCATGTCGTTGGTGGATATGAGTGGGCACTGATTGCAGGCTTTTATTTCAGAACGAGGTTACGAGTGGGAAGTCAGTGCAAGAGACTAGGCTTTTATGCCGTTTGGCGGTGTTTATCTTCAACAACTGTGTGAAGCTTTCTTATCCTTTCAAGTGATAGAAATCTGACATTTTTTTCCATGCCTCGCAGTTGCTTCACGAATGTATTTGATGGCGGCTCTCCAATTATATTGGTATCGCAAGAATCTTCTGCAACATCTATTGCAGGACGTGATAGTTGACATGTCGGAATGTCAACGCGCAATCAACACACCAAATATTTATTCAAAATCAATTCATGCTTAAGTGGTTGGTTCTATCGGTGCGGGTCCGTGTCCTTCCTGGCAAACAGACTGACAGTATCCAACTAAAGTCGTCCTAGGTTCTCGAACTTGATCTTGAATGGTTCATTTTCAGAGCCTAGCTTCCAGTCGAGAACCTGAAGTTTGAACTGCCCAACTCCCAAGTGTGTCATGCCACCGGTACCTTCGATACGTCCCAGAGAGTCTTTGAAGAGCACACACCATCCGCGATTTGAATTCTTCCGATGCTGTATTCGACCGTGAGTGTCGTTTCAATCTGGGGAGAGCGGGAAAATTCAAGTTGATCCGCTCTACAGGCTATTACTTAGTGGTAATATTCGGTTTCACTTGCTCTGGTGCGGCCACTCAGACCGACGCCCATCGAGGAGAATCAGTCGCCCGTCATCTCCGACAGACCCAGACATCATCTCCCGAAGAGTGAAGATATGATAAGCGCAGGCTTCGGTGCCCCTAGGGCGAGAATATTGTGGCTCAAGGCTCCCAGACGACGGGATGGGCACCACGGCTCTGATGAGAACCACCGTGTGCGTATCCATTATCTCCTTCACTCGTCGCGCCGTGCCGATGAGGCGCACAGGACCTCTCAGACTAGGAAAGACCCTGGGTGGAAAGTATTCCGAGCTCAAGTTACGCAGAGGGCCGAGTGTCGCTGAAATACAGTAGCGTCCTTGTGTCCCGATCTGGACCGACCAGATTTGGATATCAGCAGTTCGTTGAGCCGAAGCGCCGACACCTTTCCGACACCCTCGTGCTACTCAACGACCAGAAGGGAGTCTCGAGGCGAACTCAATAGTGCCTGCTGGAAAATGAATCCCTCAAATGAAACAAACTGTCCCAAAAACGATAAAATGTCTTTCAGCCCTCGCCGCTGCTGCAGCACGGCCCAAACACTCCGATCGAGTCGCATCGAGCTCCAATCATGCATGCAGCAAGCCTTTCCTCCTGAAGTACGGCGCCATTAGCCATGGCCACAGCGAGAGCGGTAACGAAGAAGAGAGTGGATTTAAGTTGCATATTGCTGGTGGGCATGATATGAATGGTCGCTTGCCGCAGGTTTTTATACCGTTTGACGGCGTTTATTTTCAACAGAGCTTTCTTATCCTCTCAAGTGATAGTGATCTGACATTGTTTCTATTTCCTTGCAGTTGCCGCACGAGATGGGTTTTTGGGATTATATTATTGGTGTCGGAAGAATCCTTTGCAACATCTATGTAGTTGGCATGTCGGAACCTCCCTGTTCAACAGACTGACAATATCCAACTAAAGTCGACCTAGTTTTTCGAACTCGCCTTTCGAGAGTTCACAAGAACGTGACCTTGGATGGTTCATTTCAGACCGATCGAGAACCTGAACTGCAGTGCACACCGTGAAAATCTATCCGAAAGAAACCGGCCCTGGTCTATACTTAGACTCTGCGTGTTTCCGACAATGCGATGTCTGCCGTCGTGCGACCACGAGTTAGATTGGCGTGGTTGGATTGTGGTGCAAGCCCGTCCGCAGCTTTTCTACCTAGGTTCTATACGGTTTTTCGTCTTCTAGCTGTCTCTCAGGCAGATGCGGACGGGGCACATAAATCACCAGTCCAGGAATTTGACGCCGGAAGTTTCCTCGGAGCCGCAGTTCAAACGTTCGTCAAAAAAATCCAATTTTGACTGACCAGGGACTGGTCAGGCGTTATGAGTGTTTTGAACCTTATCAGTCTGACGGGGGCCGATAATGTGCTCTCAAGTTTGCGTTAGGTCCCCTAAAAGAACCTGACCAACACGCCGTCAGGCTGGTCACCTTTAAAAAAAACAATTATCACTGTTCACCTGACACTATCGACCAAATTGGAGTTTCCCGACATTCAAACCCCGTTCAGCACACACTCTTTCCCTGCCCTCTCCGCTCACGATCTGCTGGTATTTTCTAGCGCGACTTCGGAGTACCTGCGAGTCGCTTGGTCTCAGAAGAATATCTTTTGAATGCGGGAAACCGACGGAAAGGGCTGCTCATACTGGCTTAGTGGGGCGCCAAGAAATTGTGGTGCCTCTCCCACAAAGTTAAATAATCGGATTCAAAACTCTGAGAAACGCGGAAGGCTGAACTTCTCATGCATGGTGGTTGCCGCGTCGCGTCTAACGCATATGCGCATATGCGGTCAAAGTGCAATACATTGGAATCATTCGCACCATAGCGTCCCACAATTATTATCCCACCACGACCGCCCAGATGGCCACCAGGACTGCCGCGACGGAGCACATGTGGCTGTATGTCCGTACGGGGTCGATGCCAAGTAGATAGACGGGCGCGAAGACAAAGAGCTTGAGGAAGACGTGCAGGACGAGCGCATTAATTGCTGTCGACGCTGCTGTTGATGGCCCAGTGAAAGTTGAGGCGACGAGGGCGGCGGCGACCGCGTATGCTTAAGGCATATATCGCGGTGACCAAAAGAAGGCAAGGGTTGAGGCAGTCACGTACCAGGGAAAATGTCGTACAGCGCTTCGTGCGTCGCGACCATTCGGTGCGGGAGCCCACCTGCGACGGTGCGCTTGTTGAGGCGTGGTTCTGACTTCAGTCTCAGTCAAGATCCGCCGCACTTTGGAGCGACGCACCTTTGTTCTTGTACCCGGTCTTGTTTCCCAGCAGCTGCGCGAGCGCGGACATGATTGCGCTTAGGATGTAGACGACAAACACGTAGAACACCGTCAGGAGCGCCACAGCCTTTTGCGGATTATTCTCGACGCTCGAAGTGCCATTGGACACGCTGTGCAGTGCGCTCGAAAGAAGGGGAGTCAGGAATCGGCCGCCAAGGCCGGTGGGTGATGAGAGGAAGCGGACGAGCGGAACGCCGGAGAGGTAGCAGGATAGGACGACAAATGGGAAGCTGTCGACGCGTCATTTGAGGATGGCTATCAGAAATGCGGGGTGAATCCTCACGGTATGGGAGAGTCTCGGGGCCAATCCATGGGTGACTTTCCAGAGGCGGACATGATTTGGGGGTTTGCAAATTAAATTACCACTGGTCCTTGTATGCCTCAAGCTCGGGAGCCGATCGGGTGGGATTGGACGCCCGAGAAGGTTAATGCTCACGAGCCCGCTGCCCGAGGCTGCTGATCGGAGGAGATTTGAGGCCGGAGAAAAGAGCGCCGAGCGGCAAAGCGGTTATTCGAGTTCCACGACTCACGAGAGCGGCAAAGCGGATAGTGGCCAATATCACGGTGTAACCCGGCTGCACCAAAAATATCCGGAAATTAGCATGTGACTGGGGCATCATTGGATCATTCAATAAGTGCACACAATCTTCCAGCCACTTCGGCGGTCAGAAGTTCACACAGTCAATGTGAGCTGGTCGGCGCGCAAGCGTCGACCGAGCGAACATTGAGGTTTCTAAAAACTGTCCAAAGACTTAATCCTTTTTATTTAAATTTGTGCGCCGTCGCTTGCTGACCACTCACTTCAAGTTTCATCCAGCAAGTACTTACATCAACTTTGCTCAATCCCATTTCTTTTCGAGTACAGAGTGCACAATTCTAATTGTCCAAAAAATAGAAGGCTCACAGGAAAATCGTTCTGAATTCTGTTTGTGCCCCGCCGCTTGCCGGCCAACTCCTTTCATTGAAGGTAGAGCGATAGAACCTGATAGAACGGAACGAAAGTAAGCACGTGAACGCGACGCTCTTGTTCACAAACCACCATGTCCTCAACCCGACCTATCGTCTTCATGGACATTAACATCGGAGAGACGCCAGCTGGGCGCCTCAAGATGGAGCTTTTCAGCGACATTGTGCCAAAGTTCGTCTGCGGTGAAATAAATCTCCAATTTATCACTCAATTTTACTCCAGAACAGCGGAAAACTTCCGCCAGCTCTGTACCGGCGAATATCGGTGCGTTGTTACCGCAGCATGAAGAAAGCAGACCTCTGACACTTGGCAGGGTCAATTCACGACCGCAGGGATACAAAAACGCGACGTTTCACAGGTGCGCGTTGGGCGCGTTTCGCGGGATGTGCTCTGCTGAGTTCCATGTAATCTAGAGTGTTAGTGCCCCTCCTCGCTCCGCGCCTTTGCTGAACACCACCCAGAGTCCCAAATTTCATGTGCCAAGGCGCGTTTCTCGCCTCATTGCTCGCGACCCATACTCATGTCCTCCATAGGCGGCGATTTCCTCAAGGCTGATGGCACGGGCAGCTTCTCGATTTACGGGGACAAGTTCCCCGTATGTCCCCTGCCTCCTGTGGACGATAACACTGACTGACTCGACGTTACTCAGGACGAGAACTTTCAAGAAAAGCACACGGTTCCTGGGCTGCTATCGATGGTGCGCCCGTCTAGACGCGTACTCTATCCACCCATCTGACTCCGATGCCCCCAGGCAAACTCCGGCCCAAACACTAACGGCTGCCAAGTGCGTTGTCGCTCCTCCCTAGCTCGCCTTGTACGGCCTGAGGCTAACGCGTCCGCCTCCCCAGTTCTTCATCACGACCGCAAAATGCGAGTTCCTCGACGGAAAGCACGTCGTCTTCGGCAAGGTCATCGACGGCATGCTCACGCTCCGCAAGATCGAGGCCGTCCAGACAGGCCCGAATAATCGGCCCAAGCTTGTCGTGAAGATAACTGGTGCGTCCGCCTTTCCCTTCATCTTGACCTGTAAACTCATGATGCCTCCATAGAATGCGGGGAGATGTAATTTAGCGAATTTGTATGTATCGCAAGAAGAAATGCATTGACTTCCCCACCCCAATCGTGCATGCACCAACCCACCGACTCCAGCACCCATTGCATAACCGAGCATCCAACGTATGGCCAGCTGCCAGACCATAAAACTCAATGAGATTTCCTCTCTCCTCCTAAACATGAATATTCGCTATTCACCATGGCTGTTCATCCAATTCTTCGCCTGTATCCATGTCTTTGGGTCTATGCAGAAACACGCCCCCTTCAGCCCAGGCGGCTCCGTAGGACGGTCACCCCGCAGGAGATCCTTGCTTCATCGCTGTCCTGGGCGGTATCTTGCTTGATGTTGACCAGGAATGTGTAATTTGGCTGTGTGAGCAGGCGGATATTTCAGTTTCCCGCTTTCAATGTTCTCACTTGTTTTTTTTATTCCAGCGAGGTACTCAGTGCTGCAATCTTGACCGCAAATGCAAACCTTGTGAGAAGTTATGTCATGGGACCACGACTTGCATCAACTATCTGCGTTAGCGTCCGCTTCTTTTTTGTGGTTGTCACGTCTCTTCGAATCCCACCATGACAAGCACAGACGACAAGTCCAAGAGACGAAGCTCCGTCTTCAACAAAATTACAAGCGCATTTAAGGGCTCGCAGGCAAAGACGTCGGAATCGGCGCCTGATGCTGCAAGCACGGCCCCGACCACAGCTGCGGATGTCGTAGGAAAGCAGTACGATGTGAAGGGCAAGACTGCACTCATCACGGGTGCCGGATCTGGTACGCCGTCTCTCCAATGCACCGAGAAGGACTGGAGTTAACGCTGGTCATGTAGGTATTAACTTTTGCTTCGCAAAGCTGCTCGTATCCAAGGGCTGTAACGTCATGATTGCGGACCTAGCGCTCCGACCAGAGTCCCAGGCCCTCGTTGACGAGTACAGCGCCAAAGACGAGTCGAAGCCACGAGCTGCGTTCGTCAAGACTGATGTGGCGGTGTGGTCGGAGTTGGAGGCCATGTTTAAGGCGTGCTACTCCGAGTTTGGGGCGCTCGACATTGTGTGTCCCGGAGCTGGTGAGTGATTCCACCCATGAGATGCGTACCGAACTGATTTCGATCTACGTGCAGGCATCTTCGAACCCGCATGGTCCAACTTCTGGCATCCGCCTGGCAGTTCCGAGTCCAAGGACCCAGCCGACGGCAACGGTTACAAGCTCTTCGACGTCAACGTTGTGCACCCCATCCGCACCACCCAGCTTGCCATCGCCGAGTTCCTCAATCCTCCCCACGGTGAAAAGGTGTCGCCCGACAACGTGAAGCAGATCGTGCACATTTCCAGCATCGCAGGACAACTCTTCATTTTGGCGACGCCCATGTACATCGCATCGAAGCACGCTATCAGCGGGTTCATTCGCTGCATGGGCGGCTTGGAGAAGCCCCTCGGCATTAAGGTGACTGGTGTCGCTCCTGGAATCGTCAAGACGCCGCTGTTCCTGGAAAACCCGGACAAGCTGAAGTCGGTGGATCAAGAACAGGATACATGGGTGACACCCGAGGAGGTAGCGGAGGGTATGCTGCGGTGCATGGAGAGCGGAGATCTTCCAGGTGGGACAATCCTGGAAATTGGGGCCGGCGTCACCAGAAAGGTGGAGGCTTTCAACGATCCAGGACCGTTTGGGCGGCCCGGAATGAAATCGAGTAACATCCAAGTCAAGATTGATGAGGTGTTCGAGTGGCTGGGGCAGGAAGGCTGGGGAAAGCCCACAATGTGAAATATAGCACCGCTCGATTACAATGCACTGCTCGCACTCAAATACGACGGAAAGTAAGGCCGGGTCTGGTGAGATTCATCACCGCCATTCGATGTTACCTCGCCGGGGAACGGGATGCCCTCACCCTCGGTGAACAAATAGTGGGAAGAAAATACAATTATATTCCATCGTACATCGTCGATCATGGCTGGTTCGTTACATGTGAGTGGTATAAACATACATTGTAATGCTCGCGTGGTCGTGTGTCTGTCTGCATTAGATAGTACCTATAGCGATAATGGATTAATGGATCGTTCAGTATACGTTTTTACAATACGCTCGGGAGCATCCCTGGATCTTCAATCGGCTTGGTGTTTTCGTCCGTCGAGCGGGACCATTTGTCTGTTGTCGAGAAGAGCGAATGAGAAGAGCAAAACGAGGAGGGGAGGAGTGGACGCACCGGGACACGCAAGAAAGTACCCTTCCAGGGCACTGACGAACCGCTCCTGATACTCCGTCGGCGGGATGACCGTCACTTCCTTGCCCGAGTTGCCAGTGAGCCCCTGCTTGGCCTTGTACTCGAGGGTCTTCGCAAAGGTGTAGCTCCCAATCGCGTCGACGAGCCCGCACACGATCTCCTTGCGCTCCTGGTCGACCCCAAGGAGAAGGCTGCGTTGTCGATTCCGGGTCAGCACTGCGGTGGGACGAGCGACGGCAACTCACGAGTAATCCATGATATTGCTCTTCGCCAGGAACTCCGCATCGCTCTTGATCGCCTCGTGTAACACCACCTTAGAATGCGGGCGCACAAGTGTGAGAGTGCGTTGTTGGCCTACAAGGAGAACTCAGCGAAATAACCAAGAACAGCACCGCACATACCCTCAATCCACTCCCCATCAAATAACGTCTTGACGTCCTTGGCCGTCCCAGACGTACTAGACTTGACCTTGCGCCCCTGGATGCCCTTCAGGTCGAACGTCTTGACGATCTTCTGATCATAAAATAAATTCTCCATGACGAGGAGATCCGCCTTGGACTGCACATTCTCCGTCTCGAGGTTCCGGATCTCGATCGTGTAGAACCCTATCAGCTTTGCCAGCACAGTGGCCTTGCTTGCAGTCGCGTCCATGTATCGGAAATACGACGGCGCGAGCTCGATCAGGACTTGTCTGTGCCCCAAGGATTGTTAGTGTACGCATGTTCCGCCCGGACGGAGGGACTCACAGATCCGCCACATTCCACGCATTCACCAGCGTCTTGATGATAAACCGGTCGTCCGCCGTCTTCCAAAAGTTGCTCTTGCTCTTCCCGCCCTCCGCCGCCCAGTTGGCGCTCCGCGAAAGGCTCTTGACAAACACGTCCTCGATCCCGCACCGCCTGCGGAGGTTGTCGAATTGCCTCGCGTAGTACACCGTGCAGCTGAACTTGAGCCGCTTCCCGACCGTCCAGTCGTACTTGATGTGTGGCCGCTCGTCTATCGCAAAGGCGTCTACGATCGCCGGCCCGAGCAACCCGTGGTGGTTCTTGGAGAGCATCGACGGACGCGGAATTTCGCCGTTACTCAGAAGCAGCCGCATGGCGCTGCTGATTCCACTGGTGAGGGTATTGGTGAACGATGAAGGTGTCGGCGTCGGCGCAGCGGGCACCTCCGTCGCCGACGATCCCTCCTTCCCGTGCCGCGCGTCCTCCGCATCATCACCCTCCTTACTCCGCCCGTCCACCGTCGTGTCGCTATCCATTGAAATAACGGACGCCGCCTTCCCGCGCCAGACGTGCATATCCGCAAAGAAGCTCCCCGCCAACGCCGACGCTGGACGCCCCTCTCCCGAACTCGCCTCAATCTCATGCAATATCCGCCCCACCTCCTCCGCCGTCGCCTCGCTGCTCCCGCTCATCGACACCTCCCCGCCCACCGCATGTCGACTAATTTGCACGTCTGGCTTGCTCCATGCCGACGGCGGCACCAGCCCGGACGCTCCCGAGCCCTTCGTCGCCGCGCTCCTGAGGCTGCTGAAGCGCGACGACGAGCCGCCCACGATGGACACGCCGTCAAGCGTGGGGCTCTTCTGGCGCAGCACCTCCCTCAGGGACAACAGCGACGTCGCGTCGCGCGGATGCTCCTTGCGCGAGATAACGGCCGAATACGCCTCGGGCTCGTACCACACCGTGTCGTCCTGGTCCGGGTCCGGCTGGGCCTGCTGCGTCGACGCCGTAAACAGCTGCTTCGCCGACGACGCGGAGCTGTTCCTGTCGTTCAGCACCGCGGGCGTCAACACCGGCTGCGGCGACGCCAGCGAGCTCGCCCCCGACCCGCGCTGGACGACCGACATGCTCGCCAGCTCGCGCGCATAGTCCGCCGTGCTCATCGTAAACGCAATGATGCTCCCCCAGTCGTCCTCGCGCACAATGACGTTGCACCCCGGCGCGGTATGACACCCCTTGCCCCCACCACTCGGGCTCGGGCGCCGCCATCGCCATCTCGAGCTGCTTCTTCTTGCCCTTGCTGCGCCCCGGCAGCACGAGGTGCTTCTTCTGCCACGCCGCCAGCCGCTTCTCCGCTCCCTTTGCCGCGATCATGAACGCGCGCCGCACGTCGTTCAGCGCGCCCACGGGCGTCGTCGCGAGCTGCGCGTACAGCGCCTGCTCCACGGCGTGGAAGTGCTGCCGCAGACTCGTCAGCAGCTCGAGCGAGTCGCCCGGCGGCGCCACCGTCGACGCTGTCGGCGTGTTCGTGGGATCCGACGACGCGCGCGCGAACGGGGGCGGGGACGCGGGGGGCGGGGACGGGAAGAGCTCCTGCGCCGTGCGCTGGATCTGCGGCGTCGTGGGCGCGCTAGGCGGGAGGCCCGCGACGAGGTGGGGGTGGCGCTTGGGTGTCGTCGGCGTTGTCGCGTCGCTCTCGTCGCCGCCGTCGTCCTCGCTCGCCGAATCGTCGAGGTCAAAGTACGCATCGTCCACGGAGGGCAGCCGCGGCAGCGCCTTGCGGAACCCGACGAGCGTGCTCCCGACGATGGTGGTTTCCTGTGTGCGTGTTAGCGTTGTCTCAGCGAGATGAGAAAAAGGAAAAAACGACCCACCAACCCATCCAAATGATCCGCCACCCCCTCCCACCACGCCTTGATCTCCCTTCGCAGCGCGCGCTTCTCCTCGTCCACCGCCGGGCCCTCCTTCCCCTCCTTCGCACTCCCACTCGCACTCGTACTCATACTAGCAACACTCGCCGCATCACCATTCGCACTCGCCACCGAACTCCGCGGCACTAACACTAACGCTGTTCGCGAGGGAGGTGCGCGCCCCCGTCCCCGTCCCCGCCCCACCGACAATCTGCAGCCGCGGCACGCGCAGCTCGTACACGTCGTCCATGCGCGAGAGGCTGTAGTCGATCCTGTACGTCTGTCTCTTCCCTTTCTCCTTCCCGTTCCCCTTCCCTCCTTCATCTGGTACTGGTCTCTCAGCCGGTGTGGATGCAGAGGCGGTCGAGGGCAAGGGGGCAGCAGACGTGGATACAGAGGATGTGGACGGGACAGAGACGGAGACCTCAAAGTGCCGCACAACGTTGAATCGGCGCTCGTCTCCGTCTTTCTCTTTCTCGTCTTTCCGCTCATCGAGTGCAGGAGAGAGCGCATTCGAGCCCTGCAACGGGGGCGGCTGGGGCTGCGCGGGCGTGGACGGGGGAGGCGAGGGTACGAGCGAGGGTGTTGCCGGCGCGGTGTGGTCGCACAACACGGGCGTGAGCCGCGAGTAAATGAGCACCTCGAGGAACTTGGCGTATGAGAAGAGGCTGTGGGCTGCGTTAGCGGTGTGTCCAAAAAAATCGATTCGGAAGGAAAGTGGGAGGGAAAAAAGAGGGAATGGAAGGAGGATAGCAAGGAGCTTGACAAGGACGCCGAGCCTGCGCTCGCGCTGAGCGCGGTCGCCGAGCCCTTCACCCTCACCGCTCCCGTTCCCGTCCTGCCCTTGCCTCCAGGGCACGGCACATGCCTTGACACCAACACACTCAACTCCTGCATCCTCGCAAACCCGCGCGCGCAAACCCGCGCGCGCCAACCATGCCCCTCGCCCTTGCCTCCCGCGCCTCGCCCGCACCCGCATCCCACCCCAACACGCTCCCCAGCCCGACGCGCTCGTCGCCGCGCAGCCGTCTCTTCCTCCCATTCCCGTTCCCGTTCCCGTTCCCGTTCCTACCACCGCTCACCTCGCCGCCGCCCTTAGCGTCGTGGTGTGCCAAAAACTCGGATTCTTTGGCCGCGAGGCGCACGACGACCGCGGGCGGCTCGAACCGCACGGTCGGCGAGGCGGACAGCAGCGGCGCCGCGCGCGTGAGGGGCGCGAGGAGCGCGGGGAACGTCGTGCCGTCTCCTCCCAGTCCCTTTCCGTAACTCTCTCCCGTACCAGTGGGAGTAGCCCCTGCGGTGGCGGGGGTGACCGTGCTGGTGCTCGTCGTACTCACCGGGGACGTCAACGTAGAGAGATTCGACGTAGTGGAGGTGGCGACGGAAAACCCCGAACTCGGCGGACTTGGCCCGAGGAAGCTCGAAAAGCTGCGCCGCCCCCTCGCCTCCCCAGCGTCTCTCGACAACCGAGACACCACCGCGGACAAGTCCAGCGACCCCCCGCTCCTCGCCTGCTGCTGCCCCAAACCCACACTCTGGTGATTCTTCTTCGAGAAGAAGGACAGGATGCCCGGGAGGAAGGTCTTGTTCTTCTTCCCACCGGGCGTTACACTTTCGGATTGCGGAGTCGGCATGGGGGGCGGGGGCGCACCGGCCGCACCGGTGGTGGAGAGAGAGATAAGGCGGGGCTTGGGGCGCGGGGCGAAGCGCAGGGGAGACGCCCGAGTCGCGGAGGAAGTGCTGCTCGAGGAGGAGGGAGAGGTGGGTGTAGGTGGCGAGGCGGAGGGCGCGCGCGAGGGCGGTGTGGGTCTGGGCTAGGGGGGAAGAGAGGTTGCGGAGGGTGAATGTGCCGCCGATGAGCTTGACGTGGTTTCCTGTTTCGTTTCAGTCAATATATGAGCAGCAGAGGAAGATAATAAGAACGAAACACAGGTCCTTAATAGCACCCACCCTTAGCCGCGTCCCACTCCCTCAACCCATACAGCACCGAGTCCGCGGTTTCCAGCGCATAGACGGACGGCGTGAACGTGCACCCCACATTAGCGGGGATCAGGGCGAAGCCGCTGTCCTCTGCTGGGATGGGGAGCGCGCTGCCGAGGGGCGCGAGGCAGAGCACGAGGTGGCCTCGAGGGGTGGGCGGGGCGGGGCGGGGCGCGTGGCGAGGGCGCGGAGGCGCGTGAGTACGTCGGTGTCCGCGGCGCTAGTAGAATTGGGAGTACGAAGGGAGCGCCGCCCCTTGACGCCGGCGAGCCACCTTCCCCTCGCCACCGCATCGCTGAGGCCGTCGAGCGCCTCCTCAAGTGCCTGCGCCCACCCGTCGTCGGGGTCGTCGAGGGCGGCGTCGGCGAGGATGGAGCGGACGAAGCGCGCGCGGTGCTTGCGGGCCTCGAGGGAGAGGGACGGGCTCGGGCTGGCGGCGGGATTGCCGGAGGGGGGCGGGGGGCGGGGCGGGGATGGCGGGGAGGGGCTTGGATGGGACTTGTTCTTGCATGGGGCGACAGTACTTACAGCCCAAGCATGTCATGAATTCATACGGCACGTGGGTCGATCACTGTGTCGACGACAACGAGCTCCCGACGCTGCAGGCGCTACTAGTACTCGATGCCCGACGCGACTCTTCAGACTTACCAGCCTCGAAGCGCAACGCTGGGAGCTCGGCGCTCGATACCACTGGATCATTGTCGAAACCGGAAACGAATGGCCGGTACATCGCCGTCGCAGCCCTCATGGCCTTGGAAGGGCGAGCGTAGTGGTCGAATACGGTGGGGTACAGCTAGATTTGATCGAAATGTCGGTGATCAAGACGGCGTTAATAACGGTACGGGGTTGAAAAGGAGGATGTATCAAAGCCGGACGATAGATACATTCGGAGATCAGATGCATTCGGCTGAGAACAGATGCATTCAGCCGAATGCATCTGGCTTGATGCGAATGCATCTGTGTTGCTGTTTTTGGCTGGGCAAAGGACACGTGGCATTTCTGGCGCTCCCGTCGCCTTTTTCCTGCTACCACCCACATCCCCTCCTCCTTCCCCACTCCAGCACGCCGCCTCAAGAGCGTGTTCGCATTCCGCAGTGCCGTAACTGAACTAGGACACAGAAGAACACCCGCTCCAAGCCTGTCGGACACTCAATTCGGCATGCATGTAATTTAATTGTCAGGAGAACGAGCAGGAACTGTTACTGTAGCGCAAAATTCCGTTCGCAGTCGAGAGAACAAGGTGCGCCAGATATCCAGGGATCACGTCTGTTTGTTATAACATCGCAAGGCTTGTAACCGCCTCACGCTACCGGTTTTATACATCACTAGGTCCATTCCACCTTCTACCTCACTCCAACGTGCTCCACGACCCGCCCTGCTCTCCGTTATCCGCAGTCGCACCTCGCTTGTAACCCGAAAAACTAACCCGAACTACGGAACCGAATAGCGAACTCCAACAGGAACATCTTACCTCACGATGACCTCGTAAACGGGTGACTGTGTTCTATGTCCCCCTTGCACCGGTGATTTCAGGTCTTCCTCTCTCTAAATCTGACTTGGGAGTTGCGTTGCGTCAGAATGAGGCTCAATTTTATTTGAATTGCTACCTGAGACACATAGATTTTGTACCGTTTCCGAGGTTCATGTAAATTAAATCTGTAGTGATTCGATTTTGAACACGCCATTTTATCGTTCCTCATCGGCCTCGATTGAATGATCCTATGGCAAGTATCTCACGTCTGCCAACAGATCTTCCCTACGGCAACTTCCGGGCTTGAAGTGTTGGTGTTTTCTTACACAGTGTCTTCTTACATGGTGTCTGCGTCTTCACCTTGCACACAACTGGTATCAAATTCAAGAGGAGAAACATGGTCAGTGAATGTATCTGTGTTAGCCTGAATGGATCTGGTTTCAACCGAATGTATCTGGCATCAAGCGAATGCATCTGATCTCCGAATGTATCTATCGTCCGGACTTGATGTCTCCCGGTTGAAAAGGGAGTTGTTGGCACCTCGTCTCACAGGTTGGACTCCATTTCCAATAAGAGTACCTCAGTTCATTGCCTGCATCCCCGATTTTTCTTTTCTATCTTTGAATCGGAGCTCAAGATTGAATCTTCGCTGTCAGTGCGAGAACTTCACAACTGTCAATCCAAGTTTGGCGCCCACGTAAGTACTGCACCCGAACACTACGGCGACCCTCAAGTCTTCACTCTGGGCACCGCAACTACCACACTCCAGCTCAGCGACACTGAGCCGAAAATTGGACTGATCTACAGTTCGAGCGGGACTGCAGCAGTTCATTGGGGAGCCCAATATGGAAGCGTCGCTGTCAGCTGGCTGTCATCGTCCAAGCGCCACATTACCCTCTTTATAAAATTACGTCTGTCCGTCTGTCTGTCTGAAGCCTTTAAACTCCGGTTTTAATCTATCATTCCGGCAGCTCGGATCAACGTTCTTATTTTAGTTACATCCAGCAAGTGGGAGCCGGCGCGAAGCGCCGGCGAGCGCTTGTCAATCTAAGTTTGATGTTCGTAATGTACTGGACCAGAACAATGAGGCCGAGCACTTCCCGGATCTCCCGTCACAGCCTTCTATCTAATTTAAAGCGCAACGTGTTCTGTGCATGTTCCTCCGACCCTTCCTCTTATACTTGTCTTTGCCCCAATACATTCTCCGTGCTACCACCCCCCAAGCCTATTGCAGCCCTACATCCTCTTGGTCAGTTCTATCTGTTATGTGAACTTTGATGCTGGCTGATATGATGCTGTTCTTGATACATAAGATCCACACTTCTCAGAATGGCTATGTCTCTCCACCCCAGTGAACCCCACCTTACCATCCCCATCCACGGTATGAGAGAATCTATTAGGATACTAACATCAATATTTATTTTACCTAGGAGGTGAAGGAGGCCATGGCGGACTGGCCATTGGACAGGGACAGGGTGGTCCTGGAGGTCCTGGATATGGTCCTACTGTGAATATTGGAAGTGCCACTGTGCATGTTCCAGAGGGGGCAGAAATAAATATTCGACAGCGAGACATCATCATTAGCTGGCTTTCACCTATCAATTTCTTTCTACGACATGCCGATATCTCACAGCTGCGGGAGAAGGGAACTGGTGGATGGCTGCTTGCAGATCCTGTCTTTAAAAAATGGGAATCTGGTTCTGGAAGCACCCTTTGGTGTCATGGAATTCGTATGTGATTCATCACCTTTATATGCTCCCCAGACTAACCAAGCTGAAATTTCCAGCTGGTGCTGGGAAAAACAGTCCTTGTGTGCGTTCGTTCTCTGCGTGGAGTGGCTGCTAGTAATTATAACAATTCTAGATCAATGGTTGTGGACTATCTTGGCACACAATTCACAAGCAAAAATATTGGCGTCGCTTGCATTTATTTGAACCACAAGGAAGTTGACAAGCAAACACCATCTAGGCTTCTTGCAGGTCTCTGGAGACAGCTTGTACTTGACAGGGACATCGGCTCCATTGCAGAACATTTATACAACCAGCACCGGGAGAAGGGCACTGTGCCATCGCTGGAAGAAGTTGTCAATGTGCTCAGCTCTAGCCTCAAGGAGTTTTCACAGGTCTTCATCATTGTTGATGCTATGGATGAATACCCCGAGTTCCAACGGGAAATTCTACTCAAACAACTAGCAGCAATGGGTAGCAATGTGAACTTGATGATCACTTCACGGCCAAATATTTCTGCAAGCCCTGAGCTTCCAAATGTTGAAACTCTAGAGATTGCTCCAATGCCAGAGGATATTCAAAAATTTGTCAATGCACAGATTGACTCATCTCCACGCCTGTCCAAGCATGTCCAGACACAACCCAAGCTACGAGAAGACATTCATTCAAAAATCAGCAGTAAATCTGTAGATGGAATGTAAGCTGTGATGAATCATTGTTGGAAAGAAACTGAAATAAATATCAATCAGGTTCCTTCTTGCCAAGCTTCACATTGATTCTCTGAGCACAAAGAATACAATCTGGAGAGTTCGAGAAGCTCTGAATGCCCTACCAGAGGATCTTTATAGCAGCTATGATGTTGCAATGCAGCGAATTGATGCCCAGAACAAGGAGGACAGAAAGACAGCTCACTCAACAATTATGTGGGTTGCAAATGCAAAGAGACTATTAACAATCAAAGAATTACAAGTTGCTCTTGCTGTTGAACCAGGCATGCAACAACTGAATGAGGAGAATCTTTTGGACATTGAGATTATCATTTCTGTCTGTGCAGGGCTTGTCATTGTGGATGAAAACCTTAAGGTGGTGCGACTTGTCCACTACACTACACAGGAATATTTAGACAGTATTCAGGCCCAGAAATTCCCAGATGCTCAAAAAAAGATAACATGCACTCTGCTCACTTTCCTCAAGTTTGATGGATATCCAGATTTCTCCTGGACCTCTCGTCAGATGAAAGACTTGCCCCCTCTTGTTGAATATTCTCAGTATTGCCTTACACATGCTGCTGGACAGTCTGAAGTTCAACTCAGAAAAGGTCTTCTGGAGTTTCTTGGTAGAGCCTTTCTATGGAAGAAAACATTGGCTAGGGGAGAGTACTCCTGGGTGAGGCAATGGAACTCCTTGCCATGGAATTATTCAGATTGGCCATCACAACCGTCTCTGTTGTGGATTTCAGCAGCTGCAAACCTTGTGGACACTACAAAATTTCTCCTGGACCAGGCCCCATTGCAGCTGCATTCAGGACACCCAGAGATCATTGTAGCATCATACTATGGCCATGCAGAGATTGTGTCCTTCCTTCTTGAAAAGGGTGCCGACATCAATGCAGCAGGGGGAAGATATGTGAGCCCATTGCAGGCTGCTGCTACTGGAGGCCACACAGAGATTGTCGGCATCCTTCTTGAAAAGGGTGCCGACATCAATGCAGCAGGGGGATTCTATGGGAGCTCATTGCAGGCTGCTGCTGCTGGAGGCCACACAGAGATTGTCGGCATCCTTCTTGAAAAGGGTGCCGACATCAATGCAGCAGGGGGAAGATATGGGAGCTCATTGCAGGCTGCTGCTGCTGGAGGCCACACAGAGATTGTCGGCATCCTTCTTGAAAAGGGTGCCGACATCAATGCAGCAGGGGGATTCTATGGGAGCTCATTGCAGGCTGCTGCTGCTGGAGGCCACACAGAGATTGTCGGCATCCTTCTTGAAAAGGGTGCCGACATCAATGCAGCAGGGGGATTCTATGGGAGCTCATTGCAGGCTGCTGCTGCTGGAGGCCACACAGAGATTGTCGGCATCCTTCTTGAAAAGGGTGCCGACATCAATGCAGCAGGGGGAGAACATGGGAGCTCATTGCAGGCTGCTGCTGCTGGAGGCCACACAGAGATTGTCGGCATCCTTCTTGAAAAGGGTGCCGACATCAATGCAGCAGGGGGAAGTTATGGGAGCTCATTGCAGGCTGCTGCTGCTGGAGGCCACACAGAGATTGTCGGCATCCTTCTTGAAAAGGGTGCAGACATCAATGCAGCAGGGGGAAGATATGGGAGCTCATTGCAGGCTGCTGCTGCTGGAGGCCACACAGAGATTGTCGGCATCCTTCTTGAAAAGGGTGCCGACATCAATGCAGCAGGGGGAGTAGATGGGAGCTCATTGCAGGCTGCTGCTGCTGGAGGCCACACAGAGATTGTCGGCATCCTTCTTGAAAAGGGTGCCGACATCAATGCAGCAGGGGGATTCTATGGGAGCTCATTGCAGGCTGCTGCTGCTGGAGGCCACACAGAGATTGTCGGCATCCTTCTTGAAAAGGGTGCCGACATCAATGCAGCAGGGGGATTCTATGGGAGCTCATTGCAGACTGCTGCTGTCAGAGGCCAGACAGAGATTGTCGGCATCCTTCTTGAAAAGGGTGCCGACATCAATGCAGCAGGGGGAGTAGATGGGAGTTCATTGCAGGCTGCTGCTGCTGGAGGCCACACAGAGATTGTCGGCATCCTTCTTGAAAAGGGTGCCGACATCAATGCAGCAGGGGGATTCTATGGGAGCTCATTGCAGGCTGCTGCTGCTGGAGGCCACACAGAGATTGTCGGCATCCTTCTTGAAAAGGGTGCCGACATCAATGCAGCAGGGGGATTATATGGGAGCTCATTGCAGGCTGCTGCTGCTGGAGGCCACACAGAGATTGTCAGCATCCTTCTTGAAAAGGGTGCCGACATCAATGCAGCAGGGGGAGCCTATGGGAGCTCATTGCAGGCTGCTGCTGCTGGAGGCCACACAGAAATTGTCGGCATCCTGTCACAGTCAAAGCTCATGTTCACTCAAATATAATCAGAGGGCTGCAGGCAGGAGGCTTCGAAAAGATAATCAAATAAAGGACTAAGGAAATACAAGCGTAAAACTACTACTACTTATACTGTTTATTGAACCATGTGAACTATAGTAATTGTAACAACGTGTATAGCAATTGAAGTTCTGTCAAACTGTCAAGAAGAACTGTCTGATCGTAGAAGAAACATCAAGTTAAATTAAAAGGTATTATTAAACACGTGTGAGGTGTCTGTCCATCATGTGTAAACTGTCTCATAGTAACATGTATTATTGTCCTCCTCAAGTGCTCTCTATCTCCATGTCAAGTACCAGTCTCCAACTGGGATCTGACAGAGTTCTGAGATATGCCTGAGGGATGAAGTGCGTATAAGCAAGACAAAATGACTAGGATGTAGAGTGGAGTGTCAGAGTCCGAATGGAGTACCAATCCTGTATACTGGAAGGTTGGAAGGGGCTTGGCTTCAGCTCATGTGCTGTGCCCTTGTCTACACCTAATACCCAATTTCAGAGAGAGACTTGGAGAAGGACGGAAGTCCAAGAGGAAGAGTATAGGTAGACTCATAACCAGTCTCTACGATGAGCACCAAGACTTGGTAGTAGCATGCAAAAAAAATTAGGACAAATGGGCAAAAACCGAGGGAGAAAAAAAAACTAGCAGCAGGGTTGCTCAAACGTAGAGACTGGGAGAACTTAGTCGAGAAATGTTATATCAAAATTGTACGTAACTTAATCAATCCGACTTAGAAAAATTTCGCTTTGCGGAATTTTGAACGCTTGTAGAATGCAATTCTGAGTTGTAGGAAAGTCATATATTGAATTCTTTCGATGGATTATCACATTCAAAACACTACTAACCCAAGTTTCGTTATACAGCGAATAAAACACTAAATTTGGCGGCTGTACCTTCCGGCCCGCAGATACCCGATGGCCAACCATTTCTTTCTTTGTGAAGCGGCTCGAGCAGTTTTAATGACGTAGATTTCGACAGATGATTCCTATACCATTCCCGCAACATTGACATGGCTCAAAATTGCATTCTACGAGCATTCAAAATTCCACAGAGCGAAATTTTTCTAAGTTGGATTGATTAAGTTACGTACAACTTTGATATGATATTTCTCGACTAAGTTCTCCCTGTCTCTACATTCGAGCAACCCTGCTGCTACTTTTTTTTCTCCCTCAGTTTTTGCCCGTTTTTCCTAATTATTTTTGCGCTACTACTAAGTCTTGTTGCTCAATGTAGAGACTGGTTACGAGTCTAGAGTATAGGGCAGACTAAGTTGATATTCAAACTGAATTCTAACTACCGACATAGCTTGTATTTATAGGAAAGTATAGTATTAGTGGGGATATAATTTAAGAACTGGAAGTCAGAGTCTGAGTGGCTCTGTGATGAAAACAAGTCATTGTGAGTCAGGTTAAGTCAGTCTGACTCAAACATCATCGGTAGTCCGAGACCTCTGTGATGGAGAAGCATGAAGTGTAATATAGGAGTAATAATGAGTAAATGCAGTATGGACCAATGGACCAATGGAAACAAGGATATTGTGGAAAGGCAGTGTTGGACATAATTGGGATCAGAGATCTTTGGAGTCCAATGGTGTCCGAGAAGGGTGTGAAGTCATGGTACGTGACACCCCACAACAATCTTTAATGATAATTCCCCCAACACCTGATGCCAGGCCACCAACTTTATCTGCAAGGTCTTGAAGGGCATCAACATAGTGGAGGTTGTCCAAACCAGAAAGGCCAAGAAAGCAAAATGATGCGGGACCAAAATGGTGTTGGCTCACTGCATTTTGGGGGCTTCTTGAACCAAGGCTGCACCAAGGTTCCTTGGCAGACCTGGATACACCTTGGCCCTGGCAGACCTTTGCTGAGGTTCACTCAAGATCTGCCTGGTATCAAAAGCTGTTATGGTGCAGCTCTCAAGACTCAGCCATACAGTGATGGGGGCAGCCATCAGTTTTCGTGGTCTTCAAACCAACCTCTGTGACAAAATATAAATAGACTGACATGAGAATAGCTGATTTTGGATCAAGTTGCATGCATCATATTAATACCCAAAAGTTAGTGGGGATTAAATGGTTAATAGTGCCTAGTACAGGGACTAGCTAGAAAATAAGAGATTGCATCGCGAAAAGTTGGAGAAACATCCAAAGCTGTGCATTGCCATATAAGGCAAGCAAAGCACAAAAAGCTTGGCCGCATGGCGAAGAATTCAAACAGGTATATAAAGAATCTAATTTCTTTGTAAAGCATATTAACCGGGTCATCCTTCACAAAGCAGGTTACATCTCCCCTTGCTTTTTTAGCCATGTATTGCCTTCCCCTGCCATTTAGCATGCCGGGATACCACCTGCCTTTCTGACTATGTATTGCCTTGTCCTGCTGTCAGCCGGATACATAGCTTGTCGCAGCTCGGAAATATTTGAATGAATAAACAGTATGCTTCCATGCAATGGGCTAATTGAATCACACAAAAGAAATACGGCAGGAATAGATACGATTGTGTTGTATGGGTACAGAAGTCATGTAAATAAGTCAAGCAGCCGAGCCACCGACAACGGTGGCGGCGGCTGTAGAGCCACCAGTGGGACCAGTGAGGGTTACTGGAGCTGCAGCGGCGAGCTTTCTGGTGGAACGCATGGCCTTGAGGCGGTCAATATGGCTAGGGCTGGCGGACTCCAGGGCAGCGGGCACAGATGTCTTGACTGCTCCCAGGACGACCCTAAACCAACCAGTCAGTAAGGAACAAGACAACAGCTGTAGAACCTACTTGTTCCACAATGTAATGATCCCCTCTGCCCAATCCTCGTTGTTGAAAAGACTGTAGATCTTCCAAAAGAACTGCTCGTAGTCGAAGTCGCTGTCCGTCTTGTGCCACTCTTGCTTGGTGGAAAGCGCGAAATGAATCTGAAAGCAAATTAGATCTAGCATGTCATGAATGGGGTACCAGATACCTGTGTAATGACCCCCGCAATGACGCGGCACATAAACGTCTTCATGCTAATGATGTTGGCTTTCTCCGGCTGGCCCTTGTGGTAGCCATCATGCTCGAGCACTGAGTCGGGTCCTATATAGATCGCCTTGGCAGACTGAGAAGGCATTAGAATCGGTAACACGAACTAGGTAGACACATACCCGCAGACAAATCTCCCCTTTACATGTGTTGTCGAGGACATCAAGCCAGGCTGGGTCGTCTGCAGTGGCGTTGATAGGGAAGACCTGGTTGATGGGGAAGATAAACCGAGGGATGTGAAAGCCGGTGACCGTCTTGACGCCCTGGGAAATTTCGTTGTATGTGCTCCAGAAATCTTGGTGTGAGTACAAGGCCCAGAAGAACAAGAACACTTACATGTCATTAGCCTCCCAGTGGATTAGGGTTAGAAGCAGAGCAAATACAGGATGCGCACGGCCACGGTGAATCTTATCCTTCAAATTGGGGAGCACGGGATCGAGCGGGGTGGGTGGGGTCCTTGTTGAGATAGAGGTGGATACGGGGCTTGAGAGTTGAGGTATCTTCAGCACACACGGCCTTGATGCCGGAATTTATCTGGGGAAATGTGAGCTGAAGAAGAGATGAGAAAGCTTCAATACCTGTTGTTCAACTGCCTGGCGTACAATGGGTTTGTTGGTGAGCTTGAGCAGGAACTCGCGGAAGCCGGGAAACTAAGTAGGCCTCGGCGAGCTGTTCACTGGGAAAAGATCAGTATCAATACAGTGTAAAAAAAACACTTACTCCATCTCCTCATCCCCAGACATTGTGCAGTCGGCAGTGGTCCCATACTCAATAATCTGTGTGATATCCTCGAAAGGTCCCAGGAACCGGCCGACAATGCGGCCATAGTGGGCACAGTCTACGTCGACAGCCGTCACGTTGACGTGCTTCGACTTCTTGGGCTTCTTGGCTGGTGTAGGCTTCTCCTCGTCGTCGGTGAGAGTGGTGTCACTAGAAGTAACATCAATCAAATGCCTGAGATAAAACACAAACAAACTGGGTGCGTCTTCTTCCTCGACCACGCTTCTTGGTCATGCCCTTTACAAGCCCCACCAAGTACATGGTCTCCTCCTCCTTCTCCGCCAACTCGGTCTCAAATGAGATGTTCGTACGATCTTGCAAGGGCGTGGAGCCCGTGTTTGAGATGTCGTCACTGCTGGGCTCGGCACTCATAGCGATGACCTAAAGAGTACTCAAATCAGCAGAGGCACCTCGGGGCAGGGGGGAGGGGAGATAAACTGACTGGGATAGTGTTGCCGCAACTCCCGACTCGGGCCCCCGAGTCGACTTGAGTCGAGCCGAGTCGAACAAAGTTGACTCGTCTCGACTTTGAGTCGACTTGAGTCTTTTTTGTAGGATGCATATTTTCATGACTTTCTGGCCGCCTAGACAATCTCAGATGGTCCTCATGAGGTTAGAATGCTAGTATGATGGCTGTCGAGTTGTCATTGAGCCGTCATCAGTGTGCTGGATTTTTGTAGTATATTGGTAAGATCCTTGAGATCCTTGGAAAATATGACATTGACAGGTTCGGGCGGTGAGATATAAGCATTTTCTCTCCACAAAGAGTTTTGCAAGTGTGCAAGAACGTTGAATGAGGTGTTACAGACACTTCCGAGAATCATTTCAGCACGGACATTCAAGACACTTCTCCTGTTCACAGTTATTTTATACAGTTATTCGGCCTCTTGGACACTAGTTACTTTCTAATATGTATAGTAGATGCGTACCCTGTATCCTGTAATTTATTTCGGATTCTCTGAATCATATTTATCTAATTGCCGACTTCAATGACTCGAGTCGACTTGGATTGACTTCGAGTGACTTGCACGCAACCAAGTTGAGTTGAGTTGAGTTGAACATGGTTTGAAGTCGACTTGTCAAGTCGTGACTCGACTTTTGGAGTCGCAGCAACACTAGACTGGGATGACTGCAAGCAGGTGGGGGGGGAAAAGTCAAGGTGCGCATGATCAATATGGCGCCTTTTATCTTGCGGGCAACCTGAGTAATGTTGCCGCCACTTGACCTCACTCAAAGTGACTTCCAAGTTTCACTTGGTTTCATGGTTGACTTCACTTCACTTCACTTGGGCATAACCAAGTGACTCAAAGTCACTTGAAGTAGACTCAAGTCGATGAAGTCAGGTCAAATATTCACAATATTTCTGGGAGGCAGAGAGCAGGTATATAACAAGATGTATATAAGTAGAACTCAATACAAAGGCTCTCAAACTCATCCATTGGCAAGTATCAACCACAGCGAGCGTTAAGTGTTGTTTCCATCAGGCATTTCCATCAGGCATTTCCACATGCCCATTCACAAATTCACAACAGTCCGAAATCTCTCGTCTGGTGGTTTCTCTCTGTTCCTTGACAGTCCCTGCTAAAATGCGGACCCAGTCTTCCTCATCATCAGGAACTGGGGCCAACTGCCAGTCAACCATGAAGTTGAGCCATGCTTTCTTGAAGTTTAATTTTTTTTAATTTTTAATTTTTTTGGTGGTACGTTGTGGAAGGAGTGGATGCCCCGCTCGTTACTTTTCCATTTCCCCCACCTACGCACGTACCTTACGATCGATCGGTCTCACGACCGATTATTTGTTTTGTACATAAATATGGCCAATCATTACCTCCTTAGACCCGAACTACGAGCATCCCCCGCGACCAGTGACTTGAGTACCCCAACGCGGGTACGTCGCCAGTGAACACCGAACACCCGAGAACAAGATTACATCACATATCAAACATTTCCGAGCAGCACCCGTACTTCACGCCCACACGCACTTATCCCCTTTCTCACGCCATTTCTACTCTACGCTTCTACGACTTCTTGGGACCACCCCACCGCTTTTCTCGTTCACCTGTGCACCCTATTTCCAGACGACCGACCTACCTATTCTGTCTACTGATAGAGAACTCGTCACTGCGACAACGTAGGCCAATGGCAACTAACAATTGGTTAGCCCTATTGGATTGTAAAGGTTAGAGTGTTAGCTCTGTAAGGAGTGGTTTACATCACCCAGAGAAATGCATTCCGCACGCCCGAGGGCAGTGTGGGACTACCGCGCTACCCAATTCCGCGGTGGAGTCGTCGCCGGGTCTGGGTTTGTGGGAATGCACGGCTACCCACTAAAACTCTGGGCTCCCGCAACCAATCAGCCGGTAAGCTATCTTTGTTGTCCAAGGTGCCGGACCAGGTCGCTAGGACCGTTTTTGGGGCCAACGCTGGGCGTTTTCCTCGGATCGGCCTATTCGCTAGTGTCTTATCCACCTGTAGTCTTTGATTTATAGAGAACTTCCATTTGTTCACAATCTCTTCTTCTGACACCGGTGCACTGTCCCGAGAGATAACACGGTTGTTACGTATTATCCAGATTTGGTACACGGATTCGGACATCAGAATCCGGTATAGCCGCTGCGTACCTAGCTTGGCCTTGCCCTTTTCGTCGTGAAATTCGGCGAGGCCGCAGCCCAATATTGTGCCTAAGGTCACCGCCGGCCAAGCGGCCTCCTTTTCTAGCCACAGTGTCTTAGCTGCCTTCCATATGATCTCTTGTCCAGGGCTCTTACATCCAGTCAAGATATGGTCGAGGTCTTCAATCACGTCACAGTCCTTGCATTTTGCACAATCTCCACATTCTGGTATGTGGATCCAATATTAATTTAAGCATTTGCAAGCTCTCCATCAATGGAGGGCTAATCTTGTTGCGAATATTCTCCACAGCCATTGTCACTGACAATGTAATAGCAGTATGTATCACGTCCTCCCCCAGATCCATGTAGCTTGCTCATATTCTCGCCTTCAGCAGATTTTCACCAGGTTTTTGAGTCATATACCCTGGAAAACTCCTTTGAGCCTTTGGCTGCAGAGGGGTAATGGCCTGCAGATGCATAATTGCGAACCCTCATATCTGCCGTCGATTCCAACCTCGTCGACGAAATTTGTGTGATTCAGGCAGCGAATGGCAGTTTGTTATTTACGCTAGAGTTTAGTACTCTGGCTTTTGATATATGTTTCCCTTTCGGTTCTGGTGCATACAACCCTGCTCAGTTGTCTAATCAGGCACTTTTGGATACTCTGCATCGATCCCTTGCCCAATGTGCGGCACGAGAAGCTGCATTCTATGCCTCTGCAGGTTGTGATTTTCAGCAGAGTCGGTGTCACTTCTTAGGGCCCATTCATTTTGCAAGTGACGGATGGGCTCTGGAATCATCAGATACCTTCCAGGAGGACTACAGTGACCTACCTGATCTCATTGAATTTGATATGTAGTAATGCGACAGAAATGTATTTAATTCAGATGTGTTGATGCATTCATGAGGGTCAGTCGGCATGTTATCATTGAATTCAGTTGCACACCTGTCAAAGAAACATTCAAAACGTGACCAGCACTCAATAGTTTGCTCAGATATTCGGTAGGTAGCAGAAACGAGGGTAGATGGATGGTAAACAGCCCAAAAGTGCGCCGCCACCTGTCTCAACCTGATTAAATTTCTAGTCAATTGAAGTCAGCACGTGGTCAAGTTGGAGACACATTTTGGGGGGTGGCAGTGGTGTCCAAGGGCGGCACTAGGGTTGGCCCTTTGTTTGAATATTATCTTTATATAGAGGTAAACATTTTATTAACAGCAGTTTCACCTGTATTACATCGACTAAAGTGTACAGTTCTCTTCAACAATGGTCTTAGAATGCTCATGTATTTTCTTGGGGCGAATGAATGTGGATCTATCAAGTTTGGGCGGAAAAACTCCACTAAACAAAATCAGCCAATTACCTGCTCTTATGGGCCTTAACTCATAAAATTAGAAGCCTAAAATATTGTTTGCATATACAAGAGTGCTTGTACAAAATTTCAGATACCCCTGTAATCTATATTATGCAAAACAAGATGAACACTCTGCGCTCATTTGACATTCATGTGACTCAAATGGTCAATAGTGGCTGTGTCTTGACAATCAGCCAGTGACGGGACTTTCCACACACATCAAAGACCTCCACTTTGTTCACCACTGTGGTTTCCCCTCACCTATTTCCCTCCCAGTTACCTCACCAGTCCAATCTATTGTCTTCAGGTAAGCTTGGGCTGCCTCTCTGCCCTCTCAAGGGCGGGACTTGTGGCGGCAAAGGGTGGCACTAGGGGTGGCTGCCGCAAAGGGCGGCAGCACTGGGGGCAGCAGCGGGGGCGGCAAATGTCTGTAGGGGGCGGCAGTTGGGGGCAGCAGTGTGACTGTATGTAACACCAGGTGGCAATGGGTGACAATGAGGCGGCAGTTGACACAAAATTATGGTAGATTATGATGTTGTTAGGTGGATATACTATCAAAGGGGTACCTTTGCAAAAGTCGGTACCTTTGGAGGTGTAGCTGTACCTTTATATCAATGTACCCTGCCGTGGCAGGGGGTACATAGATATATATCCTATTGCTGGTAGGCCTGCCAGCCACCACATATATATATATGTAGGGCTAAGAATATTGGGCTAAAAGAAGGATTATTGGGCCAAAAGGAGGATTGAACGACAGACCTCTCAGTAATCATTAATAAACCAGAGCCTATAACCACTAGACCAAAGGGACCATATATGTGAGACTTTGTTACCCAGCTAGGGTAAGGCTAGCCTTACCCTACCTGGGACTGCTTATACCCACACCTAGGGCAGGCAAGCTGCCCTAGATCTTCGAAAAGTGTTTATCACTGTTTATTATGTGTTTTAGAGTGTTGCAAAACCCTAACCAACCTTAACCCCTAACCAAATAAAATAAATATACCTGGGAACAGGGCACTAACCTCTAACCCAAACCTCTAACCCAAACCCTAACCACCCTAACCCCTAACCAGGCCCTATGCGGGCCGTACAGGGTGATTGCAAGGCTTATTATGTGTTTTCTTGATGAACCTAGCCTCTTGGTACTATTTGTCTGTATAGCTTCAGTGGTCTAGTGGTAATCATGATTGCTTATCATATATGGTAAGATCATGTTAAGGCTTTTGGTTCAACCCCTGAAGCCGCCTTTCTTTTTACAGCGGGCAAACATATATATATACGGTACATATCTATATTGCAGTCGTTGGCTGTGCTGCCAACCATTGGATATATATCTATGTACCCCCCTGCCAGGGCAGGGTACATATATGTGTGGGTACAACTATGGGTGACCTTTGCAAAAAATTGATCTATTGTTTGCAATTTTGAGTCAAATGCCTTGAGATAAAGATGGTATGTTTATATGTCCTAGATGAGCTTTCCTATGTGGTTTCTGGAGCTGACGACGGGGATGGGAGTCCAAAGGAAAATCGAGAGTCGATTTTTGATGAAATCCATCAGAAATGATGATCTGCCAATTTGGCAGGCCATCATTTTTGCAAAGGTGGCGTTTTGAGGTTTTTGACTCGGCAACCTCATGGCTTCGTCTACAGAGCACCAATATGCCTGAAAATATTCAAGTGAGGGATTCATATATATGGCTCCATAAACCCCAAAATTTGCAGAAATCCGAGGTGAGACGCTCACACACAATGCCCATCAAAAATATTTTGCAAAGGTACCCCTTCGATAGTATGTCTCCTTTGACCTCGGAGCTGCATGGATGCGATGAATCTGGTGTTTTTTCAGCCAAAATCCAATGTTCTTTATCCGCCTATTGATGCCGGGTTTTGGTTCTGGTTGTGCATAGCAAACACATCAAGCACATCTAGACCAGTTATTGTCATTCAAGAAGATTCTCCGGCTCAAGAATTGTTCCCTGGCTGAATTAACCTTACAGCTACCGGTTGATTTTACCACCAATTGTAAATGTTCACCACTACCCAGGTTTTATCACTCGGCATAAAGCCGTCAGGGATCCCAGCTAGGTGAGGAGGTACTAAATACCACTCTCTTGTACCTGTGATTAATCCCGGTGGGTGAGTTCAGCATTGCTCATGGCGCTGTGCACTGATTGGTCTGTGAGCAGCATTATTTGGCCTTCTCTTCCTTCCACCACCATCGCATCTCAAGACAGCCTCACTTCGGGTCTCTTTGTCTATTCTTGCTGGAATCTTGGTGGTCTCAGTAACAATGTAATTCAGACATCTATTTCGACGCATTCAAAAATCCTCGTGACATGTCTTGGCTGGCCAAGCTCCTGAATGTCCGATCGTATTCGGCCTCGAGGGTCTGAAGATCTGTCTGGCATTGATATCGCTCCTCCACGCGTCCGCAATCCACTCTTGCTCCCTCCCTGACTTCAAGGTCTGATAAAATATGCATGGCCCACAGGAAAGATGTTCATAATCCTGGCCCCTGGGACCTCTTCCAGTGTGTTGTCTCAGCTCAGGACCTGCAGGGTATTAGAACCGACACGAGATAGTGGCAAAACCCGAGCTCACTCGTGGCAGAAAGGGCATGAGTTAAGCTTAAAAAGACCTCGTTAATCTCAGATGTATTATAATATATGTCTGTACTTCAAATGTTTGCAGTGGCAGCATGACAAAAGTACTGCCCTCAGGCCTCTTCTCCAATTTCGCTTCGTCTTTGCACTCGTGGTGGTGGCAGTTAAAACTTGGGGGCGGCACTCGGGGGCGGCAGGGGTACGGTGCTGGCTGCACGGCAGCAGTATTGGCTCCAGTTCAGGTTGCACCACTATACTATCTGGTGGGGATTGGCCAGCCAAACTACCAATGTAATCACCTAATTGGATTGGGAGTGGTATAATGTTGGGATCTTGGGCATGGGGATACTAGGGAACGAGGCATGGTAGACTTTTGTTGTGGTGCCGGTTGGGTGCCGGTGTGCTGGAAACCGTTGATCAAGATGCCGGCATGTCGGCATCATTTCAAATGGGTGTGACCGTGCCAATGCCATCCGTGTTGCTTTCGCGGGGCATTGGATAAAACTCTAAAACCAATTTTTCTATCTCTACAACATCAACAATGCAATTGGGTACACACTCCATTGATACACAGACTGAAGGACTGCATCCAACAGTGAGAATTAGACTCCTGAGCAGTTGAAAATGACTCGCAAGGACTTGTAACCAACATTCAGAAAATTCAGATGTAATATCTCACTCAAGTGGACTTGAGTGACTTGAAGTTGACTTGCACTCACTTCGAGTGAACCAAAGTCTGGTGCTCTCACTTCACTTGACTCGACTCAAGTCTACTTCCCCAAGTAGACTTGGGGACTTCAAGTCAAAGTCACAGCAACATTAAACCTGAGACACCAATCTCCTGAATCCTCACATGGGTGTATTGCATTGTCGAGTCATTGGCTTGGTCAGGCGGTATGATTTCAAATTACAGTGAGCAACCATCCCAATTCGGATGTTTACAGATAACGTGTCTTCATCTCCATGTACCTTTTCGTTGCAGAGAAAATCGGCAGGCGTGATTCATAGACTGTGCTTTTGGAGGTTATTTTTCTCACTTTGGCATCTGTACACATACTGACACAACTTTGATGCGTCTAGTCTGAGCCCAATCCCTCAGAAAGTCCCTTGGGCCGGAAGAATAATACAGGCTCGTTGCCTGCGCAGAAAGAGGTACAGTATTTATTTTGGCCTTCGAGATCTACTGCACCTCGTATTTTCTGTCTCCAGAAACCGCCCTCCTGCCCACCTAGTCCAAGTCCATCACCCGAACCGACCCTGGATAAAATCTTGGAGCTTACTGTACAACAAGTATACGTTTCTACCTATAGATTCGATGAGGTAAGCAAACATACATCACATTCAAAGCTTTCTTTTAATGCATCGACAGGAATCTGGAACCCACCAACAGTGCACCCCGCTTCCACATCCATCCTCGCACCAATATTCCCAATCAGTTCCATAGCAGCCCAGAGTTTGTGTGGCGCGAGTGGAGCATCTATTCCAGCAAACCAGTGCCCCTCTGGATGAAATATACCAGCCATCCCGCAGATATTGAGTCATGTGTGATCCACGTGCTCGAAACCGAGGTGAGGAAATGTGATTGGTATGCTGCAAATCCGGAGAATGGCGATGTGGTATGCATTTCTGTCTGCATCCTGCATATTTAGCCATCTCATAAAATCTCTTCAGGCCTGTGAACTTCATGCATGGGCCCTTGCAATGGTGGTGAGTTCATCACTTCTCGTTCTCAATGGGCAAATATTCATAACATGTAGCCACAGTATTTGCGTAGAAGTGCCACTGCAGAATGTCCTTGGCCAGCTGTGACGCCTCCGAGGAAGTCTGTTCCTTAAAAGTAGGCACAAGACATCTACGATCGACTGTAATCAAAATTTTATATCAAATTTATTTCTATGGCATCATCTCTTGATCGTTGAGCGGCGGCCCATAATTTCAAAGGTGATCTATTCCCCCTTCTCTATGCCCTGCCAAGGGCGATGAATCTTCTCATTATTCTTTGGCTGCTCATGGTTGTCGCGTGTGAGCTTCCATGTACACATACTGCTGTCAATATTCGAGCACTGCGTATTCATCAAAATGCCTGCCACATCTTCAAAGCAGCGCAGGTGATTCGAGACCAGCAAGCTGTCACGGGTGAAAGTGCCTTTGATAGGAGGAAAAGGAAGAAGAGACAGATTGAGGAAGGACTCGGACCTCAGCCATCAACCAGTAGCCCAGAGGTACGTTATTAACCAGCATTTCTTTGAGTTTTTTCACTTACCAGTACCGCTAGATCCCCGCAGTACCGGACGTCGACATCGAGATGCCAGCGATCAATCCAATTCCAAGCCCGCCCCGCCAGCTGTCGCCAGCTCCACCTCAGCCCAAATTTACAGCTGCAGGGTGGCCTGTCCGAGCGAAACGGAAGACTTGGAAGCTGCTACAGCAACTCCCAGCGCCAGCACCACCGGTCGTCTCAGATCCCTCCCCAGATCCCGAGCCTGCTCCAGCGCCGCAGCCTGCTACTGCGACTTGGGTATGGAACACCATTCGCACGACCATCAATGGCTTTGGTCTCTACTGCGAATATCCATCTGTGCCAAGCTACAATTCTGACGAAGTCCTTAAACTGGAAGAGATGTCCGACATTCCGACGGGCACTCAATCCAATACGGCCACGATAACAGCTAATTTGACGCCTTTCGAGCCTGCAACCCCTGCACTCCTTGAAGGGCCGGCCGCCGAAGCAGAGGGATCTGATATTGGCCCATTTCTGAATTAGAGTATCACAAGGCTCATGGGCTGGCAGTGGACGGGTTCACCCATGAAGTTGATCAGGGAGTTTAAGAGTCTCCTTGGTGTGAGAAACAGGCGATACTTGCCAGCTGACATCATGGATTTTGACATCGAGAAAGAAACCGCCAAATTCGACGAATATCTGGCGACTTCCAGCACCTCGTCGATCCGGGACGGTTGGAAGTCTGTGTTGGTCAAGAAATACGTGTCCGAGGTGAACACGCTGGTGTTCGAAGTTCCTGGGCTGTTTTATTGCCCCCTGGTAGAGGTCATCAAGAGCGCCATTCATGATGTCGGGGACCATTGTTTCCATTACACGCCGTTCAAAAAATTCTGGCAGCCCACCCGTGACGGCCCACCTCAACGGGTTTACGACGAGATCTATTCTTCAAATGCGATGGTTGAGGCGCACACAGCCATTCAAAATTAGCCACGGGAGCCCGGCTGCACCCTTGAACAGGTCGTCCTTGCACTGATGTGGTGGTCTGACTCAACCCATCTTGCGAGCTTTGGTGACGCATCGCTCTGGTCGCTTTATCTGTTCTTTGGAATCAGTCAAAGTGGCTCCGTGTGAAGCCACAAAGCAATGTATGTCATCATGTTGCTTATTTCCCAAAGGTATGCGGCTTCTTCTTCGTTTTTGAATCACATACCAACCGTTGAATTAGCTCCCAGACACATTTCACGACTTCTTCAAAGTTCTCACCGGAGATTTGCCCTTGGCAGATGTGCTCACTCATTGTCGGTGTGAGCTAATGCATGCAATATGGTGTCTCTTGCTAGACAACAACTTCCTCGAAGCATACGAGCATGGCATTTGTTATTGAGTGCCAGGATGGCATCTTTCGTCGCTTTTACCCTCTGAGAAGTGAGTGAAATTGGGTATTGCTCGCAGTTCCTTTGCTGATTTTATGCCAGAGTCCTCCTCGTGACAATTCCTTGGTACCGTTCAAGACACCCAGAAGCACGAGAAGCTGGCGCGCACAGATGAGCACATTCGGGATGGTACCATCACCTGCATTCACAACTGGATCTTCAAACTAGGCTGTAGTGTCAAATCAACAACCTTTCATTATTTCTTGCTTGCCCGGTTGTGGATGCTGACTTCTGTGGGTTATGCACCGCATCGAATTTGGTATAGCTCACATATTCTTTTTGCCAGAATGCATTCTCGGATCGCCTATTGAAATTCGGCCTCGATCCATTAAAGATGCTTGTCCCTGGTTTTATGCGCAAGTTTGAGCTCAGGGTATTCAAGAACTTCTTTATCCATCTCCTTCGCATTTTGTATGCCCATGGCGACAGCGCAATATCGAAGCTGAATGAACAGTATGTTTTTCTATGGATGGTACTCGACTGTAGGCTGAACTCAGTGCTCAAGATTCCGATTAATCCCGATTTTCGGACGTTCAACCATTCGGCGATTTACCCAGAACACGTCTGCATTGAAGAAATTAGCAGTGTGGAATTACGAGAATATACTGCTCGTGCGTACTAACCCTCAATTTTTCTATGTTTCTCATCACCCGCAGTGCTCCATCGCAGTTGTCGAAGATTTACTGCCAGAACCATGGAATAGCGACATTCTTGACCTGTTGTTCACCTTCGCCGAATGGCATTCTCTCGGTAAACTCAAATTATACACTGATACAATGGTTGGCCTCCTGGGTTCAGTCACAACGACACTCAGACAATTACTTTGACAATTTAAACAGGTGTTGTGCCCCCAGTTTGCTACAAAAGAGCTTCCATCAGAGGCAGCAGCTTGAGGCCGGTGTCAAGCGAAGAAGGCGGCGCAGGGCAAAGGGAAGGCAAAGGCGACTACTACAGCTAGGGTGGCCCCAAAGATAAAGGAGTATAATCTCGAGACGTACAAACTTCACGGGCTTGGAGATTATCTTATTTATGTTCCGTGGATGGGAACGACCGAATCATATTCCACCCAACCGGTACGACATTTTGATTCTATTGCTTTACAATATTAATTTATCTTCTCAGGGAGCAAGAGGTGGGCGGGCCAAAACCCCGTGAAATCAACCTCCGAAATCTAAGAGGTGGCTGTACCCCCCACCCCCCTCTAAGCGAGCGGTTTGATCGGTCCGTTCGCCTGCGGACCGATATCCGTGGCGACCTTTGCTAGCAGACAGCTCTTCCCTCTAGCATTCCCTGCTCGTTTCCTCGCACAAGCTCGCCGGCAACCCATACAATTACGACAACATTATGAATACAATGCTACTATACAATACAGCTATTTTTTCCCTGATCCACTCGCGACTGCAGCGCCAGAATTTGTCTTCAGCTTCTTTCTTGCACGTCCGCTAGCACCGCCTGAGGCTGGCCGAGTCTGCCCTACTGGAGCCATGCAAACTGGGACTCGACGAACACCCAACTGCAGCTTCTGGACCTGCTACACGAGAGAACGGTGCGGGAGTTTTGTCAACAGGGATGCCCAATGCCTTCTCCTCCTCGCCACTCGTCTTCATGCTAATCCACACCGCATGAGGGAGTCTCTTGTTGCCTTCCGGATTTCGTGGGGATGCGTATTCAGGGTGAGCCTGACCCAGATGCTCCTCCATATTGTACCGCCATTGAGCAGGCTGTGCACGACTCTCCTTCCCAGCCGTTAGCGTGCTCGGGCATAGTCCGCAAACGATCGGAACATTCCGGCATGGCGTGGCATTAGAACCTCTCTCAGCGAACACGTACTTCATGGGCGTATTAAGACGGCAGTTTGTCTCGACGGTGGCAGCCTTCGTCTTGACTTGAAGATATGCGTTGCACGCGGCGTGTCCGGATTCACCGCAAAAACCACAGGGTAGCGAATCCCTGACCTTGAAAATAGCGAAAAGAATTATTATCAAAGAATGGTGCGTGAAGAAAACAGTGCTTGCCAGTTTGATGAGTTTTTCCTTGATGCCGCGGAGTTTTCGAAGGATGTGCATCCCCATATGTGCACGTTGATTGTCAGCCTTCTCACCGCAGAGCTCGCAGACACGGTTGACCCGTTCTCCGTGCTCTTGGATCAGTTGTTGGGTTGGTATGGTGGAAAGTAGGGCGGGGTTCCCTACAAAAGTTATCAAAACAATACAAGGAGTGGAGTAAGACACCCACCATCGTTGAAGACATACGGAAAGGTTGGCGAGGCGGACATGGTGATAATTGACTTTGCTGTGATGTTGTTCTCCACGGCACGTCCCCAGAGCAGCTCTGCAACGAGCCCCAGTTGCCAGTCGTCGATCTCCCATGATTGACAGAGTGAATTGATGCGGGAAGCCTGCTCGCCCAGCTGAATCGACACGTCAACCATTACAGGATTGACGAGCTCTATCAAGACACCAGTGTTGTAGTTAGATTGCTAAAGAATATAACTCAGACTTTAAGTTGTGTGAAACAACGTCTATATTCACCTAAAAGAATATAACTACAAGTACGTGAGTACAATAAATATAACGGTACAATGGTTAGCTCACCTCAGACTTTAAGTTGTGTGAAACAATGTCTGAGGTGCGTACAAGACACGGGCGTATAAATACTCGGTAAGGAAAAATACCGGAACAACTACAGCTACGGCGTAGTGAGTACAAAGATACAAAAAAGTAAAATAATACAGCTTTGAAGCTGCGGTATCACAACGGGCGCGGGCGCGCGCAGGAGAAGCACTCAGACCTGTTTAAGGCCCGATTGCCAACAGCTTTGCGCAGCTCAACGGCTTCGCAAAACTCAACACTCCCCCTCAAGCGGACCTAAGTCCGAGCTCTGCGCAAAGTGCTTCGCCTTAATACTAGGCAACGGCTTGGTGAGGGTGTCGGCGATCATGTTGTCGGTTGGGCAATAGATGAGGTGGATGGAGCCGTTGGCGATGATGTACCGGATAAAATGATAGCGGATGTCGATATGTTTAGTCCGCGCGTGGTACTGGTGCTCCTTCGCGAGCGCGATGGCCGATTGTTGTCAGAGAAGAGGGTGGTAGGCGAGGAAGTGATAGGCGGCGCGGCGTATGAGTCGAAAACCTCGGAGATAAAGGAACGAAGCCAGAGTCCCTCTTTGGAGGCGTGCGTAGCGGCGACGTATTCGGCCTCGGTGGTGGAAAGAACGACAAGTTCTTGCTGTTTCGAATTCCACGAGACCGCGCCACCATCAATCAGGTAGGCAAATCCCGTGATGGCTCGGTGTTCCTCTTCTTGACTTCCATCCGCGTCAACACAACCAGTCAACTCACGCGAAGTCTCGCCGTAGGTGAGTTCCCATCCCACAGTGCCCTTGAGGGTAGCGAATGACGCGCTTTACAGCGTCCCAATGTGCCGGACCGGGATCCTTCAAGAACTTCGACAATTTTGTCACGGCGAAGGTAAGGTCCGGACGAGTTGCAAGTGAGGCGTACATCAACGATCCAACAGCCTCCTTGTACGGGACGTCGCGCATAACAGCAAGTTCCTCGGCTGTACGAGGGGATTGGGCGGTGGAAAGGGTGACATTCGGGTCCATGGGGATCGAGAGCGGCTTCGCGTCGTCAAGATTGTAACGGCGGAAGATGGAGGTGAGGTAGGATTTCTGGGAGAGGGATAAGGTGCGTTCCATTCGATTCCTCTTCACCTCAATACCCAACAGCCAGTGAATTTCGCCTAGATCGACAACTTCGACGAATTTGGCGATCCCGGCCTTGACCTCGTTCACCAACGCGATATTCGATGCCGCAATGGTGCAGTCATCAACGTGGACGGGGAGAATAATTATCCCAGCGTTGTTGCGTCGGTAGAAGACCACCTGGTCTGTGCTGCACCGCGTGAGTCCCAAAGTCTCGCAAATCTCTGCTAGGCGCTGATACCAGCGCCGCCCGCTCTGCTTCAGGCCATAAATCGTCTTGACCAGGTGCAAGACCTTGCCGGTGGAATTGGGATACGGGAAGCCGAGGGGTTGGCGCATGAAGATGCGCTCGTCGTCGGTGAGTTTGCCGTTCAAGTAGGCACCCTTGATGTTGATCTGATGAATTTCAAGATCGAGACGAGCGGCCAATGTGAGAATCGTGCCGACGGAACTAAGGCGAGCGACGGGCGCGAACGTGTCAAAGTAGTCAACACCTTCGACCTGGGAGAAACCCTGCGCGACAAGGCGGGCTTTGTAGCGTTGAACGCGGCCGGCAGCATCGCGTTTGATGCGGAAGACCCACTTGTTCCCCACGACATTGGAGTTTTCAGGTGCGTCCACAAGCTCCCATGTGCCATTCGCCTCAAGCATCGCTAACTCCTCCTTGATAGCCTTTTCCCAATGCAGCCAATCGGGCGAGCGGCGCGCCTCCGCGAGGTTGCGTGGCTCAAGCCCTTCGGCCTCGCTGGTGTCTGCTACGAGTGCATACTCGATAGCAAAGTCCTCGACAAATGCGGTGGTGCGCATGCCGTCTGGAAGACGGCCTCGGTTGCGTGCGAGATTGTCGATGCTGCCATCGCCGCGAGCAATTGCCTGCGTGTACTGGCTCGGAACACGAGCGCGGGTGGATTGACGAGGCTCGGGAGTAGGCGGCGAGTCGGGCGGCGGGGTTGCGGAAGACGATGGAATGTCGGACGGCTCGGAAGGTGGAAGCGGGACATGCTCAGGCACGGCAGGTGAGCCTTTGATACTCGGGGTGCTTGGAGGAGGATTGCTTAACTTTTCAGAAGCCGGAGGTGCGCTATACTCCCCCTCATTCCCTTCCAACACCACGAAAGGCGCAAAAATCACGGTGCATTCCACCGTAACCCTACGCTCCCCGGGCCAATAAATCCGGTGTCCCTGGCTCGTCTCATCCATTCCCATCCAGTGCCCATCCTTCGCACGCCAGTCAAGTTTCGACTGACCGACAACGTCCATCTGCTGATGAACGTAACACTTGCAACCCCACTCGTGCACGTCGGACATGTCGGGAACCTTCCCGTGCACCGCCTCGTACGGCGTCATGCCTTCGAGCGCGCGGGTCGACGTGCGGTTCTTCAACCACACAACGTGCCGGATACACTCTCCCCACAAAAATTTCGGCAATCCGCTCGCATGCAACAAAGCACGACCCTTCTCCAACAACACACCATTTACACGCTCGGCAAGACCATTTGACTCGGGAGTGTCGTGAACGATAAAGCGCTGCACTGTGCCCTGCGAGTCCAAATAATCTTTGAACTCCTTGCTCAGGTACTCGCCGCCACGATCGGACTGAACGGCTTTGATGGTGATGCCGTGGTGAGTCTTCATCTGTGCCGCATAGGCCTTGTACGCCGCGAAGGTTTCTGATTTCTTTTTCAAGAAATACAGATAGGTCTCACGCTTCGCGTCGTCGGTAAAGGTGATGAAGTACCGGTGATGGGCAAGAGTTTCGATATGCGATGGGCCCCACACGTCGGAGTGGACAACGTCGCCGTAATTCTCTGCACGTCCGCCTTCACGAATCTTGGGCACAGACTTGCGTCTAGTCTTTGCATAGACACAGGACTCGCAGAAGAACGGCCTGGCTTCAGCGGAAGGTGGCGCGAGCTTGATTCCAGATACGAGCCCCTTCAAGACAAGGGATTTGGCGGTTTTGAGAGAGATGTGACCAAGAACGCGATGGAGTTCCTGATTGGTAAGTTTGCGCTCGACTGGATTTGCGGAATCATGCTCATGCACAACTTTGTACAGGCCCTTCGAGGATCTGGGAATCGCGCCAACTAGCTCGCCGCGCGGGTTGGTGATGCGGCATTCACCATCGCCAAAAACAACGGTATAGCCAGCTTCATCAAGACGACCAATGGAGACGAGGGTGTACGCGAGATCAGGTGCAAAAAGAACATTTGTGAGCTCGATTTTCGATTCAGAGTCCCCGTTCGGCACACTGATGGACATATTCCCGCAGGCAGTCGCTGCAAAACGCTGATTGTTGGCGGCAGAAAATTCCTTGGGTGCAATCGAGGCGAGGTTCGAGAACTCGGCCTTGAAAGGTGAGAGGTGTTGGGTGCATCCAGAGTCGTAAAGCTCCGTAGGCGCTGACATGTTCCCTCCAGAAGTCACGGCATCAGCCGTATCGGTGGCGTCCGAATCGTACGGCGCATGGGGAGATCCGTAAGTCTCATCGGATTCCCTCTCGTCGTCGCTGTCACTCACGTTGAGGAGGCCAGGCAGCGAATCGGTAGACGAGTCTGAGTCGCTCCAGTCGAATTCGGAGCACTCATCATCCCAATCCGGTGAGTCATCCGGCAATGGGGTTTTGCCAGTCTCCAGATGCAGCAACTCAGGCCAAACATCCAGCAGATAATCGCGGCGAACGTCATCGACCCCTGAGACACTCTCAGAGTCGGAAACAGACATGAGGGCGAGCTCAGGGCAACTATCCCAAGGCTCAAACAATTCCTGCATATTGAAAACGGTGTCGGCTGCTACACGGAGCACGGCCGAGGTGTCGGTCTTGTCAACGGAGCGTGGGACACATTCCATGGGCTCAACAGACCACGCGCCGTCATCGTCAAAATCCACGGTGGCGTTTGCAGATCCGGAAGCATTGGGCTTCCCATTGCCCTTGCTGCTGTCGTTCAGCTTCGGGCTGGGGCATTTGGACTGTACATGTCCCTTGCCCCCGCAGTTCCAGCACACCCCTTTCGGGCGCTGATTGTTCCCTTTCGCAGATGAAGACTTCCCGAATGAGTGTTTCGACGATGAAGATCCCGCAGACTGCGCGCTCAAGGCCACGCCGGTGTCCTCGCGAGACTTGGGTGAGTTCTTGGTCTTCTTCTTCTCGGCCTCGATCCGATCCCACTCTTCCACCGCCAGCTGCATGAGGTACACCGGGGAAAGGGTGACCGCGTGAGAGGAGGCAGAGTTGCCGGACGTGATTGTGAATCCGGCGGTGGGGGCAGTTACAGTCGCTTGGGCCGCCTGGGCTGCAGCGACAGTGCGCACGATGTTGGTCGCCATCAGCGCGGCTTTGGCTGAAGAAGAGATCGTCGAAAGGTACCGTTGATAGGTACGGGGAAGGGAATTGATGATACGAGTCGCGTACTGACTGTCCAATAGTTTTCACGCCAACAGCCACGAGCCCCTTGTATTTGAGCTTGAGCTGTTCGAGGTGAGTGCGCACGTTCCCATTCTCGCCGCAATTGAGATTGTCGAAGTCAGATTGCATGGAAGCGATAACGTGCGCGCTCATCGCAGTGAACTCGTTGGTGATCCAGTCCCACATTTCCGCAACAGTGTCCAGCTCATCAGCCTGCAAGAGGGTATTATCCTCGAGCCGCTGCGCAAGGTAATTATGAGCTTCATTCTCGTCTTTGTCCCACTGATCAAGTTCCGCTTGCACGGCAGGGGGTGCAGGACGAGAAACAGAGCCGTCAAAATGGCCCCAGATGTTCTTGGACTTGGTGAAGTGGCGGAAGCGAGTCTCGAAGATCAGCCAGTTGGCGCCATCGACCTTCAAGACGGGAACGCGAGAGATGGAAGAAATATCGGCAGTGATAGTCGTCATTGCGATGAACAGTTGTACAGCGAAGTAGGTTCAGAGGGTGAGACGCTGGGCCCAATAACCTGTTGTAGTTAGATTGCTAAAAGAATATAACTCAGACTTTAAGTTGTGTGAAACAACATCTATATTCACCTAAAAGAATATAACTACAAGTACGTGAGTACAATAAATATAATGGTACAATGGTTAGCTCACCTCAGACTTTAAGTTGTGTGAAACAACGTCTGAGGTGCGTACAAGACACGGGCGTATAAATACTCGGTAAGGAAAAATACCGGAACAACTACAGCTACGGCGTAGTGAGTACAAAGATACAAAAAAGTAAAATAATACAGCTTTGAAGCTGCGGTATCACAACGGGCGCGGGCGCGCGCAGGAGAAGCACTCGGACTTGTTTAAGGCCCGATTGCCAACAGCTTTGCGCAGCTCAACGGCTTCGCAAAACTCAACAACCAGGAACCGAAACAAGAACAACCTTGTCTGTCGTCACTTTGTCGCTGCCCGACGTCCCTTTCATCACCGAATCTACCTTCAGATATTCACCATTCCAGATCCATGCCCAATCCGACTCTTCCTCATCGGATTCAAGCCAGTCCTTGGAGCGGACAATAGCACTGGTACGGATGGGCCCAGGTACATCAGAAGCGGCAGTTTTGCGAATTAAGGTGAGGGAATAGATCTGGCCGGTGATTTTAACTTTTGCAGTGGGGTTTTTGATTGTCTGTGCAAGGATATGCGAGCGGGACATGCTGTCTTGGTGGATAGCGGTGGTCTGGAGCACAGCAACGGAGACTTTCGTGTCAGTGCGAAGAAGTGTCAGCAGGGGATCGCCAACGAAGAAGGTGTCTTTCCCGAAAAGCGCGTTGGGATCGAGATATGTGTCGTCGCGTGGCTTGGCATTGACGTTGGCATGGCCGCGGACGCGCAGAAGGTGTACAATAGAATTCGGCTCGAAGTCCTTGTTGATGACGAGACGGCAGATGCGTTGCTTGTGGACCCATTTGCCGTTTACAGATAGATAGTTGCTCGGGGTAATCCCAGGCCCACTCGGGAGCTCGAGCTTGGGAACCATCTCCGCATCGATCGCTTCCTCCAATGTCACGCCATCACCCTCGTCGCCAGAATCCGAGTCCGCCTTGGGCACATCCACGTTGTTGGAACACCTATACATCCCAGCCCAGCCCTATAGTTAATGGGGGGACGGAAGGCCGATCCCCGCGCTAGTTATAGGGAAATACAGTCATTTCAGGCTAACTTCTATAATTATGGGAATAACTTTTGCATAATTATCAATACCTTTGGAGTTTGGGAGGGTAGGGGCAGTTCTAAGCATATTACGATAACTTTCAATAACTTGGGGGACTTTGTCGCTCCCCACCGTCAGTTGTGGCCAAAAAAGGAAATTATTGTACAGCTACTGTAAAAAACATGGAAAAATCACAGAAAAATCACAGAAAATCAGGAAAAAAATGCCAAAAGAGAATCGGAGCTAATTAAGCCCGGGATTGATACCAGACATTCCCTCACGGTCCACTGCAAGCACCGACATCTGGTACATCAGCGCCGCAATATTCTCCTCCCTCGCCTGTTCCCCCTCATCCTCAATCTCATCCTCCCAACCCTCATCTCTCTCCTGCTCCCACCTATCTCTTTCCTCTACCACGATCTCATCCACCTCGTCACCTTCATCCACATCCATTGCCCTTCCCTCCGACATAGCATGCTGAGCCTGCCGTGCCTGACGTCGAACCTCCCTAGCCTCAATAGAGATGCCAGGCACTACAGAGCCCGTGAACCCTGGAACCTTCGCAAGGGCCCAGAACCGATGCATGTGATACAGGTCTGATCGGCCACGCTGTTGGCGATATCGAGTGACCTGAACAGCGAGAAGGGGGTCAGTCTCCTTCAATTCTTCCTCCTTCTTTCTCAGGAACCGGTCCTCGTTGTCGATCCAGGTAACAACACGCTTGATTTCAATGTTGAGGCGCTGTATTTCCTCTCGAGCACGGAGGATCTTGAAGTAGCTGTCCATCGCCAGCCGATAACTTCGACGAGTCCACGGTCTGGAGCTAATGCTGTCTGTGGTATCTCGCAGAAGATCGAAGTCCCCAAGAAATCCATAGTTCACTACCTGATCCCAGTCGAGGGTAGGCATCGGGGCTCCATGGAGAGTGCGACCTTGTTGTAGCGCTCAATCGCATTTCTGATCGCCTTTGATCGGGCTTGCAGAGCTTTTGCGATGTGCGACCCGCATTTTATAGCCTGCAATAGCCTTTAGTTTGGACATAGCCATCCTGAGAGTTGAGACACCTACCGGTCCCTGATTGATGGACTTTGGTCATCTCAAATAGCCGAGCAAGTATAATTTGCTCAATCTCGTCGAGGGCATCCAGGTACTTGTGTTTCTTGAGGGCAGCATCAGTAGCAGTCCATTGTGGACTGTTAGAAGTCCACCGAGTCTCGACACCAAGCTTCTGCTCAAGATCTTCCACTAGCTCTATGTCCCGATTTCGCTGCTCAATAGCATGCCGCCTGGCCACATTCGAGATGGGAGCAGGAGAGTAGTCTGCCCCATCCGCTTGGGCAGCACGTTCAGCAGCTCGAATGGCAGTAACACGTTTTCTACCATTGGGATCAGTCAATGAAATGTAGTCCAAAAGAACGAAACGTACTGACTGCCCTCCAGATTCACAAGCTTCTGAAGGTACTCCATCTCCAATGTCAGTTCCCGCTTCTTTGGCAGCCCTGCATCCAGCCCAAGTAGGTACTCCTTCTCCTCCTCCAGCCATACATGAAATGTATCATAGTCCTCGACCCCCTCCTCTTGCATCCAGCGCTTAAGTGCAGGCTCGGTTTGAAGGATCTTGAGTGCCTGCCGATAATTATCGCACAAAAATTTACCTAGATTGCCATCAGCAGTAGTGAAAGCTATAAAGAATAACCCCTACTGAGATTTGCATACACCTCTAGGTCATCAATTTGCTTCATGAAGGTCGTGATCTCTTGCCTTCGGTGGAACTTGCTCGCGTAGCGAACTGACTTGGCGAGAGCATTGGATCTCGAGAAGTACCGCTCGCACCCTTCGAGATCCTCAAGCCCTAGGCCCTCAACATATGTAGCGAGGAACGACAGCTGGCAAAGTCGGTTGTGCGCATGTCCATGGAAAGATCCGACCAGGGACTTGAACCGGTTGGTTCGCGCCTTGTCCCCGAGCTCGCTATTCTTGAGGGTGGACTCAAAATGGCACCCAATGTCGTAGCCACCACCAAGTTTCAGCCCAAAGGTGTCAAGGAGGACCTCAACGACAGCAAGAGGATACTTTGATCTGAATAATCAAGATTAATGAATGTCAAGATTAATAGGCCACGACTTACAATTCCCCGCTCCGGACCATGTCGGCAACCACCAGAGCGAACCCATGCCGACAGAGGGCCAGAAAGATCCCCGTCTCATCGAAGATCCCCCACATCTTGGATGTTACAATCGTTGATCATGTTCTTCCATCGACCAGAGCAAGGGTTGCTTGGGTCGCCCTGTCAAAGACATATTAGCCGAGTTTCCAAAAAAGGAAAAGAACGACTTGCATCGGTGGGTAGAATCTCCTCCACCCTCGACCTGACCCACCGATCTACTCGCTCCCGTCTCAAAAAATAATCTTCCCCCCCATCCCTCGAGTCGTCTCGCTCTATTGAAGGTCCAGCAGTTGGTTCCTCCTCCGACCCATCTGTCTTGAGACGCTTCAAGACCCGTTTGAGGGAATCATTTCCATCCATATTGAAGAGCATGGAGAAAATGAGCTCATCCTCCCCCTCTAGCTTGTACATGCAGGCTGGGCATGTATGCTTGAGCCGCCAGTTTGGTGTATTACGGCCCAAGGCTGAATTGACAAGGCAGTCGGTTTGTCGGCGGATCTCAAGATAGATATCGTAGGCAGTTGAGAACTGTTGGCGAAGATAAGGTCGATAAGGAACCTATTGAGATTGTTAGATTGTTTGAGACCGTATATCAATATAATGACTTACACCATGAAGATCACATAGCGACTTGACAAAGGATTGGATAGCGAGCTGAGGGCACCGGATATGAGTGGTCCGATACAATTCCAAAACACGTGTAGCAATCGCAACAGACGGCTTCCATGGTGCACATGGCATGAGACCCTGCTTTATTAAAGCAGCAGCTACCCCTGCACCACCTGCATCAAGTTCTACGTCCATACGTTGGGTCTCTGCGATAGAAATGAATTAATTCATCTAGAACACAAGAGCTCGGTGCTCACCATATAAATCCACCACCGTTATTTCAATTTCTTCCACCATTCTTGGTGTACGCTCTCGAGAAGGCCCCATGTCCGCTTCAGCACACCAGATCATATACGCCTTGACTAGCCGTTCCATTTGCACACTCCATCCATTGACCAAGTTCTGTGTCCGGTCATCTCGAACACGATAATCCGGAGCAGATTTTTTCCTGAATTCTCAATCAGTAAAGGACAGGACCTAATCAGATGAAAAAAAAATACTTTGTCGACATATTCGCCATTTCTCTCTCAATTCCATCCTGGAGTGTGGCCACAAACTCCCCACCGGCATGGCTGATGTCAATACGAGTGCTCCCATCCATGATATTGTGGATGTTGATGTCTCCCGGTCCATAATCATCGCCATCAGCACCAGCATCAACATCACGATCCTCAGGGAGCTGTCTCAGAGCGCGGAAGTTATCGAGATGCTCCTCAGTCATATCTGCTCTGTTTTAGAACATTTTTAATAAATTATATCTGCAGAAACTTACTTCGTAGCCTGCTCTTGAGTTCTTCAGAGCCCGATTGCCGATAACGTTCCTGGGCAGCACGACCCAATACTTGTTCTTTTGGGGCAGTTCGAGACTGAGTGACTGGGTCGTATGCAGAGCCCAGAATATTAACCCGTCTGGCATTTGAACTGGCCTTGATACTGGCTCGGCCTTTCTTCATGCTTGCAGAATCTGATAAGAATGAATATTTTAGGCACACAACGCGACATGTCACGATGTGTGACGAGCACGTGATGTGGCTGTGTCTGCCACCTCTGCCTTGTGCCACTCACCACCTGGCATCATCTATCCAGTCGTTCCACGTGTTTCAACCGATCTGGAAGCTTTCTTTGTATCATCTGGGAGCTGTCCAGGCCTGGAAGGAACTCACCAAGGAACACTATGGCAGGTATGCACCAATTCTTTCATTTTGGCCTTTTCTCTTCTCTGGCTGCAATGAGACCCAACCACGGGACTTCTGCGCATCAAGCCCTCTTTTTTATTCATTCTACTATGCTATAAGCCGCCAGATTGCCAGAGACCCGACCCTGGGACTTGCTATACTGCGCTTGCCTTATACTTCGCTTTTTTGCCCTTTTTTTGGTGTCTTTATTTGAACTGATGTGTTTTCCTTTAGGACGGAGAATTTTGCGGTCGGGAAAGGAATTCTCTGCCTATGACCTTGCTATTGGCGCTGCCGTGTCGCCCCCACAATATTTCAGTGTTGCTGATTGCCTCAAACAACGCCTAGAGGCTCAGCAATTTACTCAAATCCTTGACGAGCCTGTGAATATCATTCCTACCCCCCGACCTCCATCTCCACCGACGTCTTCCCCCTCCCTGAGTCCTCCTGCCTGCCCTCCCTCGCCACCGCCTTTTTGGGTGGCACGTGATTTCCCGGCAAAGCAAGCGCCTGCCACCAAGCTCAACTCCAAGAAACTTGGCTCGAAAAGACGCAAACGTGAGCGGCGAGAGCTTGACGCATCCCAGGCTCAGGATCCTGGCCTCAAGGCCATCCACAGGGAACGGCGCGCAGCTGCTAAGAAGAATGCGCTCCAGACGGACTTTGACGCCATAGACCTCCCCCATTCCACACCTTCCTGGATTGGCAAGTGTTCTTCAGAGGACGGTACGCAGGCCCCCAATGTCGGCACCTTGCCAACCTCTTCTGCTCGGGCAATCGGGATGGGGAGTCGCGTCTACACCCAAGAAGAGCTCAATCGTATGAGTGGGACCGACGGCTTTACCTACATCGACTGGCTGGGAGAGTACGTCTTTTTCCATTCGTTCTCTCACTACTCTGATCACTTTACCAGATTGACCATTCCAATTATTGATTCCCACCGTCGCCTGATTGCGCTGCTCGGTGGGAAGCCAAAGGACCTTCTTGGCTGGAAGAAGGTGACCGATAGTGCGGCGCACCTCCTGGAATCCCTTCTCCCCCGCGCCCATTTCACCGTTGGAGACTCTCTCCATCGACGTGCACATCCTAAGTCGCCCTACCCTTCTGTTTCCCGTGGCTTATCTCATGGCGGTGGTCAAACCGTATGTCTGCTCCCTCCCTTTTTTGATTTATCTCACCCGCGTCTCAGGCACCTGGCGAACTCTGCAATCATCCCGATAACATCGAAATCACGGACGAGATGCTCGAGCATGAGTGTTTTCAACGCATTGTCGGCTTCGCCAACTGTACGTTCCTCTATTATATTATTTTATTGATGTAGACCCTCAATCGTCTCCCAGGCCTGTTCCGTATCTTCGCCCCGATCCTGTTCGCCTTCTACCAGGCACAAATGGCTTTGCTTGCCGCGTGGAACTCTGCGCTCAAGTGGCCTTTTGTAGGCAGTGTCTTCGCTGCCTGCACCTTTAATTTCGGACCACAGGCTGTCACTTGCTCTCATCTCGACTTCGGTAATCTAGCGTGGGGATGGTGCTCCATCACATCCCTCGGCTGGTTCGATGCTGATCGAGGCGGGCATCTGATCCTCTGGGACCTGAAGCTCATCATACGCTTCCCTCCAGGCGCAACCATCCTTATCCCCTCAGCGATCATCCGGCATTCGAATATCCCGGTCCAGCCTCACGAGAAACGATTCTCATTCGTCCAATACACGGCTGGCGGACTCTTTCGGTGGATTCGTAATGGGTACATGACGGATGAGGATTTTTTGAAGAAGTCGACGATGGAGTCGAGGGAGGCTCGGGACGCGGAGGCAGAGACGCGCTGGGAAGAGGGTGTGAAGATGTTCAGTATCATAGACGATTTATAGAACAATTCAATTTCTTCTTGATCAATCTGTACGAACGTCGACTTGAGCCAATTTTGGTCATCGGACTTATCGCGAACACGCTTCGGATGTATCGGCCGCTGCGCCGAGCACCACCTTAAAATATTCACGCAAGGGCAACGTATCAACTTCTACATTATCTTATTTTTTGGAGATGCCTTTTAATGCAATGAAGGGATATATAAAAAAATCTGAGCTTCACCTGAGGTCTGCAAAATAATATCTTTTATTTGCTGTAACCCATCGCGAACACGCTTTGTTGCGTAAGGCTTGGCCATATTTACATGCCAAATGTGGGTCATCTTCGTCTTGCCACTTACCATGACCACCTCCAGTCTGAAACTCAAGCAATCTCAGAAAACCAAGAAAGCCTCAGAGCAGCGTCGTAAACGCCGCCAGGCCCTACAGCAATATGCCGAAAGGTTCGAGAAGGCGAGCAGATTTGAAAGGATTGCTCTGATTCGTATCTTTCCACAGAAATGCAGAGACTCTGCGAGAAAAGGCCAAGGAACGAATGAGGAGGTGAGCCATACCTATCCAACTACCTCAATAGTTATAAATGCTGCTCTGCAGGCTCCGCGCTGCTCACGCTGCTCAAAACAAATCTTCTGATCGCTCCTTGGCGGACTTCGACTACCGTGAACGGTGAGTCAGTCTTTGTTCAAAAAATGAAAATATATTCATTTTTTCTAGTAAACGCCGCCAGTATGCTACCCTTGGGGCCTGCAACTAAGAAGCGCTAACCAATCACAGGAAATATATCGAAAACTATGGCGGTCGCTCATACCACCAATTCTACTATCCTCTCCTTGAATTCTTTGGGGAGGGGAACCTGGCTGGTGTTACTATCATTGACGAAACGAAGCACCGCCGCAGCAAAAAATTCAAGTTGGAGATTACAGAAGAGTATGAGGATGCAAAGCGGCGATTTCAGCTTGGGAAGAAGGTCAGGATTGTTATTACCGATGAGTCTCTTGGTTTTCTATAGTCCAGCTGAGCGTTGAGCAAGCTGAGCATCGAGCTACACCAATCTGCCAATATATTTCTCCTTGTCCTATTACATTCTCCTTCAACGCGGATTTTGAGCTTGAAACACGGAAAATCGATTGAACGGTGCATAACCAGAGCCTGTGAATTTAATTCAGTGAATAGATGCTAATCAACCATATTGGTCAATTGAACGAAGTGGACCTACAAAATATACGGCACTTCGACGCTTCGATGTGCTTCCTCGATGTGATTGTCACATGTTACGTCACGCGTTACTTTTGATCTCTCTTGCCTCCTGCCTTCACGATCCACGCGCCGTTCCTCAATGTCCAAATTCTGCGTGCCCAAGTTCTTTGCTTCTGAAAACTTTGATTCCTATTCGTTCCACGACTCCCAGCCCAAACGTTTTTTCTATCTGGTTCGGGAACCTCTGGCTGGAGAAAAGGCTGCAATTTATTCTCTCAAGTGCGTTCTCAGTACCTTGGATTTTCTGCTAGCGTGACTTACATCCCTGGAGATCCGCAGCAGAAAATGCACTTCCCCGGACCGGAAGCTTCGAAATTGTGCGCTGCAAGACAATCGCACAGGCTGTTTACGAGTGGCGCAGGTGGTGCCACGACGCCCACCTTACCTGCGACCTCACCTACCTCGCCAACATCCACCGGACACCGCAGCACCGCAGTGCCCCGCCCCCCACTCCCGCCGACTCTGCGGTCTACGTTCCCGGCTCCGAGTCGGAGGAGGAGGAGGTGCCGCGTGCCACTCATCCGACTCATCCGACTCGGCGCTGGGTGCGCGAAATCACCCCGGACTCGGGCGGCTATTGTGTGCTCCCTGACACCGAGCGCCCGATCATTCTCCCCATCGACAACAAGGCTGCCAAAAAATTGGGGATCGACATGGATGGGGTCAAGGCGGAGGTGGGCAGCGGTACCATGCGCATCAAGCGCGAGGGCAGCACCGCGCGTGTCAAGCACGAGGGGATCGGTGCGGATGGGGTCAAGGTGGAGGCGGGCAGCGGTACGGTGCGCATCAAGCGCAAGGGCGGCACTGTGCGCGTCAAGCGTGCAGGCGGGGCTGTGGGTGTTAATCGTGGGGTCGAGGGTGGGGTGGATCGAGAGGGGGACGGTACAAGGCATGAGGCCGGTGCTACCCCCTCAAAGCACCGCCGTGGTGTATCAACCCCCGTCCCTCTGTTTGACGAGGACTCGCCACCACCGCGCTCGTCCTTGCGTGTTCCCTCGAACCATACCACCTGGAGCGTCTCCTCACACCAACCACTCAACACCCCCATACCGCTGTTTGAGGAGGATAGCCCACCAAATTCGCCTCGTCCGGGAGCGTCGCGCTCAGTTCCAGCGGCTTCTCCCCCTTCGCCCCCTTCGCGCGTGACTCCGTCCCGGGTTGTGTTCGCTGCCCATGCTGCCGCTGCCTCGAATTCCCCCTCCGTTGCCACTGCCGCTGCCTCGCATGCCCCCACCATCGCCGCTGCCGCTGTCTCACCTGCCCCCCTCCGTCGCCGCTGCTGTCTCACGCACACTTGCCGCGAACACCGATGTTTCGCGTGCCCCTTCCATCGATGCTGCCGTCTCATCACGCACACCTGCCGTGAATGCCGCGATCTCGAGGTCCCGTGTGCCCAACCGCGCTGCTTGGGTCAATTCCAGCAACGATGCTGTGGGGCCTGGAATGGGAGCACCAGCGTCATCAACGACATCTTCGTCGGCGACTTCGCTGGCTGTTCCTCCCATCTCCCCCTCGATGAGTTCTGTCTCGTCGATTTCTGCATCGACAAGCAGCTCTGGGGCCGGCGCATGGCAGAGCTTGGAAGCAGGAGGAAGGTTGGGGGAAGGATTGAGCTCGTCCGTGTCTGGAGCTGCATCCTCTAGCCGTTTCAGCAGTGTGTCGACTGCTCCCTCGTCCCGATCCACTGTTGCCACTGGCCCCTTCTACTTCAATTCCACCCAGCAAAAATTCTTCCGAAACATGTAAGTTTGCGTTTTTTTGCTGCAGTACCAATTCTTTCTAACCTCGTCTCATTTTTTCTCAAGGGATATGGCGATGGCGAGCATGGATCAAAACGACGTGGTTGTTATCGTGTCGTCGGCAACAGAGATGGCGGCCGCAATCGAGAAGGGGAAGAAAGCCGACCATGGGGAAGACGTCAATATGGAGGAGTAGAGCGCCATTTTTTTTCTTGGTCTTCGGGTGCTGGCTTCACCCTGTGTCTATGTCTTCGCCGACGTCTTGCTGTCTTTGAGTTTACTTTTTACATTGCTTGTTGTACTTCTCGCTACTTATCACTTACTTGTCGTACTTGCCGCTACTGTGTGGCTCATTGAATGAATTCGATGTCTGTGTCGTCTGTGTGGCTGTGCAGAACATTCCTAATTTGGAAAGTCTTTGTGTATTCAACTGCTTTCACCACATGTCGTCGTCTGCGAGTGTTGCTGCACCTTCGACCAACGCTGGTGCTACGGGGCCGACTTTGACACGTCCTCAGTGTTCACCTCCTCCCAAAGACATGTCGGATGGTGGCTCGGAACGTGGCATGTCGCCTCCATGCTCTGGGTCTCCCCAGGACAGCGACGCAGAACCTGAAGAACTGGTAGATGACGACAGTGACAACAACTGGGAGGACGTACCTGGAAAAGCCACCCCTCCCTCTCGAAAACAGGTTGCCCAAAAGCAAATTCCCCGGCTTGGCGACTCTAACGATGATGGCGACCTTCCTGACGTCGCTGGCGTATCGACTTGGCTGGAGCGTAACCCAGGGAAGCATGCCATCCCACCCCGTGACCGTCCAAAACGCGTTATTGGGCCTGAGCAGCGCCGTACTTTGTATGACCGAGCCAAAGGCAAGAAGAATCGAAAAGCGGCTCTCTACGCCGAGATTGCAGAGCTCAATAAGAAGCGCAACAAAAAGCTGCCAGTGCTTGCCAAGAAGCATGGCTTTAAGCTCAAATTGGTGAAGCAGCGAATGGCTGCTGCTACGACGTTCAAACAAGAGCGCAAGGCCAGCATGCACCGTGCAAAGCTTCACTATCTCTCGAAATCACTTAACAAAGGCCGGTATCTCTGTTTTACTGTGGATTCTTGCCCTGACTCGAACATCCAGGACTTTTGCCGGGGGAACGACTCGACATACACGAACTCCGTCAGCGCATCCCCGACCATCCGGATTTTCAAAACATGTCGAAGGAGTTCAGGCAGAAGCTCAGAGCCGATCTGCTTGCACATCGTGCGAAGCGGGTCAAGGGTGCTCGCGTGACGAACAAAGGAGTCGCCCAGAGTGCTGGATATACCATGAGACATTTAGCGTCTGAGGTGCGAATTTTATTTTAAAATATTTTGGGCGACTCTGAAAGCCTGTATAGATCGATAACCTGTATGAGCGCAGCGGGATGCATGGTTTTGCCATTTTCAGCAAGGGCCACATCCAGGATCTCACCGAGCCATACATGATGCAGTCGGCAGGGTCGCTGGACTTCTTCCGCGAGGTCTTAAGACTGGACCCTCTGGACGTTATTGCCAAGTTTGAGCAATGGTGCTGCGCCAGGGAAAAAGGTATGGCTATTGAATAGAAGTTATTTTAATCCACTGACACCGTTTCAGGATTCACGGGCGTCGACACTTTGGGATCCATGCGAGCAGAGGTCACCAAGATGATCAAAACAGGCCTGGGTGAGTAAGTACTTGTCTTTGTCCATCACTGGCCTGACTGATTTGTGTTCCCAGTATTCGCGTCCAGGAGACAGAAATGCGCCATGAACTATGAGCGCTACATCAAGGCTGTCGTGCTTGGCTATGGCTGCGAGCTTGTCGGCTGGCCAAAGACCGTCAACTTCGTCTCACCTACCAACATCAGCAACATCGACGACATGACAGCTCTTCGAGACGCGCTCAAAGACGGAACTTGCAGGTGGAAGAGCATCAACGAGGAGGAGAGGAAGAAATGGAGGGCGGAGTACGAGAGGCAGGTGGAGGAGGGCGAGATCGTGGAGAAGGGTCGCCGGCGTCGATCAGATGCTGGGGAGAAGCGAGGCCCTAACAAGAGGACGAAGGCAAAGCGAGCCACGGTGAAGAAGGGGAAGGGGAAGAGCAAGGCGATGTCGGAGGAGGAGGACAATGACGAGGATGGCAGCGAGGACAACGACGATGACGAGGACGAGGATGAGGACGAGGATGGGGGACGAGGACGAGGATGAGGACGAGGACGAGGACGAGGACGAGGACGAGGACGAGGACATGGTGGAGACTTCCAAGTCCAAATCCAAGTCGAGCAACGAGAAGGAGAAGGAGTGCGCAAAGAAGGTGAAGGAGAGGAAGGCGAGGGAGGAGAAGGAGAGGAAGGCGAGGGAGGAGAGGGAGAGAAAGGCGAGGGAGGAGAGGGAGAGGAAGGCGAGGGAGGAGAGGAAGGCGAAGGAGAGGTCGAAGGAGAAGAGGGCGAAGGCCACGGCAAACAAGTCGTCAGGAGGTGGACGGAAGAGGAAGACGGTGGACGATGATGAGAGCAACACCGAGCACACCGCCAAGAAGTCGAGGGGTGGCGAGGGGGGGTTGAGGAAGAAACGGGGACGTGAGGAGGATGATGATGAAGACGAGGAGCCCCTGGCCAAGAAGACCAAGCGACCGAAACCCCGTCCCGCCTATCGTAATGCGCCCCCAGCTTCTGCTCCTTCACCCGAACTTCCGCCAGGACCCCCGAGCCGGGCAACAGTCGAGTTTCTCAAGCTGAGCCAGCGTAGGGAGAAGGCGCTGGCAGCAACGGCGGCTTTGAAGGCAAAGAATGTGTCGCAGGCAGTGGGGGCTCCGCCTCCGGCAGGATCGTCTGATGGTGCTTTGACTTTCGCCTCTTCCACTGCGCCTGATGGAGCCTCGACTTCTGCCTCGAACAAGGTCAAAGGGAGGAGGGGTGGACCACCTGGGGTTCGTTTTGCTAATTGATCATTCGCTCCTGAAGACGTATACCCTAGTAACTAGTGTAAGAAGTAGCCAGTAATTTCTTGGTATTTTCTGTGATTTTTTCCATGTTTTTTTACAGTGGCTGCACAATAATTTCCTTTTTTGGCCACAAATAATGGTGGGAAGCGACCAAGTCCACCAAGTTATTGAAAGTTATTGAAATATGCTTAGAACTGCCCCTACCCTCCCAAACTCCAAAGGTATTGATAATTATGCAAAAGTTATTCCCATAATTATAGAAGTTAGCCTGAAATGACTGTATTTCCCTATAACTAGCGCGGGGATTGGCCTTCCGTCCCCCCATTAACTATAGGGCTGGGCTGGGATGTATAGGTGGTGAATCCCTTGTTGTCAAACTGGGCCCATGTCCTTGAAGTTTCTTGACAGCTGGTGTCAGAGAATACACTAACCAGGACACGGTCAGTGAAAGTTCCGATGCAAATCAAGTATACCACGTACGTTCTCAAGCACACCTCGCCTTTTTCTGATCCCCACCGGGCCAACGGCAAGAATAACGACATGGCAGCCCAAGCGTTCTGCAAGTGCGTCGGCTAGAGGTATCCCGACGTCGTTCAGACTCTCCATGGCCCTGTTTTTCATCTCGTCGGCTATTCAATCCACCACATATTTTGCGGCGACTTACTCGTGGTATTCTTCTGCCGACCCCTCTGGAATCTTCCGCGATGCCTTCCACTCCTGAAGCGCTGCTTGATGCAACTCTTTACTCTGGTTCTCGATATCCTCTCTGAAATCATCGTCTTCTTTCTCCCAACAAGTGCGCACGTAGTCTTGAGACATTGCAACGCGCGCTCCGGGCGGTAGGGTCTCCTTCGCCTTCTCCCAAATTGAATCAAAACCTGGCTTGATGCGCGTTGCGTAGTGCAGTTTGGAATACACCTGAATCGCAGGCTTGCGCCGGGGGCGCGAACCGGGCCCACTCATAGTTTGCATGGTCCCGAGGATGCTCTTGATTGTGCCCTCGTGCACCTTCTTTCCTTTCCACCTATTGCGAAAATAGTTTGCTAATTTCTTCATGCACACAGGATTACCTCGGCTCTGAAATCAGTCAGACAGAAGAAACTCACTGTACGCAGTTGTTTCCGAATTGCATCGCGACGTTTTTTCTCCTCCGCATCAGGGTTGCCAGGAATGACTGGCGGGTTCTCCTCAGGATTGCCATCTACGTTCTCTGAGAACGGGAGATCGTATCCATAACGGCGAATGAAGGCCATGGTCGCGTCCGAGTACACGCTACCAGGGTCGTTCCCCGCGTCTCGAATCTGGTCACGAAATCCCTCTAGCCAAATTTGTTTTTCTCCAGTGAAGTCGGGTTTTCTGCCGCGCGGTTGGCCATTACTGCGACGTCCCATATTTTCGTATTGAGCAGAAGAAATCGGAAATGGTCGTGTTTGCCCACATCAATAAACACCGCCACTCTGCCGCCTCTTTCAAAATCACCTCCCAACGCTTCGCAGTCCGCAATGACACGCAAGAGTGAGTTCCATGTAGTCATTGATTCCAGGCCCTTTGCTCACCTTCTTTTAAGCTCCTCTAGTCAGACCCCCTTTCAGACAGGAAGTACTGACACTTACTATTATTTCCTTTCAGAGTTTGTGGCGGCCGCTCGTTGCAACTTCGCGCGCGACATTGCCCGTGCCATCGCCCATCGCTGGCGGTGGGAAGTTGGGGCCGGGCTCACCCTTTCTTCGTGTACGTTTATATTCAACAAGGTGTACTTTCGATCGATCGCAAGCTGACTTCATTGAAAATACAGCCAACGTTTCCGAGGATGCCCAAGTGTGGGCTCAAATTTCTGCGGAGCCAGGGTATTGGGGCTCAGGGCGTTGGAGCTCAGTAGGCTGGACTGGAGGCTGGACTGGAAGCTCTGTTCCGAACCAGTGGGAGACTGCGAGCAGCGGTTGGGAGGGCGGCGGTTGGGAGTCTGCACCGTCTGATGCTGCCGACGGCACAATGACTGCCACCGGAGACGCCTCCCAAGCGTCTCCCTCACCCACCATTGTTGCACTCTTGTGAATACAATGTCGATTTTGCGGTCTCACAATTAACTTGTTTTTTCGAGAACTTTTTCCCTTCGTTTTGGCTATAGATGAATACAAAAAACGAAGCCCGAAAGAGTACATGGCTCCACAACAATGCAAGGACCCTCGCCTTTGACATCGAATTCAAACAGCTAAATATCTATTCAGTGCCATGGCAGTTTTTTTTGTGACAGAGCGACCTACCCTTCGTCTTTTGAATCCTCCCATGTGCGACGCACTGACCTGGCATCTTCCCTTGTAGACGTGCTATGAGCGCGGCATCTGTGGCGGCCACTTCCTGCGGAACTGGTTAGCAGACGGGCGGACAGAGTGCAGGACCCAAGAACCTCCTCCAGCTTCTTGACCTCGCGCCGCGCGAGCCTTCTCTTTGGCACGGCGGCACCGCCCGTGAAGGACTGCCAATTTTGCAGCCTCGTGTTTCTGGGTGCTGGAGGGGCCTGACAGAGGCAGCAATTTTCCATTTCGTTGCTGCAAGCTTGTGAAAGGCACGGCGGAGCCTGGCACAAATGTGTAGATGTGCGTGCCGTTGCAGAGGTTCGGCCCAAGTGTATCTGCCTGGAGTTCTTCTTGTGCTGCGTGGGCTGCTTTTGCTTCCTTGGCACGGCGGCGCAGATCCTGCCAGTACTGTCCTGAATGCAAGATTTCGTATTGTGACATTTTGGGAGGAGAATGGAATTTGGGAGCTGCTTACATCATCTCTGAATTGAGGTCTGCTCGAGTCCTGGCTGCAAAAATTGACGCTGGTAGGCTTAAAAAAATAGCTAGCTCACCTAGAACAAGATCCAACGTAGACTTTGTGGCAGCATAACATAAATATTAGCTGACAAGTAATTCAAAATGGTATGAAGCACTCAACGCAGATTCGCAATTGGCTCAGTCCAATTTCTCGAGGGTGCCGTGAATATATTGCAGTGCACAACGACGGAGATGTCACTTGTGTTATTTAGCAATGTATGATGTGTGTTCTAGCCTAAATTGTAGGTGCATGGGTCCCATATGTCGATTTAAAAGAAGATGGTGCACTCACCACGGGCAAATTTTCATACACCACCAGGATCGCCTTCCGCACAATTAATCCAAACCAGCAACATCATAGGATACCCTTACCCCAAGGCAGTGTTCTTGCAAAATATTTTGTACCCAGATGTTGAGGGACGCCAATGGGATTCAAAACATTATTTGCAAGGAATAATCTGCTGAGACCTTAAATCGATGCTTTGAAGCCCAGGAAAATCCTGGCATAGTCGAGCATACAATCTGCATAGTTGTACCAAGTTTTGTGGCTCAATAAAATCACGGTTGTTGGAAGTCGGTGAAGCTTGTTGAGTGTTCATACAGGTTTTGACTGTCTTGAACTGCTCGATGAGTGACCTCGCAATAAAATCCGAAAAATACAAACCTTTCACCCAAAAATCAGCAAAATTGCTCAGACCCTGCAGAACACAGTTTGGACCGAGCGAACCAGTGACCCATGTCCTGAACGCAAAAAAGACACGGAGTTTTGATTATTTCTGGGTCTTGGCGGACGTCAGGATTGTCGGCAAATTGCAAGCGGTGTCGCAGATCCCAAGCAAGCGTCGGCTGGCAGGTGAAGTCGAGGAAGGTCGAGGATCACAAGTGGCAAATTCGGGCCGCATCCGCCGCATCTGTGGGTGTATCGGTGGCTGTGCAATACCCTCTACCCTCTCGTGATCCCACCACGATGGGTGTTGATGCTGTGTCTGGTGGACGCCATGTGGGACATGGCAAGACCTTCAACTAGCACCAGGTATTCATATTCAGCTTGTTGAATCACAGACACCTGAATTCGGTTTGCAGATCTGCTTTTGCAAGTGATATCGCCACAATGATTGTCGACTTGAAGACTTGGCCGGTCCATCGGTAAGCAGACGGTTGTCGGCTCTCAACGTTCAACTCTTGACCACAACAGCTCTCCATCTCCCAGATGAAAACCACGCAGAAAAATAACAAAACACATATCAACGGGATCGACGAGAGTGATCCTGACTCGTATCGGCGGTACAAAAAATGGTGCGCTTCTCGGGAGTATAATGAACGGTGAGTATCGTCTCTTATTCTTTGAGTTGCCGACCCCTACAGCTACGGAAACAGGAATAGGGAAACCCGCAACGCAAAGAAGAGGGAGCGGATGGCTGCCTTGTGCGCCAAGCAAAAGCTGGACCCTCCCACTGTCCAAGCAGCGCGTTTAGCGGCCAAGGAGGAGTCAGCGAGGAAGTACCGTGAAAAGTGTGTCATTTGTTCTTCGGGTTGGACCTGCACTAATTTCTTTAACTTCAGGAATCGGAATATTCTCGCTCTCAAGGCAGCTGTCGCCCACTCCAACGCGAGTTGGGAGCGCCAGTGCACATTGGAGGATGCTAGGTGGCTCACCATGCGCCAACGCAACCGCCTCGACCACACTCTCTGGGACATTGAACCCGACGCGTCGGATCAAGAGTAACTTAGCCCGTATCTACCACAATCGATAACATACACCTGAATACAAGAATTATCCTTCTCACACGACAACTATACCACAACTCTATCATGTCTTCGTCCGCACCGCCCTACCGTTGCGAGCCCCCATACCATCGGGATCCTGGGGAACCCAATAGACTATTAACTGGGCAGAAGATGTATCTCGTTTGTGGAAGGCTTGTCAGGAAGCCCGGCCTCTACACGTCTTGGTCAATTTCTTTCTTTTCCTTTGACAGCAGACCCTGATAATATTGCAGGCCCTCTGCCGACGCCCAGTACAAGCATGTTTCGGGGGCAAACGGTGAAGCGCTATCACAACTACGACCATCTCTTGGCCGCATGGCATGCTCGCTGCGATCTCGGGGAGCATGATCATCCGGTCGATCCGCGGCATGGTAACCGTGCGCATGATCGGACACCGTCACCCCCCGCCGTCGAGCCCATCACTTTCATCACCCGCATCGCCCGCCTTGCCCGCTGACAGACCTGGTATTGGGGCACCCGGGCATTTATTCAAATCTGCTCGAGTTGCAACATACTATAATGTACTTCACTACATTACGACGTCATCTCACAAGAGCTAATGCTGGCCTGAGCAGTTAGCTAAAAGGGATATAATGTGTCTCGAACCATTAGAAAGGCGCTGGACAACAATCCTGGTAAAGGGTTGGAGTGGGAAGTCGCTAATGGAGCAATCGCGGAAAGTGCCTTACCATCCTGGAAACGGATTGGGGCTACTGCACATCCCTGACTAAGGGCATATTACGAGGGAACATCCTTCTGAACCAGAGGGATCATTGCTGGGCATCATCTGACGTCTCCAGAACTGCCAAGAGAGGACTGGACTTGGTCGATTTACCAATTGACTAAGAAACTGTACTCGGGTACTAGGAAGCGGCGGCTATCACGATTTTCAGACAAATCACTTAAGCGGTTCAAGGCGGAACCATTTGAGCTTGCGGTTACCAAGGAGGGTAGCGAAGTGCTGACGAGGAGGTCGGCTAAAAGTTGGCATATCAACAATATTCCATCACGATCGTTCTAAGCGATGTAGATCTTGACTCATCGCTAAGCTCGGCTCGTTGATGTTTCTTATAAATCTCTCTCAATTTTACTAATCGCTTGATATTTGACAGGAGTTCATCGGCTAAGCGGCCATACCACTAGTCATATACCCTGAACCCTATTGCACGTTTGTATCTGTCTCGTTTATATTTAGAATCCTGTAACGTATTTAAGTGGATGGTTATGGGAGGAACGCCAGTGAATCTCACCCCACCTGTTGGACGCGAAGTTACTAGACTTCACGCTTAACCGGTAGAGTAGTCATTCATTCGGAGACACCCAGAAGCTATACCAAGTTTCGTTTGTTTTCCCTGTTTGAATATTATCTGTGTTGGATTTTGGATCTTTATAAACGACGCGTGAACATATTGGATAAACAGAACGGACGCGTGGAATATAAGGAAACGGATCAGACTTGACAATTGGTTGTAATCTCGCAAGGATTAGCAATCGCGGATACTATTTGGAATCGGGATTCATAAGAATCACTTGCTTTACGCATCGGAGTATCATCTCCAAACCTAGACCCACATCATACAAAACCGTTGAACATAAAATCTCGTCTGTCTATTGCGATTGCGCCTAGAACAGATTCGAGCAAGTTTATCTATACGACTTGTAGACCTGTAAAGTCTTGCTTCTCAAAGAGAACTAGAGTTCAAATTGCCACAATCTATACTGGATTGGAACCCCGAACTTGCACGAGGACTATAGTGTTTGAGTTGTTGTAGTTGCAGTATCGAACCGCGTATTCATTTACAAGGTTTGTGTTGTGGTTATTTCACCGCCAGCCCCATAGTCAGCGTCTCACCGCCTCACCCGCCTCACCCACTCCTCCATCGCCACCAGTGCGTCTCTATTACATCCATAGTCGGTCACCCTCACGCACTCCATCACCCATTCGACGCACGCCTTCGCCTGTTTCGGCCTTGACTCACGAGGCTCCGCCCGCTTACACGGCTATCTTCGGGAACCGATCACCAGTGGGACCATCAGTTGCGAATTCGACTAACTCGACATCAATAGTGCGGACGAGTCTAACGCGTGAGGAGCACCATCGCGCCCGGGCCCGTGGACCAGGCTAACTGCAATATCGCCTTCCTTGGTGACGGGCAGGGCGGGTTCAGCCTGGTCCTATCTTACCCCACAAACACTAGTCATTCATGTCCTTTTACGAGTCCAATAAATCCGGGATCCCATGATTCATGCACTGATCAAAAATTTGAGTGTTTCTTCTCTCAAAGGTACATGGACCGAAAGAAACGAAAGCGCGAAGTGTACAAGCACACCGCTTCGGTGGAGGAGCCCAGTGCCGCCGGTGCCTCGGGACGACGTGTCCACACTGAACACCACCCCGCACCACCCCAATCTCCTGAGAAACGTCGGGATTATGATAACTTCGACATTCTGATAGGCTTTCCTGAGGATAACGATGGAGCGGGCGGGCCTATCACGATTGAAGGACCTGCCGCCCTGAAAATCAAGGTCAAGAAGAAGGCAAAGAGATACGAAAACTCGGTGAGTGTTTTTTATGTCATTTTATATTTTTCTTGGGACTCAGATACTGATCGCTTGCAGGACCATCCTGTTAAGACATGGATCCCTGAGCGCGACAACTATCTGGATGGCCTATTGCAACTGAAAGGGTGCGGCACATGGTGGTCTAATGGCTGTGTGGTGTGTAAGCACCCAAACCCGACCTGGCGGTGTGAAGATTGTTTTGGGAACTGTCTCCTTTGTGGGGCATGTGTGGTTGAGAAGCATCGGGATGAACCACTGCACTTCTTAGAAGTGAGTTCTAATGTTATTTTCGAGAATTTCACCGACTAGTGTTCAGGAATGGGAGGACGGCTATTTCCAGTTTCGTACAATTAAAGACGACCTCAAGCTGACATACCAAATTGGGCACCCATTCGGTGAGGATTGCGAATCAAATTGTTTCGGGAGAACGAGATCCATGGTCGTGTTGGACAACAATGGAATTCATGTCGTCGACGTGAATTTTTGCTGCTGCCCTGGTGCCCCAACCGAAGTCGCGCAATTACTTAACATTGGCTGGTATCCCGCAACACACACAGATCCCTCAACGGCAGCCACCATCAGCTTGCTCCGCCGGTTTCGCAAACTCAATCTCCAGGCGCAACTCCCAGCGTATGACTTCTACAATACCTTGGTTATCTTATCCAACGCCGTGGGATCAAGGAAGCTTCCGGTATACCTATATTTGGATTTGCATTGGAAACGCACTAATGAGACTTAGAATCGATTGCCACAATTCATGAACATGGTGCGCGAGTATCGCCACCTTCAAATGTGCAAGCGAGCTGGTCGTGGACACGATCCCGCGGGTATTTCAGCGACACAACCGGGCAAATTAGCAATACCATGCCGCACATGTCCTCATCCGGGAATAAATTTACCTGAGGGTTGGGACAAAGCGCCCTCCGAGGTCGCGTGCGTGGATTTCATTGTCTGCCCGGTAAAAATGCTGACCTCGTTTACGAGATAGATGGATTTATTGTATGATGGTGTCCGAAGATGCAAATTTCAAGATGAAAGGACGCGACTGATCCTCCCGGGATAAAGATCCAACACTGGGCCCGGGTTGGGCATACATGGTGGCCAGCAATGAATATCTCAGCTATTTGATTAAACATGTGCACGAGGACGAGGTGCGCAACATGTCTGGAGCGGGGATGCCGTATTTATCGATTTTCAGATTACTCATTGTGTCTCCTTCGCGGTGCTCTGGTCGGCCAACAATAAACGCGCCAAAGGACTTCGGGCATCGGGGATAGGGTCAGTGAGCTGTTCGCGCCATGAGGTGTTTCGCCCATTGGGCACAGGAGATCTCCAGCGGGGGGAAAAGTGCGTACGCATTGTCGTTCATGATTTATCAGCGGCTGATTACTTGCAAACCTAGATCCTCTAACATGGACTATTTGTTCTTCTCGAGTTTAATCGGCATTATGTTGTTAACAGTGGTTGCGAGCTACGACATTGCCTGTCAATGGGGCCGCAATTTTTGGAAACGCGCCAAGAAAATGCCCCGAAAAACTTCAGCTGCCGGATTGGGTGGAAATAATCTTCAAGGTCCCTAAATTCCACCTCCCGCCCCATGTCAAGAAATGTCATGGCCCATATTCTTTCAACTACACGAAGGGAGTCGGACACACAGACGGGGAGGGGGTGGAGCGGAATTGGTCTTGGCTGAATTGCGCAGCAAGATCAGTGTCTGTGATGGGCCCAGGCGCGCGAGAAGACACCATTGACAATCTTTGCGGATTTTCTAACTGGAAAAAGACTGTCGACTTAGGTATGCGGCTTGCAAATCCCGCGGTTTGTTTCACTGACCGGCCGGCTATCAGGGAATTCGTTACTGCGTAAAATGGTCTTGGTGATTCCTCAGGCCATGATCCATAGTCGGGCGTTTTTGTCATTCACGGAGGGGCTTGCGAGAAGGGCACAAAGAGGACTTATGCAAATGGGAGAAGATGGTACGGGATTGGGAGGCAGACAATGAGGCGAGTGAAAACCCGTATGATTATGCGGAGGTGGAGGGTTAGTGCCTGATTCGCCCGTCACTTGTTGCTTGAATCAATTAACTTGGGTTCACAGCGATAACCATGGCCGATGTACTCGCGCGACTAGCAGCAGAAGAGCACACACGGGTTGCCACGGAAGGGACGTCGGCTCTAGTCGTGAAGCCCGGGCCATTTTTGATTGCAGGCATCCAGATCCAGGAGGATCAGTGAGCGCATTTCCATGTGAATGATACAATTTATTGACACTATTTCAGAGCGGCATTACAACTCGAGGTCAAACGAGTCAATCACACGACCATTCAAGCTACTGCGCTCCAGCGCTCGCGCACATTGCTATTGGGCAAGGTCAAGGTGCTGCACGATATTCAAGACGCATATATGCCGGGTTTACGGACCTGGATTTCTCAGCAGAACCCGGTGTTGCCAACTGGAACCAACGCAACACCCGAAACAATCCCCATTTACCTACCTTCATCACTGCCGGCTAACTCTCGACAGGCAGTGTGTGTCACCGCTCTCGTGGAACAAGAAGACGCGCTTCGCAATGCTCAGGCAGATGAGGCATTGCGCGACCTTCGTTCGGGACTCCGGACAAGAACTTTTGCGCACAAATTCAAGCGGAAGCACACGGGTGGGCAGGGTGCATACACGAAAAGTCGCGAATTGCTTGATGGGATTGAACATCGCATACGCACGGCTGCTACGCAGTATCGGGCAGCACAGGCCGCCCTCTTTGCGTTGCGTGGGCCAGGTCCGTGGGAGAATGTGCTCCAGGAGCTGAGGCAGGAGGACATTCGGGGGATGAGTGAGCGCCTGCTGAACGACGAGGAGAAGGAGGAGAATCGTAAAGTGCGGCTGATGGCGGGGTTGTCAGCTGATGCAGATGGGGCGGACATTGACGCATATGGGGAGCCGGTGGAGCCGACCGTGCTGTTCAACCTCGAAACAGGCGAAGGCCGCTGGACTCTCTCCTGGATTTGGTACACAGGCACAATCAAGGATTCCGACACTGCAAAGGACGGTTCACTTCATGAAGGTAAGTCCCATTTACTTGTTATTCATAGTCTTCTAGGCTAACTATCAACAATACAGATATTCGGATAGAGTGGACCAAGGCGCGGGCACGCGCAGATCGCTGGAAGGAAGAGTTGATTCTTTTGGAAGAAGAAATGAGGCGAGTGCTGCAGTTTTGTGCTTGGAAGGGACAGTGGTGGGAGGGAAGGGTGCATTGCGGGCGCAATGTATCCCCAGAGCTGGAAGAGGGGCTGCAGGCGTATGCGCTGGCGCAAGTGGCACGCGAATGGAAGTGGGAATCTGATTGGCAGCCAAAATGGGCAGCGGTCCGCGAGCGCACAAAGACGGTGATGCGTGATCACGTCACGGATGTAACTGAGCTGGTACCGTTGGAGGTGGAGCTGGATGACGAGCTGGAGGAGGAGGATGAGTACGATGGGTTTGAGGAAGAGGAGGATTTATTATAGATGTATTCACAGCTATTCTGAAATTTTTTTAGCCCCGAGATAATTGCCTTTTGGGGCTGTCGGGAGTGCGGCATTTGGTCCCGCATCGCCCATAGTAATTCTTTGATCGGAACCCGTTTTGCATGTTGGCTATAATGATTATTGATCGGAACCTATTTTTTTGGCCAAGCCGGGTTAAATATTATTGATTTTGATGGGAAACCATTTTGCACGTTGGCTATAGTGATTATTGATGGGAACCTTTTTTTTGGCCAAACTGGGTTACGTATTGTTGATTTTCGGCAGTCCCCGAGGTTAACACAAAGGCTGGTGATGACGCCGAGATGCCGCTGCAAGTGCTACTGCAAAAGGAAGGGGCACATTATAATGTGCACCATGCATGAGAATGCAATGGTCACTTTGTAACGTGCACCGGTGGCAGGGCCAGTGCACATTATAATGTGGGTACAAGGACTGTTGTCTTCGGACAGTTGGAGTGCCGATTCATACGTGTTGAGTAACAAATTAACGGCCAGGGTGTGTCGCCAGCAGATACCGCCGACCTGGTTGTTGTGGCGGAAATGAACTGCGCGTTGTTCTAGGGCAGTCTCGTCGATCAAAAGGTTCACTCCGCGGAGTTTTGTCCGTCCTGCAGCCGCACGAGGTTTGAACACGACTTCCTCGATGTTGTGGAGGATGTCGGAGATGGAAATGGTACTGATCATTGGCATAATGTGGGTGAAGGCCGCGTGCCGGCGAAGTGTTCGCAGGGAGGGGAGACCGCAGCCGTGACTCAGTGCATAGAGGAGTTTGCGTCCGCCGAGGATGTATGCCATGAGAGTGATGTCGACAGTGCGAGAATCGGTGGAGGGGCGGGGATTATACTTCACTACACCTGAGACGACGTCTCCAAGCAAGTTGATCAATCTTTGAGGCCCAGCACCGTTTCGTAGACCTGCAGATAGAAGCTGCGTGAGGCAAGAATAATCCGAATCGGCAACCGCAAAAGCGAGACATCGCCAGTCAGTTAATTTCTTGATGCAGTTACCTAGTTGACGGACAAGATTTGAACACTGGAAATGCGAATTGAGTTCGGCATGTGGTGCGGTTATAAAAGAGATTACTTACCTTAGTTCGCAACTTGCGCAATTCCGAGTCCTTGTCGGTAACGAGCTGCGTGAGCTGTTGGTAGTTAAGAAAACAATAGTTCGTATGAAACCGGGTTTCATATTGGTCGCAAGATCCTTCAACTCGAGGATTCGCGCCGGAATTTCAGCACAGTTGGAACAGGGGAGGCCACTGGATGTCGAACGAGTGCATTCCTTAGAAAATCCCCGTGTATTCTCCTCACTATCAACCTCGATGCGGAAGAACTCGGTGTGCGAGCCTGTAGCACCCTTTCCTAGCACCCGATGCCAGGGAAATGTCCACCGGCCGAGCCCGCTTCGATATTCCAGTTGATCAAGATGCCTGGACATGCGTGCCCAGTTGCGAGGTTAGGAGCGGGAATAGCAGGCGGTAGAGGGCTGGGAGGGTGGGGAATGGATTCCTCAGGTGGTGGGCAGGAGGATGAGCGTCCAAATCTGAAGCAAAATTATTTGGATTTCACGAGAACAACAAAAAGAAATGTATGTGAAGTCAAAATCATCATTGTCTACATCCATAGGATCTTCAGTGCGGGGTCATTTGAGGGTCAGGCAGTGCAGTCGTTGCCCGGGTGAAATTCAGGCTATATGTGCACTTCGTGCTGGTCTGGTGCGACTCGAGTCCGGCAAATTGACCAGAAGAGGAGAGAGGAGTGCGCTGGGGAATGGAGGTCTTCACCCAAATATTACAACGGTTGTACTGCATCTCCCAGCAGTTGTTGCGCCCGACCTGCACATTGACGTGGCTGGCCTGATACAAGCACAGAAGATGTGTTGCTCCGTTCATTGGAGATGATTCGTCCTCTTCGTCCTTGCTGTCCTTGCCATCTGAAAGGTCCTGAAGGCCTGGAAGGTGTGCTGGATATGCAGAGTATGCTGAGGCACGGCGTTGGGCCAGAGGTGAAGCTGGGGTATTGGTAGGGAATGAGAAGTGATTGTTAGATGCCGGCGTGAAGGCAGATTGGTAACCGCTGTCGGGTGTCCCAAATGTCAGTGGACTGGCAATATTGGATGAAAACGGGGAAGGAATGAACAGCGGACTAAGAACGGGTTGGTCTTGGCCAGTGGCCAGCTGGGTTCGTGGAATGGTTGCTGCAGGGGCTGCTGTGGATTGGGATTTTGTGTATTGAGTTATTGGAGGCTGAATGTGGTCGCTGTCACGTTGAGAGGTCAAAGAGGAAGGTGTGTTGATGGCGTCCATATCAAAAAAGCCAGTAGGAAAATTAACACCTTTGAAAGCCATGACAAGTGCAGAAGAGGGCAGAATCTAAACAGAAGAACTGGTTGATAGCAGGACAGTTGTAGAAGGGCGTCTGAAGTGCGTGAATGCGGCCTAGCGCGTTGATGAAGAATGGCAAGTGAAGCAAGACGCGTTGTTTGGCTCGGCCAAACACCGCATGTCCAGTCCGAGTGATTTAATGAATATCTTCACTAGAGAGACACAAAATATTACACCAACTACCTAGGTCGCTTCAGAGTATATAGAAATGGGGGGGGATTGTCTCCTCGGTTTTAGGCAGAAGTGGTGTGTGAAAGAGGGAAACCGAAGTCGAGTTGGACCCCCTGCCCAAGCCCGAAACACGGTCGGACCTGACTCCGAGCTAACTCCGAAAAGAGGTTGATTTCACGGATTTATCGGCCACCCACCTCTTGTCAGGGAGAGCTCGAACATTGTCGCATCAAACAATACTATGCTCGTACCAATGTCATGAATCGTCTTTTCATTTTGCCTCCAGAACCCGAACAACCCGAACAACCCGATCATTGATCAGATCAACTATCTGATCAATCGAACCAGGATACCGTTTTAGGATCTCAAATGGCTACGATCGGTTTCCCGACCTTCGGGTTGCCAATCACCCCTCTACGTTCACATACCCCTTCATTTACTTCGCATTAATCTTGTCTGTTGTCATTGGACACTGTAGCTTAATTTACAAACCCCTAGAGACTTTAGTATATAATCTGTAGTTACTCTCCTGTACTTTACACTATTCTAGTCTAAACTCCAGGCTTATTCGTTTGGAACTCTTTGTGCTTCAGTTGCCTTCGTCACCCCAGAACCCGGAATCTGCTCTGTGCTGACAAAAGAATAGTGTCTCTACACGGCGTACTCGACTGGACGTAACACGATGAGCGACGACTATGTGCTCACCAGTAGTTGTAACTACATTGCAATGTACCCAGCCATGGCAGGGCGGTACATTGGATTAAAGGCACACCTTGGCTGGGCAGCCGTGATGTGCCTTTAATGCAATGTACCCTGGGCTATTTAAATAAAAGAAGTGCTAGTCCCGAGGTTTGAACCAAAAGCCAACACATATTACCTAAGCATCAAATCAGAAAGAAGGCAACATCACAACCACTAGACTAAGGGAGAGATAGCATGGATAAAATTGATGGGTATATACTATGTGGTCCCAAACACATAATTAGTATGTGCTGACCTATTCTGCCCCGCTAGGGGCTTGGTTAGTGTTAGGGTTAGTGTCTGAGTTAGAGGTTTGAGTTAGGGGTTAGAGGTTAGGGTTAGAGGTTAGGGTTGGTTAGTGTTAGGCCCCAGGGATATTGAAAAAAAAAATGTTGAAGGATTTTTAAACACAAAAACACAGAATAAGCATGTAGGAACAATTTCAAAGACCTAGGGCAGCTTGCCTGCCCTAGGTCTGGGTATTAGTAGTATCAAATAAGAAAGCAAGGCTGCTGTATGTGGTCATCAGAATTTAGCCCATCTCAATGGTCTCATAGTCTAGTGGTAATAACTAATGGCTTAAAATAGTTGTGGCATCTGGAGGTCTGGGGTTCAATTCCCGGCAACAGCATCATTTTGCTTTGATTTGCTTTATTTCATTGGCTGGCAAGGGTACATTGCATTAAAGGTACACCCTGGCTGACCAGCCAAGCAGTGCCTTTAATCCACTGTACCCCCCCTGCCATGGCTGGGTACATTGCAATAAAGGTACAGCTACACCTCCTCATCAAGCACGACGGGTTGTGTCGCGCCTTCCACATTATGGATGGCGCGCTTCATGATCGTCCCGTCACGGTGCCCAAGGTGCAACAGAACCAGAACCTGGGGAACTTCTTTTGCAGGAATGAGCAATGCGCTCCAGCAAATCCCCCGGTTGCCATCGTCCCACCTCCGGTTGTCACTGGCGGGGCCCCTAACGCAAGACCCGCGCCTATGGACATAGACCAGGCGGTCAGCAAGAAGCCGGTTCCCCGATGCTACCAGTGCGGAGAGGTCGGGCACATGGCCCATAACTGCACTACCCGAGGACCCACCAACCCCCAGTTCCAGGCGTTGATTACGGAAATGATGGAGGAACACCTCGGGAAGGAGGATTTTCCCAAAGAATCTGAGTGAAGACTGTGCCCTCGGATTCTCGTATACCCCCCTCACCTGTAACAACTTTGAACAATTCATTCTCTGTTTTGACTATCAAAGAACCCGGTGTGGAGGAAGACACAGTGGAGATGGAAGGAGAGGGAGCGAGGGCTCCCTCTGAGTTTGAAGAGAGTGAGGGAGCCGTTTCTCCCTCTGACTCTAAACGAAGGGGCAAACCCCGGAAGCCCGAGCGGGAGAAAGCGGAATGGCGCAGACTCCCCCTCGGAAGCGCGCGTCGGGTTGCAACCCGAGCACGGGCCCAAGAATGGAAGGCGTGGGAGATCATCACCAAGTGGACTCACCCGGCCAGGAGACAGGAAGTGGACGACGAAATGGTGGAAGAAATCCGGACGGCTTACTTCCCTGACGCTCTGGGCATACTGGACAACTTGAAAGAGCCACCACAGTATATCCGAGCCACTGGGAACTCCATGATGGTTCCAATGACCCTCGAAGGACTGAACCTTAAAGGTTATACAGTGGTCGGGTTACTGGACAGTGGGGCTACCAACGGATTCATGAGCCAGCGATTTGTTGACGAACATGGGATCAAGGTGGAACCCCTAGCTGTGGCGGTTCCGGTTTACAATGCGGACGGTTCCCTCAACAAAGGAGGACGCATCACCCACATTGCGCGCATGCGCCTCCGAATGCAGGACCATGCCGAAATATTCTCATTTGCAGTAACGGATACTGGGAAGAGCGACATCATCATCGGGTTCAACTGGTTGAAATAACACAACCCGGAGATCGACTGGCAGAAACAGACCATTCGTTTCTCCAGGTGTCCGGCCGCTTGTAAACGAGCTCGCTTATGAGAAGAATGGGAGGAAGAGGACAATGCCGACGTGGAAGAGGGAGACCGCATCTTCGTCACAAAGATGTATCCCGAAGACGTCCTGGGTACGTGAGATGCCGAACACCTCCGTGCTATGGGTAGCGTGGCCACGAAACTGGCAGCCGCGGCTCACGAAGCCAAGGGGGCTAAGACACTGGAAGAGAGCGTCCCCGCTCATTACCTGGAGGAATTTCGAGGGGTCTTCGAGAAAAAGGATTTCGACAAGCTGCCTGAACGGCGAAAATGGGACCACGCAATAGAGTTGAAACCCGGCGCAGAACCCGTGAAGGGACAGAGTATTCCCTTGTCGGTTCCGGAACAGGCGGAATTGGACGCATTCATTAAAGAACATGTGGAAACTGGACGTATTCGCTCCTCGAAATCGCCATGGGCTTCCCCCTTCTTCTTTGTGAAGAAGAAGGATGGGAAACTACGACCTGTTCAGGACTATCGGAAGTTGAACTCTCTTACCATCAAGAACCGATACCCTCTTCCATTGATCTCGGAGATCATGCACATGCTCCGTAAGGCAACCTGGTTCACTAAATTGGATGTTCGATGGGGATACAACAATATCCGGATCAAGGAAGGGGATGAAGAGAAAGCCATGTTTGTCACAAACCGAGGGTTGTGGGAACCGCTGGTTATTTTCTTCGGCCTTACGAACTCGCCGGCCACCTTCCAATCTATGATGAACAACATCTTTGCGGATCTTATCGCGGAAGGGACAGGTTATGGTTTATTTGAACGATATTCTCATCTATTCGGAACATCTGGAGGAACATTGTTCCACGGTTAAAGAGGTCTTGCGGATTCTTTGGGAGAACAAGTTATTCCTGAAACCCGAGAAATGCGAATTTGAACATAGGGAGGTCGAATACCTGGGAGTTATCGTCGGGGATGGGAAAATTCAGATGGACCCTATAAAGGTCGAAGGCGTTCGACAATGGGCAACCCCAAGGAATGTCAAGGACGTACAAAGCTTCCTCGGGTTCCTCAATTTCTACTGACGCTTCATCAAAGGATTCGGGGACTACACGAAGCCATTGACTCGTCTCACTCGGAAGGATTACAAGTGGAGATGGGGAGAACTGGAAAAGAATGTGTTCAACCAGTTAATATTGGCCGTAACATCGGAACCCGTACTGCATTTCCCAACAGACGTTGGGGAGTGGCAGGTGGAGGCGGACTCCTCAGATTATGCCACGGGGGCATGCTTGACACAGTGCCAGAACAGGGTTTGGGTTCCGATTGCGTTTATGTCCAAGGGACTAAACGACACCAAACAAAACTACGACATCCACAACAAGTAAATGTTGGCGATCATGCGGGCCCTCTACGAATGGCGACACTATCTGCAGGGCAGTCACCTGAAGTTTGAGATCTGGACCGACCACAAAAATCTGGAGTACTTCACCACCACGAAGAAGCTCAATAGACGACAGGCTCGGTGGTCTTTGGAGCTGAGTGAATACGACTTTGTGCTCATCCACAAACCTGGGAAACAACACGCGAAAACCGACGCGCTTTCGAGGCAAAGCGGGTCATGAGAAGGGGCGCAGGATAATTCGAATCTTGTGCTGCTGCCGGAACAGTATTTCCGGAGGATGGATGGGGAGGAATTTTTGAAAGCCATGGCGGCAGTCTTGGACGACACGGCGGGTGATCAATTCATGGAGGACATCAAGGCTGGGAAAGCTGATTGGGAAGATGTGGTGAAGAAAGCGCTAGAAGAAAAGGCCGAGGGCTGGGAAGAACACGAGGACAGGTTCATAACCCGGTATCGAACCGTATATGTTCCCCCAACCGGAGATCTACGACACTGGATTCTACGAGCACACCACGATGACTACATCTCCGGACATCCGGGACAATTCTGAATGGCAGAACTAGTAACCCGGAACTACTACTGGCCCTCTCTGCTATCGGACGCTAAACAATATGTCTCGGCTTGCCCCGTGTGTCAGAGGACGAAGCTTTTTCCCTCCAAACTCCAAGGACCACTACATCCTAACGCGGTTCCGGAGAGAGTGTGGCAGAATGTTTCGGTGGACCTAATCACCAAGCTACCCGTCAGTAATGGGTACGACTCTATCGTGGTGATAGTGGATCGACTAGGGAAAGGAATCTGGGTGGTGCCTTGCACCGAGCACTTGGGCGGAGAAGGGATGGCACGCATTTACTGCAACCATGTGTGGAAGGACTTCGGGTTGCCCGAGGTGGTGATCAGCGACCGAGGGACGCAGTTCATGGGACACTTCATGCGGGATCTGTTGAAGCTCCTGGGCATAAAGTTGAACGCCTCGACGGCCTATCACCCACAAATCGATGGACAGACCGAACGTGTCAACCAAAAAATCGAGCAGTATCTTCGGGTTTTCACCAACTTCTTGCAGGACGATTGGGTGGACTGGTTGACTCTGGCAGAATTCAACCACAATGACCAGGTTAGCAAGACTACAGGTTTCAGTCCCTTCTTCGTGACTATGGGGCTCCATCCGCGAAAGGGCACGGAACCACGTCTCGAGGTACTGACCAAAGACGCAATGAAATTTGCAACCCGGATGTCGAAAGTCCGAGAGGAAGCGGGGGCCGCCATGCGAGCAGCGCAGGAAACGATGAAAAGGTTCTACGATGCCAAACGACAGGCAGACCCTGACTATAAACCTGGCAATAAGGTGTACCTCTCTGGAGCGAACTTGGTCACTCATTGCCCGATGAAGAAGTTCGAAGCTCGGCACTATGGTCCCTTCACGGTTGTCTGTAAAGTTGGAGCCATCTCCTACGAGCTTAAACTCCCCGACTCCTGGAAGGTTCACCTGGTCTTTAACACCATATTCCTTCGACCCTGGGTTCCACCGGTGGCGGCTCATCAGCACCATGACGACCCTCCTCCGCCGGATGTGGTAGAAGGGGTTGACCTCTACGAGATTGCAGAGGTGCTGAAGATACACCTCAACAAAAAACGGAAGCACTTGCAATACCTCATTCGATGGGAGGGGTATGGACCCGAGGATAATACCTGGGAACCATTGGAGCACTTGGGGGATTCTACCGAATGTCTTAAAGACTTCTACGAGAAATACCCGGCGGCTCTAAGGGAGACCGCACACAGACGAAAGTGGGTTATCACAGGCCAGGACCTGTGGAACAAGAAGCGGCATCAATCGTGAAACCCGAGGCGGGTTTCACCTAGAGGGGGGGTAATGTCATGAATCGTCTTTTCATTTTGCCTCCAGAACCCGAACAACCCGATCATTGATCAGATCAACTATCTGATCAATCGAACCAGGATACCATTTTAGGATCTCAAACGGTTATGATCGGTTTCCCGACCTTCGGGTTCCCAATCGCCCCTCTACGTTCACATACCCCTTCATTTACTTCGCATTAATCTTGTCCGTTGTCATTGGACACTGTACCTTAATTTACAAACCCCTAGAGACTTTAGTATATAATCTGTAGTTACTCTCCTGTACTTTACACTATTCTAGTCTAAACTCCAGGCTTATTCGTTTGGAACTCTTTGTGCTTCAGTTGCCTTCGTCACCCCAGAACCCGGAATCTGCTCTGTGCTGACAACCAACAAAATCATGCTGTTAGACAGATAACACAGCTTGAATGGCGGGAGACAGCGCTCTTGCACATTGCTTTGCATGCATGCTCCAGTGCCCAACGCAAAGTCAACCCTACGACTGCCACCCCAGTTCCACAAAACCACAAGTGTAACTTGCGAAACTGCAAGACTTATATTTCTTTCACCGAATCTGAGTCTCTCCCCTATACCACATCTGACGAGCATCACCACATATCACCATCACGCAACTTCCCTTTGCACTTGACCGCTTGGCTGGCAAAAAATCGAGATGATCCGGCTATAAAGGTAAGTTTGTTGACACTGAAACAGTGCACTTCTTATATGACTAGGAATAGCTAATTGATAGGTATTGCGAACAAACACCCAAAACAACTAACCACAACCAGTCTACCTCCAAAGATCTAAGTGCTTCTCTTTGTGAGTTCGGGTCTGGGCCGTAGTATGCAACCAGCAGGTTTGAACAAACACAAGTTTGATTTATAGGCTTCTAACAACACACTCTACAACGTACTAGCAATATGCAACTGCCAACAACAACACTGCTAGGAATCTAGGGATGGTCCGGAAGTGTGTTTATATGGGGTGGATGCAAGATGGCTGAACCGCTAGGTCGAGAACACCAGGGCAGAGGTTTGTAGGTTTGTGAAAATCCTCGCCTTAGGCAACCTAAGGACTACTGAGGCTAACTCCAAATGACTTCAAGTCTCAAACGGCAAGACTCTCCTTGACCGCCGACCTATTCCTTAACCAAGAACAGGAACCTTTCCGCTTTTATCAGCACTAGCTCACTACAAGTGTGCAGCTAGCGACCCAACACACTATGACAGAGCTTCCATCTATATCGGGGTGAAGGCAAAGTAACTGGCAAGTTATAGCCAAACTAGAGGTGGGGGCACTTAGTCCGTCTTCTTCTTAGTGGGCTCAAGCCAACACACAATCCACCTAGCAAGCAATCCAACACACTACAGCAGAGCTTCCGTCTTGTTGTGGTGAAGGCAAAGTCACTAGCGCAAACTGCAGCTGGGTCTCGAAGAGAACACCCTTGTTTTATATGTGGAGGTCTAGGACCAACAACACGAAATTCTCAACTTAGTCACTCGATGTTTCCAGAGTACACAGTCTACTGATTCCAATATAAAGGCTAATACAAGTGAAGTTCGGTATCAACCTCCACTAGCAGCCTGAGTCCACTAGCACCAGCTTCGTCCAAAGTCTGGGGCATAATGTTCTTAGACCCTACACCACTAACCCGTTGGAACAAGAATTTGACATCAAGTTTGAAAGTCAAGAGAGGTCTTCAGTCGAGTTCAATTTACTGTACAGTGTACCCCCACTCCTTGCGACACCAACTTGAATTCCTCAAATTATTCGGATTATGAGCCCTTCCTTGTAAATCTGAGTTGATAGAAAGTTTCTTATACTACTTGAATGTAATCTTGCAAGGCGGTATATTTACGGAGTGTGTTTTGAATATTTGCGATGCGAAGTTTGACGACAGGTCAAATGTCACACAAATCAGTCCTTGCGACACGATGTGACACATTCATCATTTACATCTCTCTGCATCTACACAGCCAACTGGAGGCCACTACAAGCTCTATTCACTACCGGAACCCCCATCTGACCCACCATCTGACTCGTCGTCGTCGTCGTCCTTTGGCAACTCCGGCTTTTTCGCCCGTTTCGGCTTGCGTGGGAGATCTTTCTTTCATTTCCCCATCCCGGTCAACTCAGTGCATTTTTCCTCCCATTGCTGTACGGAAACCAGGTGCGCAGCTTTTATGTGCTCCCATTCCGTTGCTAATGCAGCTCTAGCACCTTTCTTCTTTTCTTTGGCACGAGCGCGGTCAGCCTTGGCCTCCTCCTCCTCGATCTTTTGTTGCTCTGCCGCCTCCAGTGCTTCAATGTATTCCGTGGAGGTAAGGTGCCGCCCTTTGCCGTCGATGTAGGCCTTAGGGCCCTTTTTTGGCTTCTTGTTCTCCTTCGCGTGCAGGGCTGTCGACTGTTTGCGCACAAATATGTTTTGGATCACGAGCTGGGCATTTGAGGCCTCGAGGATGCTGTCGCGAACGAGGATCTGCCGCTGTCCATGCCCAAGAGATTCGGTGAGTTGTGCAACCCGACCCCGAAGCTCCTTCACTGACAAGTGCTCAATTCGTTCAGGCCGATTTGCCTGGATGTGCCCCCAATCAGGTGATGGAAGGACCGGTATGTGCTCGAGCACTGGGTGCATGATGGAGGACTGAGATGTGACAGGGTTATTGGAGACCAGGAAGCTCCCCGACGCTGTCCCCGCCAGTACGCTCGTCATCATGCGCATCCACTTCGACGGTGTATAGAGTGCGGGATCAATGTTAAGATCGCACACGCGTTGCAAAGTCGGGGTCACTGGCGGACTGCCATGTCCGCTTCCACTTGCAATTGGTCCCATGTGAGTGTCCTCATCGAGCTCGAGTGCTGTTGGCTGATAATGATGAAATGCAGCCATGACGGCGCGCACAGGGCTGCTCTGTGGGAGAGCAAAGCCAGCAGTGGTAGACGTGGCTTCCGCGGGCTTCATCTGGCTCGCGGTGATGGCCGTTGGGTCGAACGGAAAGATTCCTGTCACCCGAAAGGCGGCCTGGATCGTTTGGGGTATAAATGCCCTCGCAAATGCTGCTCCAAACACCTCCGCAAACTCAGTCTTGCCCAGCTTCCTTCCGGTGCGTTCTTCAAACGCCCAAACCTCCAATTTCCATGCTTCCTTCATCCATGCGAAACAGACGATGTCCAAGCCCTGGAGCGCATGGGTACAGTGCGGTGGATATTCCAAGACAATGATGTTGTGCTCCTTGGCGTATCAGAGCAGCTCCGGGGTGTGATGGGAACTGTGGCCGTCAAGCAGTAAAACCCGGGTGCGTCCTTCTGCCTTGTCTCGGGTCTGCTCACCAAAATCCCTGATCATGTAGTGCGTCGCCAGCTCGCTGTCAATCCATCCATTCGGAGATACACAGAACCTGTTTCCGGTGAGTTCTGAGCCGGCGCAATGACATGGGAGATCACTCACGATGCGCCGGCAGGGTTGTTGGCACCCCACTTCTTCTGAATCTGCTGACCCTTAAAGATGATTGTCGGCCGCAAGACTGTCCCATCGGCGCAGATGGTTACGATAACGGTGACATTCTCCTTGTCCCCTCCGCCCTGTTTATGCTGAGTTTTGGTTCCTCGCCGTCCGACGACATGCTCTCTCATCCATCCCGTACACATCTTCCATCCGTATGTTTGGATCTGTGATATGTTCCTTGACCAGGTCAAAACTATGCTGACACTGCCGCAGGATTCAAACTGTGTGCTCGCTGCGTATCAAGAGGCCAGCTCCAATGAGTCTGCAGCTCTTCATGATGCCGCTGGAGGAAGCGATCAACCCGATTTGAATCAGGGTCAATGGTCTTCCCACTGCGGGCAATGATGATGGAGTTCGTGTGAGCAACAATTGCTTTGTGGGACATGGGGAAGCCGCGGTCGGAACTGACACAGATGTGATCGACAAGAATGCACTCCTCTGATGGGGTGACCTTCTGCTTTGATGCGTTAAACGCGCTCATTGACACACCTCCATTAGCATGACGGCGCAGGGTATCGTGCAACACGTCAAATCTTCGTGCCAGTGCCCTCTCGGACTCGCGTTGGTCTTCGGGAAGCTCCTGATTCCGAAGGAATGCATCAACTGCTTTCTGCATGTGTGCGTTATCAGCTCGTCTTCTTTTCCCCTTCTTAACCCTGTCTGAAAGAGCCCTGCCGACCATCTTGAAGAAATAGCCGTGTGATGATGCCGGGGAACGGGGGGCCGAATGTGAAGATGTCGAGGTGGGAGGTTGCACACCTTGTCATGCTCCAAACAAGGTCATGTATATTCGGTGCCTCACGAGCCCATTTCTGGGTCAATCCTTTCGGACCAAAGGCAAAATATGTAGTTAACATGCTAACAAAGGGCGCTAGATAGTTGCATTATTTAATTTGGTCCATACAAAGGCTCTATTCGCGCGAAGAAAGTTGACCAAATCAAGAAATTGCCTATTTTGGGTGTAAATAGACTTGTTCCTCACACAGTTCTCGTCCGATTGAGCTATAAATTTGGACAGAGGTGCGCTGTGTACATAGAAAGATGACAATAAAAAAATCCTGGAGGTAGAAGAAAAACTGAAGACATTTTACGGTGAGTGACGCAAGGATCGGGGTTGTCGCAAGGAGTGGGGGTACACTGTACCTTTGACATCAAACACGAAAGCAAACAGCCAATCAATAATGGATGATTCTGACGCACGACCTCACATTGAGGTCAATATAAAACGTCAAATACACTCTGCACCTGACTTCAAATTCGGACATTCTTCAGGTCAGCTGCTGTTCATTGCACTTTAAATAATGGATCTCTTCGCAGTCAAGCCGCAAGTAAACAAGTATGTGTATATGATTAAAACTTCGGTGTCTGAACGAGTTTCCTCCTTGCATATTCTTTAGGTCAAGTTACGAATGGAATTGGGGAATAAGAGAGGCATAAATGGTGAATAAAATCAAAGTTTACAATGCACACAATAAATCTACTCGGGGTCGGTATCACCGTTGTTTCCTCCCGCACCATTCCCATTCTCCTCGGGCTCCTGCTGCTCGCGCATCTCTGGCTCCTCGCCCTCCTCATTGTCTGCCTGTGCCCGCCGCTTTCTCTTTGTGCCCTGCTTCTTGACCCGCTGAACTTGAGTCGCTGCGGTCGACAGGTTCCGGAGCCATTGTGGACTGCTGTCACCGACAGGGTCACCGGTCTTGAATGTGGAGCCCACCGGAGCGACATAGAGCTCGATGTCGTCGTCGTAAATCAGTTCCAAAGCCCTACATAACATTTACGAATTAATTCACGCCAAATGAATGAACAACAGAGATACATGTACGCTACGAATTCCTGCGGAGTCTCGGAGTGAAGCTCCTCAAGTTGATCGTCGACCTTGGTCCAGAATTCGTTTGCCGCATGGTTTGTCTTGATGTGCGCACGCTAAAGACCCCAATTTATCAGCGAGCAGAGACGGCGGAACCAGAAAGAGCTAAACTCACAATGAAGGTCAGTCGAAAATATAGTCCGAGTGTGGTGTTGACAGCCGTGGCGTGGGTGAGAAGTTCCGCCGCCAACGCTCCAATATATCCAGTGTCCGCTGAAACGGTGCACTAGGGTGCGGCCGTGTAATCTAATGAAATCAACTAGAGAGTGAAGCGAGCTAGTCACTAATCACAATCCAACCAAAATCAAAACAAAACACTAATCCAATCCTAATGCTCGTGTGTGTGTGTTCGGGGAAGTAGGGTACATATCACCCGTCAAGAGGGTGTGCAAAGGTTTTATAAGACTCTGTTTCAATAGCAAACTATGCGGTTTAAGCACAGTTATGCTGGAGTAGCAGGGACTTCACACCAACAGGATATCAAGACTTAAGTAAACTTTAGACTGTTCAGAGCTTTCAGTTTCTTTGTGAGCGGCAGAACCTAGCACTATTGGCAGCTAGCCAAGCAGCAGAAGGTAGGGCAGACTATCAACAGACAGACGCTACTTCAATATCAACCAACACTGCACAAATGGCGGCGGTATCAACGAAACGGGGGCGGTTACACAGAAGGTGGACGCTGGGCTAAGGCGCGGACAGTTACACTGAAGGCGGCGGTTTCACTTCTACGTGCACAAACTAGTCTTTAGTCCTGGAGGCCTAAAGCGCTGCTACAGGAGACGAGAGGGTACAGTTTTCACAACAAGTCTTAGTCCTGGAGGCCTAAAGCACTGCTACAGGAGACGAGTTGGTGCAGGTTGAGCGGGGCTCTTATATCAATGCAATTGGTAGTCTTTTCGACGTCCCGTATCTCTTAGTCTTTTCTGTGCGTCTGCAAATATATCTGATGTCTTGTCACAAATCTAGAGTCTACTATATTGCCCGTATATCTGGGGTGGATAGTTTACTGGCTAATACAGAGTACACAGCTGGCTTTTATACATTTCAGAGGGAAGTAAAGGAGATAGACGGAATGAATAGGAACAATAAAGGGTGGGAGCCCAAGTAGTGAATGGCCAATGGCGTAGAAGGCATTCTCAACCATGGGTATTATGACCTGCTACCGGGGCTAGTCCACATGTATTTCTCTAGCACGCCATAAGACGTGCTTAGTTGTCTTGGTTTCCATCTTTCTGACTGAGCAATTCAGTCTTTTAGTCATTGCTGACTGGTCAAGTCAGTCTTAGTCAATTCCTATCCAACTTCTGTATCAGTCCTGTACTTCACAAGCTCAGTGGAACTCATAGTACATATCAAACAGATTGGCAATATAGCGCGGCACTATACTGGTAGAACAGTATAGTGACTAGTGGAATATAGCGCGGTGCTATTCTGTAGTGCCAATCCTCATCAATCATATCAGTAAATCTTTGATGTGAGGCCCACATCTTTCTAACGGTCAGATCTGCCCGAGTAACCACAGTGATGGTTAACTCAGTAACATGTCTTCATCCTAATCTAATCAGTTGGTCTTATACACAAAATGGCACGGCGCTATGTCTCTGCCGGCCCTAATGTGGTTGTTCCAATCCTGACTTCGTATATCTTGTTTTAATAGTCATCAGACTATTCAGAGGCCGTTGAAGTGGCAAGTCAATAATTCTGAGTAGTTCCCTGATGTTTCACCTCCAGCGCATAAGATAATGGTTTACCGCCACCATCTATAGCTCAGTGTAGAATATCATAGTCAGGATGTAACAGCCTTTTGGGCTGCCTTGTCAAGTCTACTCAATCCTTCATAGTTGATTTGTTACACTGACTTTCGGCCATCAATAGTGTAGCCTACCACCCCAGGGAGGGTGTACGCTCGTAATCTAATGCCTCACTTCTGCCCGCTAATAGGTTCAAAATGAAATAAAAACTGGTGTTTTCATGCATGTTTTGGTACACACCCTATCACCGCGTCTTTCTCAACGGAAGATGTGATCTAAGTGAATGCAAGGTCAAGACTCAAGAAATCCGCAGAAGAAAGCAAAGCCATACCATCTTCTTCATGCTGTAGTGAGCAATACTGAACTCACGCGCAACAAACTTTGTCAATGTATCGCAGTCGAAGCTGCCAGGTGCAGGCAATTCTTTGATGTTGCTGTCCCGCATGGCTTTCTGTTCGTAATATGGGGCAAACACAAAGTGGCAGAGGATCATGACTCACGATAACAGCATTCTCGACCGTGCCCGAGTAATACTGGATGTTTGGAAGCAAGAGAAGCGCCCAAATAAACTTTCGGATCGCTTTCTGGGAGAAACCTGAATGAACGGAGAGAGAAGATGGGTTGTAAAGCGACTCACGGCCAGTTTGTTTGATGGAGCCCAGTTCTTAACACGTACTTCAGTCGACTTTGCAAGCATATCCTTGAGCTCCAGGGTGTGGACAAACTGCAGTGCATTGCGCTCTTCAATGTTGGTGGTCTGTAAGAGTTGAGTGGCAACCATTAGCAAGGTGGTGTCGAACTTGCCTCGATATAACGTTTGAATTTGGCCTCGCTATCATCCGTGAGTTTGATCCGCTTCAGAGTACGGTCTCCGAAGCTCTTCAACTGGACTGCGGAAGTGCGGAGGACAGGTGCATTGGATGAGGAGCCAATGCCGAATGGATTTGGGCTGGAGTTAAGATCAAGTGGCAACAATACCGGAGAACTTGGAGTGGCAGGGGTCTGATTCTCTTGACAAAGTCTATTACGCTGTCGAGCACGTTCCAGGAGGGCGGCAGTGGAAGATGCCATTTCGATGAAGGCTCCGGTGTGGTGGAGAGAAGGAAGAAAGCTGGTGGCATTGTCACACACCGGAGACTTAAATAACAATAACATCACAAGTCCCCAAATGGAAATTGTGAAAGTGGCAAAGTGTTCTGAAAGTGTTCGCATTGTTCACGCGACGGCATTGACGACAGCCATTTTTTCCAAATCCCATCTTGCTGAACGCCATGCCCCCTCCGGCATGGAAACCATCCACCGGTACTACGACCTGAGTAATGTGTTGGATGTTAGCTCACCTTGTTATCAGACGTCGAGCCATTTCTGGTGTACTCAGCAGACAAGACCCAAGTTCGATGCACATTGTGTCATCAAGAGGGGAAGGCCAATGTGGGCCGCTGGATTTCGCGTAAAAATCTGAAGGCGCATCTCAAAACAACGACTCATCTTGCATGTTATAACAACCACTTGGCCAGAGTACAGGCCCGCAGTGAACAGCTGGAAGAACTCGCCGATGCATATGGTGACGAAGGGCTTGCGGATTATCCTGCTTTCCCACAAATCGAACCATCCTATGTTCCACCAATGTTTTCTGAGTCTGATCCTGGCGGCGACATACCAATGCACTCACCCAGAGCCAATGTCTCACGCCTTATTGAGGAACTGGGCCAGGCAGAGCGACCGGTGCCTCCAAGTCCAGAAGAAACCCGAGCACTTCTGCAACGGGAGTATGAACAGATGCTCGAGGATGTGTCTGCTCAAGCACATCTCGACGAAGAGGCCGGTGCAGAGGGATTTTTCGGCGATGATATGCCGAAAGAGACAGAAGAGGATGAGGACGACAAAGACTGCTTTGATTTCGCTCTCCTCGGGAGTGCCAAATATCATCCCTATCCAAGTAAAACTGTGATTATAGCTTCCGAAATTCGAATCAGACTTCCGCTGACAGTTTACCAGGCGATGCTCCTGGATGTTATGGACAATCTACCACATTGTTGCTTCACCAGTGCTCAAATGGCGCTCATAATTCATTTCGCAAATCAGCTTGGTGCCGCGGATGTCCCCTCGCTGAAAGGCCTGCGCAAAATTCAGCAGAATTTACAACTGAACTGCGGCAGTAAACCCGTTAAAACACAGTCGCACCTTGGCAATATCTTCTATATGAATAATATCCGAGAATCCATCTCCCGCGACATGGCCAATCCATTGGTTGCACCCCACGTACATTTTTATCCTGAGGAGAACACCGGCCCTATCTCAGAAACATATCAGGCGGCCCGATGGATGGAATATACGGCCTGCACAACTCACACCAATGTTGTCCCGCGGGTTCAAGCGCTTTTGGATCGAGGAACTTGCGCGCCTGAGCGACGGGACATATGTCATTCCCCACACTTGGATTGTTCGGGACGGCATTCTCACCTCCGACACGACAGTCGTGACGCTGGGTCCAGATGGACGATGGGAACATCACTTCAAAGTCGATAAATTAATCGAAGCTGACGATCTTGAGCTCGATTACACAGACATCAGAGCAGAGTACGGGGAAACATTGGTCTGGGTGAATGCACCGGACGCACCCGTCATGCCGAATGCAATGCGGAGCCTCGTAGATGATGACGAAGATTTATTCATCATCATGGTGTCTCCATGGGCAGATGATGTCTCCGGAAACAAGTCCAAGCAGTACAACAAACACATGAATATGTACACGGGGAA